>CM023452.1:177773473-177950973 GCA_013339765.2 Haemaphysalis longicornis | reverse complement strand
ATAATCAAGTTATGTGAGAAACCACAGACTTAGCCAGGGGTTGAAATATAAACGAACAAGTGAACAACAAAATCAAATGTAGAACGTGTTTGAAAACTGCTAACAAACCCATAAATACTAGTAATAAATGTGTCCCCTATAGCATGAAATAGGAAGCACGCCAGAATAAGCAGTATTTGTTTTTTCGCTGTTACCATGCAGATCTTGAGGCAAACACCAAACGGTAAAAGTTCCGTCATCAAATGAGGTATCAGCAGTTGCCTTTTTCTAAGGGGAGGTCCCTGAAAAGATAAAGTATCCTTGCAGAAAATCTGTCGTCTACGTATTTTTGGCAAGTAAGCAATTGAATTTGTGTTATAGCATGTCTAATGTTGGTGCGCTACGCAGGCATCAGTAATTAGTTGTTCCTTTTGTTGTATTTATCATGCACGGCCAGCAGGCATTGTTGAATCGCTTCCATCCAGAACCTAAAAAATAAATGAACGTAACCGCATTTCCTTCTACCCCTCTCTACTCAGCGTGGCCCCGAGTAGAGAGGCCGTATTTAGGCGGTGTGTCTGTGCAATATTTTTGAAATTTTCAGTTCTCGAAAGACGACTCTACAAGTAAGATTCCTAGTTTTTGCATGCGTCGTGATGCTCAATATATAAGTAGTGTATGGTTTTGACCTATGCACCAAGGCTTGGTGCACGGCCTTGATGATATAGAAAGTTAATATTTGCTTTGGGTGCGCGCTGACGCCCATCTCCGTTGCATTTGCCTGCCTCTAAACGAAGCGCGGAGATGGGACTGAAGCTGCGAATAGAAAGCATTCGTCTCGCGCGTTCACCACGTTTTGAGTTCAAGACTGCAACAAGGCTGCCAGCCCGTCAACTCAAGTGTTACTTGAGAGTTTCTACGTACGCCGTAAGTGCGCTCGTTACATTTGCATGTCCCACTCGGGTGATCAGTTCTTATTGTGGGCATACAGACCTCACTAAAGCCACTGCGCCTTTCCTTGTTGTGCGCGTTAATGAAAAATAAGGAATGTGTAAAAGGTTACAGGGCATTCATTTCGCATAAAATCGAATAGCTCGCTGCCGCAATCTGCCAGGGCTTCAGACACTACTTCTGTGCCGCAAGCAGCCATAGGAGGCTGGTGGAACCGTGACACCACTAATGACGAGTTCCGAACGTGAAGCTGGAAAAAAGCGTTAACACGAAAGTGTTTTATTCCCGGATACATCAAGACTTCGCTGACGTCCTATCCGTCACGGAAGTGACGCCAGTATAACGAAGCAAGCGGCCTGTAAAGGGTGCACCCCTAAAATAAGGTTCTTCTTGCGGGGAAGCAACCTTTACTACTAAAGAGTGCGTTATACTTAACGTTATTCGTTTAAGGTTTTTATATTTTAAGACGAAAGTGTTTTATGCCACGATACCCCAAGATTTCACTAACGTCATATCCGTCACGGAAATGACGCCAGTACACCTTTGCCGAAGTGACCCACCAACAGGACGTCGCTCACCAGGCACACCCACAAAACAGTGACCGACCCGCAAATCATGATAATCTGAGATTTCGCTGCACATTTCACTTTCGTGTTTTACTGATTCCTATGACAGAGGAATCAACCACAGTATTTTTTTAAATATTCGCTGTGTCTTCGGAGTGCGTTTGATGTTTACGACGTACATATTCTCACGCTACTGGTGACATCATTATTGATCTTAACAAACTAACGTAAATACTAAAGGTTCACATAAAAAAAAAACAGTAGAAAGGAAAGCCATACGATTCATCTAGAAAAAAGTAAACCCGAAGACTCCCACCTACATTCTATTTTTCTGCGCTTCTTACGCTAGAAGCACGAGTGATACAGGCATGCGTCAATTTTTTTCTCCACTATGCATAATTAGAACAAAATTGTCATTTCAATGTACGTTTTTTACACACAAACATGAGCTATAAGTCCCATATATTCCAACTTAGTAAACCATACATGTAACAATAATGAGTTCAAATATTTTATTTTTACGGTTCGTATCCATCAATAAAATATAATAACGCCTCCCACCACTAACGCTGAGTCGTTATATGCTTCCGAATCAAAAATTTAAGACATTTCCCAGCATGTGTAAATTACCAAATTTAATATTTGATCTCACACACCAGCGTGCACTTACAGTTTGTGTGCGTAATTGTGTATGCAGCCTAGATTGTTTAAATTGTCATCGGATTTATCATGAAAATTAGTACGTGCTAGTATTCGGCGTATATGTCATCTAGTGCAAGTTACTTTTGTGCACAGTGCGATGGGGCTGTTACTCAGTTTTTTACTTATTGCTTGATTGTTGGCGGGTTGAGCATTGTTGTATCTGTAAGTTGTGCCCACCGGGTATTGTCACCGTGGAGACGGGATATTGATAATAAATAAATAAATAAATAAATAAATAAATAAATAAATAAACATTGAAGTGAGGACTCCGCACAGTTGTGAGTGCGTAGGTGTGTATGTTTGTGTGATGCGTGTATGTGCGCACCTGAGTGCATGCGTATGTGTGGAAGGCGCAGATGCATACGGAAGCAGCACTGAATTTCCTGTAACGTGGCCGCGTCCCTCAGGTGCGAGAAAGTCGCTGCCATTTTGTCGTATTTTATACTGAATGCATTATTCAAACACCTTCAACAAGCACGCGAGCGCGCAATTTAGGGTGCCTAATGAACACTCAGTGCATGCTCTTGTATTTCGCAGCGACACGAAAATGACGGCAATCACCATCATCAACCACAACAGCATACTCAGGCCCACTGCAGGACGAAGGCGTCTCCCACTGACTTTCAGCAGACTACGAGAAAGCGTTAGACTTATCACAAACCATCGCAGGTTGATTGCATTAAAAGACCAAGGAATGAAAGACCTACACTAGACTTCTAAGACGACAGATATATCAGGCGTGTAGGGGCAGGATAGCGGTTGCGGCAAGCGATAAATTCCCGGTCAAAAAGGGAGTAAGACAGGAGACACCATCGCGCCGAAACTGTGCACAGCATGTCAGGAGGGAGTTTTGAGAATATTTGTCTCGTAAAACAGGATTAAGGATAAACAGAGAATACTTGAGTTATTTGAGGTTTGCAGACATATATAGTATTGCTAAGTGGGACTGCGGAACATCTGGGAAAAATGCTTGAGGAACTACAGTCGGAAAGCATGGCCATGAGGTGAAAAATAAATATGAGTTAATGTAAATAATGTCACGAAGACAAGGACGATGCAGTGGTGTTGAATGAGAAACACGTTTATTGGAGCGAACTTGTGCTCCCCTAACAACTCAAAAGAATACAGAGGCGGCGAAGCAGCGGTCAACAAAGTGACTTGCACAGGCGAGTGTCGTCGAATCGAATGCCCCGGCGTCCGCACTGCAGGCTTTTTATCTTTTGGCGCGCGTGGTTCTCGAAACGTCGATTCGCATCGAGAACATAGTAGATCCAAGAAGATTATTCTGGGCTGTTCACGTTAGATCGGAATGCTCTCCCTATCACAACAGATAACACATGCGGCACCGAAAGAAAGAATGGAACACGCGCTTCCCTTGGCGCAGAGATAACACAGACCGGCGCAGCCGGGCGGTAAAAGCAAAACACAAATAAACAAACCCAATGTATGGTTCGCGGCATTACCCCCCCTCTAAGAGTGCATCGACCCGATGCTAACATAAGCGACAGTCCGAACAAATGAAAATAAAGTTCGTCATCGTCCGTAGAAAGGTTTTAAGCGAACCACGTGGACGACTTCAGGCCGCGTGCGTCGTCGTGATGTGCCGGAGTCACCATCGGGGATCACTTCGTAGGTAAGTTGGCCAACACGTCGTAGAATCTGGTAGGGTCCGAAATACCGTCGCAGGAGCTTCTCACTGAGTCCGCGTCGTCGGATGGGAGTCCAAACCCACACACGATCCCCTGGTTGGTACTCGGCGTCTCGGCGTCGGAGGTTGTAGCGGCCCGCATCCACCAGCTGCTGGTCCGTTATACGAACTCGAGCGAGCTGGCGGGCCTCCTCCGCACGTTGAAGATATCCGTGGACGTCGGCGTTGAGGTCGTCGTCTTCTACGTGCGGAAGCATGGCGTCGAGCATCGTAGTCGGCCTTCTACCGTAGACAAGCTCGAACGGCGTCAGCTGCGTCGTCTCCTGGATAGCCGTGTTGTACGCAAACGTGACATACGGGAGCACTTCGTCCCAAGTCTTATGTTCAACGTCAACGTACATTGACAGCATATCTGCGATTGTCTTGTTCAGACGTTCTGTTAGTCCGTTCGTTTGGGGGTGGTACGCCGTCGTTCTTCGGTGATCCGTGTTGCTGTAGCGTAATATCCTTGCATCAGCTCCGCAGTAAATGCCGTTCCGCGGTCTGTGATTAGGACTTCCGGGGCTCCATGTCGCAGCACAACTTGGCTTATAAAGAACTTCGCCACTTCTTGTGCAGTCCCCCTCGGAAGAGCGGCGGTCTCTGCGTAGCGCGTCATGTAGTCTGTCGCTACGACAATCCACTTGTTCTGTGATCGTGACGTAGGGAACGGGCCTAAAAGGTCCATTCCAATCTGTTGAAATGGTCTCGATGGGACGGCGATCGGTTGCAGAAGTCCGGCGGGTCTTGTCGGCGGCGTTTTTCGTCGCTGGCAGTCACGGCAGCTCCGGACGTAGTGGGTGACGTCAGAGGTAAGGCCGGGCCAGTAGTACCTCGCCTTGATTTTTCCAATAGTGCGGGCTGTGCCCAGATGTCCGGAAGACGGGTCGTCGTGGCACGCTTCCAAAATTTCGTCACGAAGGTCCGCGGGGATGACGAGAAGGTAATTCGCTCTTGTTCCGGGGCTGAAATTCTTCTTCACGAGGACGGAGTTTCTCAGGCTGAATGCTGGTAAGCTGCGTTTGAAGGTCCTAGGAACGGCAACGTTGCATCCCTCGAGGTACTCGATTATGACGCGTAAGTCGGGGTCGGCACGCTGCTGGGCGGCTAGGTCGCTCTCCGTCACGATCCCGAAGAACGCGCTGTCTTCATCAGAGTCTTGTGGTGGTGGGTCGACGGGGGCGCGGGACAGGCAGTCGGCGTCGGAGTGTTTCCTGCCGGATTTATAAACGACTGTAACGTCGAACTCCTGCAGGCGCAAGCTCCACCGCCCAAGACGGCCAGAGGGGTCCTTCAAATTGGCGAGCCAACACAGCGCATGGTGGTCTGTTACAACCTTGAATGGCCTTCCATACACGTATGGGCGAAATTTTGAAATCGCCCATATAATAGCCAGGCACTCTTTCTCAGAGGCAGAATAGTTTTTCTCCTCCTTCGACAGACCACGGCTGGCATAGGCGATTACCCTTTCGCAGCCGCTTTGCTTTTGGACAAGGACGGCACCCAAGCCTATATCACTGGCGTCCGTGTGCATTTCCGTTTCGGCATTTCCGTCGAAATGAGCGAGCACGGGCGGGCTTTGCAGGCGTTTTTGCAGCTCGCAGAATGCTTTTTCTTGGTCGTTTTCCCAGCTGAAAGGGGTGCTATCTTTCGTCAAGCGCGTGAGTGGCTCTGCAATGCGTGCGAAGTTTGCGACGAAGCGCCGGTAGTATGCGCACAGCCCGAGAAATCTCCGCACGCCCTTCTTGTCTTTCGGCCTTGGGAAGTTCGCAATGGCTGAAGTTTTTGCCGGGTCAGGTAGGACTCCCGCGGCGTTGACGACGTGGCCCAAGAACTTGAGTTCCCCGTATGCGAAACGGCACTTTTCAGGCTTCAGCGTCAACCCCGACGTACGAATGGCCTCGAGTACAGACTCCAACCTTGCAAGGTGTTCGTCGAAAGTCCGGGCGAATACCACTACGTCGTCGAGGTATACGAGGCAGGTGTGCCACTTAAGGCCAGCTAGCACAGTGTCCATGACTCTTTGAAACGTCGCTGGTGCTGTGCACAGCCCAAACGGCATCACCTTGAACTCGTATAGGCCGTCTGGGGTTATAAATGCAGTCTTCTCTCGGTCTCTCTCGTCCACTTCAATTTGCCAGTAGCCGGTCTTCAGGTCCATCGATGAGAAGTACTTCGCGTGGCAGAGGTGGTCGAGGGCGTCGTCGATTCGGGGGAGGGGGTACACGTCCTTTTTCGTGATTTTGTTCAGTCGCCGGTAGTCAACGCAAAACCTTAATGTGCCGTCTTTTTTCTTTACGAGTACGACGGGCGCAGCCCAGGGGCTTTTCGATGGCTGTATAATGTCGTCGCTCAGCATGTCGTCGACTTGAGTCCGGATGGCTTCCCGTTCGTGTGAAGAGACGCGGTACGGTGACTGTCGGGTAGGTCGGGCTCCATCTTCGGTTATTATTCGGTGCTTCGCTAGAGGGGTCTGACGTAGTTTTGCGCTCGACGAAAAACATTCGCTATAGCGACGCAGCAAAGCCAATAATTTTTTCCGTTGTTCTTGCGGTAGCGCCGGATTCACGTCGAATGGCTGCGGGAGCTTGAATGTTTCTACGGGTGTGCGTTCAAAGTCGGCGACCGCGATCACATCACTTGCTTCTTGCGTTTCTTCGAGGAACGCAATTGCAGCTCCCTTGTTTAAATGCTGGTACTCCTCGGTGAAATTAGTGACCAAAACGTGAGATTGGCGTTGCTTAAAGTGCGCAATGCCTCTTGCGACGGAGACACCGCGGTCGAGAAGCAACCTTCGATCACTCTCTACGATAGCGTCGATGTCAGAAGCAGCATCCTCACAGTAGACGGCGATCATCAAGCTTGCGCGGGGTGGCAGGGTGATGTGATCGTCGGCGATCCTGACAGCAGCACGGTGATCGGGGTTCGGTTGCGGCGTCGTGGAGTGATTGGAGGAAAATGTTATCGACTTGGTCTGCAGATCAATTATTGCGCCGTTGTCCGTCAAAAAGTCCATTCCGAGAATCACGTCGCGGGAGCAGTTAGGCAGAACGACGAACGCCGCAGGGTACGTTGTGCCGTCTATGGTGACGCGCGATGTGCACGTTCCACTTGGCGTCACGAGGTGGCCTCCTGCTGTGCGTATGTGCGGACCGTCCCATCTGGTCATAACTTTCTTCAGTTTAGACGCAAATGGTCCGCTCATTACCGAATAGTCAGCTCCCGTGTCTACGAGGGCGACTACGTCAAAGCCGTCGATGGACACCTTGACGTCAGATGCAGTCGTCCTCGAGTTGCCGGGTTCGTCGGGGCGTCGTATCTCTGCTTGTACGTGTTGATGGTCGGGCACTGTGCATCGTCGTTGTCGTCGTCTTCTCAACGGACGTCTCGGTCAGGTCGGGTACGCGTCGCGCCGTGTAGCTGTCGTCGTGTTCGGGAGTCTCGTCAGGGCTAGGTCGGGTCGTCGGGGTCGGGATGAGGGCATGTCGTGAATGATGGTCTTCAGCGAGTCGCTGCGTCGTTGGAGGGTTTTCATTTTTCCGCCGTTGTGCAACTTTACCTCCCGAAGTTGCTGCTTTTAGTTTCCCCCGCGTGGGCTGGGGGACCTTCCACGTGAGAAGTCAGCAGTGCTGCGGCGGTTTGGTGACTGAGACGGGTAGGGCGACGGTGAACGGTTGAAGCGGGCTGGTCCTCGGTTGGTGTTGGAGAGGTATTCTTCGATCTCAGCAGGGCGCTGGCCGTATCGGGGGCGTGGGGCGTCGACGGAGAACCCTCGCAAACCGAGCCTCTTGTAGGGACAGCGACGGTAGATGTGGTCGGCCTCTCCGCAGTGGTAGCACAGCGGGCGATTATCGGGCGTTCGCCACACGTCGGTCTTCCTTGGCGTCTGGTATTGGTCTACAGGGCGTCGGGCGGGCGGCGTTGGACGGCGGTATGGCTCAGCCTCTTGACGACGGGTTGGAGCAGGGCGGGGTTGACGAACAGCCGAGGAGTAGGTCATGGCTTGTGGTTCGCGGGGTGCTTCCGACGGCGTAGAAGTTCCCAGTGCGTTTTGGACTTCTTCTCGGATTACGTCGGTCAGGGAAGCCACTTGAGGTTGCGGCGTCGTTGGAAAAAGCTTCCGAAGCTCCTCCCTGACCACTGCTCGGATGGTCTCTCGCAATGTATCGGAGCTTCCATTTGCAGCACCGATGGTCTCCGAGAACAGCGCGTTGACAGGGCGGTCGTACTGCCTGGTTCGAATTTCTAGCGTCTTCTCCATCGCGGCCGCCTCAGACGCGAATTCGGCCACTGTCTTCGGAGGGTTACGGACTAGACAAGCAAAAAGCTCTTGCTTCACTCCTCGCATTAGAAACCTGAGCTTCTTTTCCTCGGTCATTTCAGGGTCCGCACGACGAAAAAGTCGCTTCATCTCCTCAACGAAAATCACGACTCCTTCGTTGGGGTGCTGCGTTCGAGTTTCAAGCAAAAGCGCAGCTCGCTCTTTTCTCACCACGGTAGTGAAGGTCTTAAGGAACTCCCTTTGAATTGAGTCCAGTCGGTCAAAGAGCTCTCATGGTTCTCGAACCAAGTTCGAGCAGCATCTTCTAAGTAAAAGAAGACATGCCGGAAAGTTTCTTCATCGTCCCACCTGTTGAAGATGCGGACGCGCTCCAACTTCTCCAACCATTCTTCGGGGTCTTCAGCGGGGGCTCCCCGGAACGATGGCGGTTCTCGGGGCTGCTGCAGGATGATTGGCGACGTTGTTTCTTGCACCATGGTGTTGGTTGCAGCGTTCCTTCTCTTGGGCCCTTCTGGCAGAAGACCGAACTCGGGCGGTAAATCTTGCAGGCGGGGGCTGGCTCTTGTTGGACTGGCTTGGCGGCTTTTCGAGGTTGTAGTGGGCATGAAGGGTGCGTACCCAGCACCTCCACCAGATGTCACGAAGACAAGGACGATGCAGTGGTGTTGAATGAGAAACACGTTTATTGGAGCGAACTTGTGCTCCCCTAACAACTCAAAAGAATACAGAGGCGGCGAAAGCAGCGGTCAACAAGTGACTTGCACAGGCGAGTGTCGTCGAATCGAATGCCCCGGCGTCCGCACTGCAGGCTTTTATCTTTTGGCGCGAGTGGTTCTCGAAACGTCGATTCGCATCGAGAACATAGTAGGTCCAAGAAGATATTCTGGGTGTTCACGTTAGATCGGAATGCTCTCCCTATCACAACAGATAACACATGCGGCACCGAAAGAAAGAATGGAACACGCGCTTCCCTTGGCGCAGAGATAACACAGACCGGCGCAGCCGGGCGGTAAAAGCAAAACACAAATAAACAAACCCAATGTATGGTTCGCTGCAATAATGAGAAATAAGCATGCTGAAAGCGCTTTCTTCAGCTTAGGAAGCGAAGCGGTAGAAGTAACATAATATAACTACCTCGGACAGATGGTTAGCGCTGACCCGAACCACGAGAGAGAAATCCGGCGCAGAATAGGTACGGGCTCGAGTGCACTCTGCAAGTACTACCAAAAATAAAAGGTGAGATACCTCTATCACTCAAAAAAAAAATACAACCGGTCTTGGCATATGGAGTTGAAACTTGGCGCTTACTAAACAACTAGAAAGCAAACGTAGATCGGCTCAACGGGCAATGAAGCAGATAATGATAAGATAAATACTTACAGACAGAAAATGAGCTTCCTGGATCAGGGAACAAATTCCAGTAGATGATATCATAGTTAAAGAAAAACAAATGGACTTGGGCTGCCTATGTAGTGAGAGGAAACGACAACCGGTGGATGGAAAGGTCACCAGAGTGGATACCTACAGATGGGTATAGAAGAAGGGTAAGGCCAACAACACGAAGGAGAGATGAAATACAGAAATTCGGTGGCCAATACTAAACGCCAGTAGCGCAGTACTCGAGGTGATGCAAGAGGGTAATCGAGTGAGAAAAGACGTGTGATACAATACGAATACAGCGTAAATAAAATACTTCCGGCAATCAACTCATTTGGGTGAAATGTCTCATTTGCTTAGCTATAAATTCGAAGGCAGTGATATGTTTTCAGTGGTTTAGATATCTTGAGCATGAAATGTAATTTTTCTACAGCACACGAGCTGGGTGACCCTCGAGAGTAAACCCAAAGTTCACAATAATAAAAAGTAAAATTTGGCAGTAGATTAAGAATTCGAAAGGACGTACATTGCTCTTTCTTTTGATTAGATATGTCACAATATCTTGTGCCAAATCGGTAAAGGTTAGACGAGAAGTTTGGTAATGTTGAAAGCAGGCCTCCAAAAAATAGCACGAACAGTGCAAATACGCGAGCACTGGCTTTACTTTGAAGGATTTTCCAGTGGATCAGAGTTCTCGCTTTAACCGTACCGAATAGGAGTCTAACACATACCATTTCTTTTACTTTTTAGGAAGAGCCACATCAAAGAAGAAACCAACGAAAAGTAGTCAAACGCGTAATTGCTATCTATGCCTGAAGCAATACATTTTCCTTCATTTTCCTTCCCAGATGTTCTTCACCCGACACTCCTTATTTTTTGTGGAGTAGGTTGATAAGCCCCTTAAGTCCAGCTTGACGTACGGAAACTGGAGAGCCTTAAGTAATCATTACAACTTGTCCCTTTTGATCCCCTCAGATCATCGGATGGCACGTCTACTTTCGACAAAGCAGGCATGGTTTTCTCCAAAAGCTCCTTAGCAAAAGCACAAGGCTTAGGGTTTCTGAAAATTCTCCACACTCAAAACTTTGCTCCTCTGGAAGCGCGCAGACAAGTGGGCTTATAAAGTAAAAAGGAAAGAATTCACCCTTTCAATGGATTGCAAGTTTTGTGCAGCGCATAAAACTTCAAAGCGAGGTCTTTGTTCTGGGTGCCTGCGTCTTAAACTGCGTTAAGCACCCTTCCAGCGAACATACACCAAGGTATTAGCCGAAGTACAAGGCGCGCGCCAGCCTTTACGACAAAGCTGACATGAGACAAAAAAGCTGATCGTTTGAGGGACATGCTAGACCTTGCGTAATACAACACGCGTGACGACTAAGAAAGTGCGCACCCGTTTCAAAACCAACGCGGTGATTCTGTAGATACCACAACTTTTGCGTAAAACAACAACTCGTGTTTTTTTAATTGTGCGATTAGTAGAGGGTGTTCGCGTATACAAAGCTGGTAGGGTTACATACAGTAGCATAATCCCGCTACTCGCGTTATGAAACCAAAACTATTACTCTGGGCCCTTAAACTTGCTTACACGGCTTGAAGGCAGAAACTCTTCCATGCTGCAACATCAAATTTTAATCGCTTTTCTCTCTTTCTTTACACTGGTTCCAGGGGCGAATTACTTCGCCGCCTTCTTTTCTGCTGCAGAGTGTTTGCTGCTCTTTTCTCGCTTTTGTTTTTTAATCTTGCGTCACATATTACGCGAGCAAGCTGCCTGGGACTCGCTACAGCTTCATTAGAGAGGTTTCTGCGTAGCTAGTGTGCACCTGTTGCACACACGTACCATCACGTTCAGGTGTCACGTGGTATGCCCTATTAAAAAAATTGTACGCGCACAATTTCATATTTTGTGAATTTTGGTCAGCAGGACAGGAGCTTCTGCAAGCTCCCCTTTCCTGGCCGACCCTAAATTAGGTTTGGGAAAGAAATAGAGGAGCAACAACTAAAGAACTTTCGTTCTAACGGTGGCGATGTTGGAAGATGCCGAAGTGTTTGCGCATTGGGCTGGAGTCACGTTTTTTTCTTCGGGTTCGTGACAACCCGTGAGGAAACACTGGGAGACACGTTGCAGGACGGAGAGCTGTTTCATCGACTACCGGATGAGACTGAAATGTTGTTTATTCTAATCCACAATTGGTTGCATACACAATAAGGTGACAGCACCACACTTTACTCTGAACGCTTCCCGTCCACGTGCCGGCTATCGTCCCCAAACGCCCAGCCGACCTCTATGGACGACGTCTGCGTCTCGACTCCCGCTGCAGCACCTAAAGCCCGCAGCTTTTTCCGCACGCCACAAGAACAAACAAGACACAGCTCAACACAATAACGACTGACCGTGGTACTCCGGGTGCTCGGAGCTGTTTCATAAGAATTTGGCTATTTAGACCTTTACCCGGCTAGTCAAGTTGAACACGTGAAGGTATGCCCTTGTCCGGCATAAAAGCGCCCCAATGACCTCACTCCCGTTTTTGCCAGTGCAACTTATAGTCTCTCAAGCTCCCCCCCCCCTCCCTCTCTGGTTTGCCTCGTCCTGGCAGGCAAAACCTTGACACCTTCCCCCTTCATCCTTTTTTTTTGCAGAACCTTACCCCTTCTTTGTTTGTTATAAGTTTCTAATAAGGCAAGACGCGTACACAGTGACAACATCTCAAAAGGAAATCACATACATAATGAAAAGAAATCGCACAAGTAACAACGGCATCACAAACTCACAAAAGCACTGGTCGCCGAAAAACAAGGGAGACTTATATGCACAGCACAACAAAAACCTCAAATAACAAAACATGCCACACAAAGCAAGGGAAAAAACGCCCGCTCCCTTTCATCAGCACAATTCCCTGCGCACGCTGCCATGAGGCTCTAACGCTTTTCTCTCCCAAGTGCTTCGTTGTAACGCTTACTCGATGATTCGTCGCATTCGGTTCTTCATGCTGCTCATTTTCTTGCTCTTCTACGGTTGTTGCATCCGTCAATGACTTCTCGGTAGCAAGTCGCTGTTCCAGATTGTTTTCTTTGTCCCTATGTTTAACAAGAAGATCGTGGTCACTCACTGTCAGCAAGCACGGCACCCCCCCCCCCCTCTCGTCAGTTTTTCAGTCACCACACAGAGCAATGAGACATGCTAGCCTTGTGAATCCAGACTGAACGCCACATACGCACGCACTGCTTCTACTCTATTTCCAAAGGCCCTCTTGACGACCACTGTCCCCCGCGGCTCGATGTGTCTCACGTTAATTAGTGACCTTCTTAGCACAGTTATGTGGATCCTGAGTCCAGGCGAGGCGAAATGGGTGACCGCTCTGACAGCACGCATGCGTAGCCATCCGGGGATGACTTCCCTCTTTGTGCATTAGCCTGGTCTACCAACAACCTGATAGGGTTTGTCAGAGTGACCGAGCTTTGTATCACATCGTCCAATGTCACAAACTCGAGCGGACGGACGACTAAACGTACCCTATATTTTTTCCATTTATTTACAGTGGCTGATTCTTGTTGCAGTCGTCGGATTCATTCAGTTCACAGTTCTATTCACCCCGAGAAAAAATGCTGCAACTCTCTCGAACGAAAAGGCGGTAAACGTGATCCCCTCGCCGGCTCGCCGGCAACAAAATACGAAAATAAAAGCTCCGCCGCTCCAGCTTTCACCGAAAGCTTCGAGTTCTTTCGAGGAGGCGGCCCGTGGTCTTGCCAGTGCTAAAGCCCGCCGATGATTCCAGAAGGGAGAAAGAGGGAAGTTGTTAGTAGACGGCGGCGGGCGAGTTGTGTGTTGTGCCCTCTCTCTCCGCCACGGCACAGTTATAAAAAGAGAGCGGCGCTTAAGCAAACCAGCTACGCTTGGACGTCGTGATGTGACAACGGCATCTGCCAGGTTGTGCCCCACACCACCGACGTAATACCGGGCCTCGAATCACCGTGATCGTCTCGGACATCCTTGGCCTAGAACGAAGCCCACACTTCCCACGTAGCCGAATCGTCCCACGTAGCCCACGTAGCCAGCGTTCATCGTCCGGCCCGGTCGTGTGAATATTGTGGGACTCCTGTCTCTCACATGCATCGAACTGTTCGTCTCCTTTATAACTTAACTACTCTACTTCGGAATATCTATTTGTTAACGCTCCTGATTGCATAATTTTGTCTAATTTTTGAACTGGTTGCTCGCATTTGTATCCATTCTAAGTTACCTCTTGCTTACGTTCCTCTCCTCATGCTTTCACAGTGTTTATCACCTGTCCAAATATGTCTTGGGTGTGTTTTCGTTCAACGCTCTGACTCATTCTTACCGGTCTGGTCGGCAGAAGCCGCACATCAGACGGCCAACCCCTTCATCACTTTTGCCCTGGTCAGATTCGGTGGGGTTGTTTGCTCGCTTGAGTCGACTCCCCATACCTTCTAAACAGCGCACCCAATTCAGGAAACGGTGACAACCCACCATTTTTATGTCTGCCTCCTGGCACTCTTTTATGAGATGGCCGGGGTCGGCTCCAACTGAAACCTTGTTGTGATTTCGTGCTTTAGTAGCCATCGGCCCCTCCGTGACTCGCGCCACCTTGGGGAGGGGTGTAATGTCTGGTACACAGTACTCAAAATTGCCCTATTCACCAAACCCTGCTGTTCCCCGCCAGATCACTGTCCTCTCATTCGCCAATTGTTTTGAGTCTTAGAGATCGCGGCACATACGTTGTATGGGGCTCCAATAGACTTGTTTCTACTGCCTATGCATACTTGTTGTAGCTCATCAAGACGTACCCACTGTTTGCAATGCTGGAGTTCAACCCGTCTCCAGTCATCTTGGGGCAGCGCTGTCTTCAGTTTGTCGGCCAGAAATAGCTCTGTCAAATCATTCCCCTTTTCAACGATAGCGAAAAAAACGTTTTCTTTTGAGTACCCCTGCTGTTAACGTAATAGGAAACGTATCAATAAAGCCGCTGTCCAACTTGATGCCAGAACTTATTACGGTCCTTTTGTGCGGTTTCAAATATTTATGGCTACTCGGTGGGGCACAGACGCAGTTCCATTAGCACCAACGACTTTAAATCGCTCTAAGGTAATACCGCCGTCATACTGCGTTGTCATTGTCAAAGGTCTAACTCTGTTTGGTCAGGTAATGCATTACCGTAAGGGCCCTAGCATTCACAGGAAGCATGAGAGCGTTGAACAGATCTCCACGCTGTCGAACAACTCCCGTACCAATGCTTCTTCTGTAGGCATGCGTTGCAACAGATTGCTCGACGGTGTGGATCTGAGCACGGCACTAGAATGAACCTCTAAATCGCGTTCCAGCGTCACCCCCTGGGAATGCTGTTTCAACTTCTCGAGCTGTACTTTCGCCCTCTCTAGACATTTTTTTCTCGATTACTAGCAAAATGTTTGCTTCTGTCACTGCTGCCTTCATACCTGCGTCGTTCATCGCTGCACCGACCTTTGACGAGCACGCGCCCATAGTGGATGTACTCGTGTTGAGCGTTTTGGAATCGTGCAAGCACTGCGTTTTTGGACCTTGTAAGCGTGCAGAGCAATGTGCAAAGCAGCGCCGTTCACTAACTCATTTCGTTGCCTCCGGCCTAAGCAGCAGTGAACACGCGAATGAAGTTTAAACACCTGCATTCAACACACGTTTGTCCCCACAGAGTTCCAGCGTTCGCAAAACACTGCAGCAGTTTTTTACTTCACACCACAACCCTCTCAACACCAACACCCGGTGAGCCTACTCTGGGAATGTCAGCAAAGTTCTCGCATTTTCAACTCGATCTTTGCTGCTTCCCGGTGAACTTTACTACACATCTTCCGTGGTCACTCTTCAAAGCTCTAGGCGTCGGCGATCCTCTTCTCACACTTATCCTCCTCTTCACTTTCTTTCAAACATGTTGCTAGTCCTTTTCTTGCAGCTTTATCTTTCGTTCTTCACTGCGTTTGCTCGCGTCACCATTTTCATCCTCCCATCACGTGAGAACTTTTCGAGTCCGTTACAAGTGTCACAAACTCTCCTTTTGCACCACTTGCCATCTCATTTTACGACCAAAGTCCACCTTGCCACGTTCTATCGGCGGCTGCTGCGTCGTTTGTAGTTGTCTCCCCGCAGTCGCTGCTTGTCCCGCATAGTCCTCTGTCAAACTCCAGTCGACGCTACGCCAGTCACGTTTTTTCTTCTGGATCGTGACAAACCGTGAGGGAACACTGGGTACGTTGCAGGTTGTAACGCTGTTTCAACGGCTACAGGACGAGACTGAAATGGTGTTTGCTCTTATCCCCACTTGGTTTGTATGCAAAACAAGGCGACAGATCCACACTTCACTTTCAACACTTCCCAGTCACGTGCCGGCTATAATCCCCAAACGCCGAGCGGCCCTCTCTGGTCGCTGCCTGTCTCTCCACTCCCGCTCCAGCGCCTATAGCCCCAAGCTTCTTCCCTTCCCCCTATACCACACGAAACACAACGCAATAGAATAACGCCCGAAAGTGGTACGCAGGGCGCCAGGAACTATTTGTTAAGAATTCGGGTGCTTCGACCTTTCCCCCGTCAGCCAAGGCCAGCACTTAAAGTTATGGAATTGTCCGGTACGAAAGCCCCTCAATTATCTCGCTCCCCGTCTGCCGTCACCACTTCTACTCCCTTACCCATGCAAAAACTGGTATTGTAGCGCGACAAAGCTGGTACTGTGGACAGCCAGTTTTACATCTCATGGGGTCACTAGCGCGTTGATAATGGAGAGTTTTAGCACTCCACATGTTCCGTCCATTACTGGGTTTCCGCATTGATTGGGACCTGTCTGGGCACTTGCGGATTCGTTTCGCTAGGGGAGATTTGTTCCGCGGCTGGCCCTTGCCAAGCCCGCCCATTCGCTAGTGTGGGGTGCGCCCTCCTCGCCATGCCTGGGCTAGCAGGCGCAGTCAAGTCCCTCGACACGGTAACCACGGAACAGAGGAAACATACAGAGTGCTAGAACTCTATTAACTCATTACAGCAGCGATCGTATCCTTTACCGGACAACAACCACAACAACGGGTTTTTGGTTTTCGGCAGAATAGGGCACTTGAAGATTTCACCAAACACTTCCGCGACTACACGTGCCGTTGAAGCGCGGGTATTTCTATAGGTACCGGGAGGCCGTTTTGTTGCACCACCGTCGCTTTAGCGAACCGCACCGCCAGTGGAGATCCGCTCGTCAGTAGGATGGCGGTGGCGTTGAGCGTGGCGTACTTCTGCTAGGCTCTCGGCCTTGTACTGTGGTGTGGCTCGCAACGCCTGGATATCCGCAAGATGTTTTTCAGATCGGCATACTGTGGAATTGGAAGATAGCCTTACGTGGCATGCCATGTGTATGATTCACGCCCATACTACATAATTCAAGATCGCAGGCAATGCTCATTGCGCCAAGCGGGAAGTCGACCCGGAAATGAAACTGAATTTCTTCGTGCAAATTTTTGATTGCCATCAATTTTTCATCCTCAATCAAGAAACCACAACGCTTCCCTGCTTCGCACTCGATCATTGTTCGCTCGAGTTATGAAGTCAACGTGTATCCTAATGCCCAACTCCGACACGATAAAAAAGTTTGGATTTACTCGAAGCTACGAAAACTTCAAATTAAATCGAATTTGAACAAATAAGTCGCGATCGCCCACTAACTTAATTTCACGCAGAGAAGGCTTTGCGTTTCAGCGATCGTTCTCGCTAGATGAAAGAAGATTTGGTTTTCTTAGCTGCGTACCCTTGAGCGACCCGCTCGTTTTTTTACTTTTCCTGTCAATGTTTTTCGCAGGAGGGGATAGTTACAGGGTAAGTCTAATTTACCTAACGCAGTCCACTTGTCCTGAGAAGCATAGCAACTCCAGGTCCATTTATTATTTACAAATCAAACCGGCAATTTGAAAACAAAACATTCCGAACTCTCCGTGTTTGTTCCATCATTCAGATGAGTTATCACCTATGTTACTGATCACTTTCATACATGGTTCGCTCGAGACAAGTGTTTTATTCTTTTTATTAATTTAAAAATACTGCTAATTCCTCACGGGATTTTCTCAGGAAGGGCATAAACACAATACATGTCCGAGTTTTTGGATCATTGTGGGGTATAACAATCGGTGGAGTATAGTGCACTATATATACTCTACTCGACACTTAGCATGGAACATTGCACATTCAACAAATCTAAACAAGGAAGGCACATATTTTTCAAAAGTAACATACCGTGCAGGCCCCCATAATACAGGTTACAACATTCATCTGCGCATGGGATTACTGATTAATACTCTTCTTTACAAACCTAAAAAATTCGTGCTTCCATGACAAGATGATGCACACATTCACACCGTGATAGCGAGTTATGGTCATCTTGTGTTACATTTTTTTTCTGTCAGTCCAAAAACTGTACAACCGTGGTACCAGTTATTTCGTGGCCTAGAGAATTCAATTCCCTTTTTGTAATGGAAAGAAGGCCGCAATAAAACAGTCTACGTTGAACCGGTATTCTATTAGCGTTTGGGGATGTTTTAGTCTGGTTAATCTTGTTCGATCAACGGATATATAGTTTGAGGCCTCTACATTGTGGTAGTCGTGAAGGAGTTGAAACAAAAAAAAATTAATTGAGCTACCTTGCCTCGAATATTGAGGGTGAATAAGCGAGCTTGTTTTAATAGCTCGGTCGGAGAATTGCTCATTTCATATCGGTTTTAGATAAACTAAACCACTTTTCTTTAGATAACTTCCAGCCTATCGATTCATTCTTTAGTAAAAGTAAATAATAATGACAGTAGTGTCCTCGATTTGTGTGTTACCCCTATTTGTACCCTCACAGGGGAACTGCTACACGTGTGATCTTTGCCATTACGTAGCGGACGGCGCTAAGCCGTCATTCCAAGATCAGCAGTAAAGGGACTCGGACAACCAGCAGGCTTGTACTTGCACTGAATCATACTTGCAACAGCAGCAAGTTATCCCAGGAACAGGATTGATGACGACAGATTAGGCACGCCGAAAAAGTACGGGGAAGGTACGCCCTCGTGCTTTTCTGCCTACCCCATGTCCAGGCTTCGGCGCAATGAGGGGCAAGGCAGTAGCATACGCAATCCGGGGACGTTAAGCAAGCCCCTGACCGCAGGCTTTCCTGACTGGGGCAACGGCGGTCGAACAGTAAGAGAAGCAGCAGCTATGGTCCCGGAAGAACTGTCATGAGACACTGCTACTCATCCCCGACCGCGAAAGTGCGGCATTGGCAGTTAAAAATTCGTCGCATGTCCTTCTTGGTCCGCCAACACCTAACACCTTGAAGATAGTGAAGTCAGCGCATTGCTTCACACCTTCAGTTTTTTAGAAGATGGGATAGGCTTCATCGGTCCTATCTTTTCTTTCATCGTTGATCTCTTTAGAACAGTGCATTGTAGTCTGTCGATAGCTATGTTGTCTCATCACCTGCTTGGTGCTTTGCTAATTTTGTTTTTCAGGATGGCGTAGAACGAGCAATCGTTAGCGCATTGTTGTAAGAACACTTCTATTTCTAATATAGGGGTAAAAAAGGCATCAAATCGACGCAGCAACTTTAATGAAACGCTTTTAAGCATACGACAGAGAAGTTACGCAGAATTCAGGTGAAAGGTATAAGCAAACTTCATTTCTTTTCAGCGTTGATGGCGATCAGTCCTAAGAAAAAACCATAGAGTTACAGTAATTTTCTTCTGGGAATTATCAATACAGATGACTTCGCCGCACGGCGTTTCTGCAGATGCGGTAAAATATGCATGGTACCCTAGCCTTTGCACATAGAATTACAAAACTATCCTTATTTTTAACAATGCCTACAATTGACGTCAGAGAGCAAATTGCTGCGAAATAAAAGTTGTTGGTCTCACAATAAAAACTAGAATCACGTAGGTTCGAACCCTGGGCGTTTGCGTGAAAGCTCACGCTCTTACATCTAGCTCACGCTCTAGCTCACGCTCTTGTGTGGTCTCCGGGGCATCAGGGTCTAAGAGGTAACGAGGCCGAACACGCGGCCGCCCGAGCGCGTACCCACCGGGCGCATCACCCATGCTTTTTCGGCTCGGAGGTTGGAAAACCACTTCTGCGGTTGAGAGAAATTGTAAACCATTTCTTCGATCACCGCCGGCTTTCCCGGGCTTTGCAAAGGGTTGTAGCTAAGTCGATGAGCGATCACTGTGGCGCCTGCAGATGAAGACATTATTGTGCCCTGCAATAGCAAAGCATTTTGGCCCTAAAGCAGATGGCCGATGTCTGCACTGTGGGGAGGTGTCCGCTACCTTCCACATGGTGCGGGCGTGTCCGAGCAACCCTGCGTTGCCCTTAACCTTTGCCCTACCAGAAAGGCACGGGAGGCAGCCCTGCCCAATTGTTCGTGGCTGGAGTCCCAAATAGCGAGAGCATCGGCATTGACCAATGTGGTCATGGAATAATGATAATGGTGGTTGGTTTTTTTTTTTTGGCGCACGGCCGACTAAGGGCAAAGAGCGCCAAATGAGTTATTTAATGGTTGATGAGACTAAATACTGAAACCTGTGAGTACAAGTAAGAGTCACGCATAAAAACACAATGGAGATGGCTGGTGTATAGCGCCAGGATGATTACACGTGATATGACAAAAGCTGCAGAAATGTTTACTTCTGCTAAAAACTTAAGAGCACATTCAGCTAAAAAGTATGATGGGTGCAAAGGAATGTGTAGTCTGTATAATTCAGGGAAATGTTTGGGTCGTGTTGTGTGAAGTGCGTTTACTGTGATTTGTATGTGGACTACGGATAGGCCCTTTCCACACCTGCTACACATGGGTCTCGAAGCTCCAGTGAGCAGGTTGGGAGTGCGTTACATGTGTGTGGCCTATCGGCAGCCCAGCCACCCAGCCAGGGCGACTTCAGTGTATCTGTTGGGTGAGCCAGTTGTGTAGCGTCCCAAGTGTGGCTTTTATGACATTGTACTTTGTTGTCTGTTTGTTGACTCCAGTGTAATTGCCATGTGTTGGGAAGCTGTCGTCTGATGTGTCTTTAGGTCGGTGTAATGTACTGTTGAAATGCCAACTGGGGTCAGGTGAGCAGCATCACCAGCCATTTGATTGGCGGCCTCATTGCCAGGGATTTCACATCGCCCTGGTACCAAGCGTGTAGTTGTTTGAAGATTTAAGGCATATGCAGTCATTAGTACCTAGAAAAGAGCACTGATCCCATAGTTTTTTAGATGACTTTCCTAATGACAGTTCCTGTACAAGCGCGTTAGAGAATCTGTGTACACGATAGGACCTTGGATTTTATGTTGATGATGTGGTTTGAGACGAGGTAAAATGCCATACGCTTCTGCCGTGTAAATACTGTTATGAAAATTCATTGTTTTGCTAAATCTAAATTTGGTCCCTGCTGTGCCCAAGAGACAGTAGAACGAGTTTTCGACGCGTCACTATAGACTCTGCGCACCTGTACTCTCCTGCAGGAACAGGAAGTGCTGCAGATTGCATTCCTGGGTACCCTATTTTTCTACTAGTCTGAATGATAGGTCGTACGGTATAGGATGTAGATGCCATGATGGATTTAAATTATGGATGGGTGTCTTGTGCGTGTCTCACAGAGGGACCATGAGTACTGAAGCCTCCTCCCTAACTCTGAGGGAGAAAGGGAATGAGATAGATGGCCTGTTTAAGAAGAGTAGTATATTTCATGTATCGTTCGTGATGGGATTAATAGGATGGTTGGTGAGAGACACGATCTTAGATGCATACAGCAGGTCAACATACTGCCGTTGATGTCATAGAAACCATTTGTCGCACTCGACGTGGAGACTCTCGACAGGGCTTGGTGCGGAAAGCGCTGCATGAAAGCCGAAAGCCAAGATGGCAACACTGGGTAGAGCATTTTAAGGGCTGTTTTTGTCGCTGACCCATATACGACACTGCCGTAGTCAAGCCGAGACCCTACCAAGGCCGTTTAGAGGCGCAGCAGGAGTTGTTTGTCGGCCCATAGGATTGTGTGAGAGGACCTTAAGCATGTTCATTGTTGTTAAGCATTTGCATCTGAGCTGTTTGATATGAGGAATGAATGTAAGTTTTTCATCGAATAAAATGCCTAAAAACTTGTGCTCCTTGTTCACAGGAATCGGCACGTTGTTAAGAATAATGTTTGGGTCTGGGTGGACACCACGCTTCCTGGAGAACACAACACAAGAGCTCCTTCCAGGATTAACTTTAAAACCATTCTTGTCTGCCCAGCCGGCAAGTTTCTTGACGCCGAGCTGGACTTGACGTTCGCAGATGGACATATTGCATGATTTAAAGGATATCTGGACGTCGTTTACATATATGGAAGAAGATATTGTAGGTGGCAAAGCCTTTCCAAAAGAGTTCATCTTAACTATGAAGAGCGTGCAGCTCAAAACTTCACCTTGCGGCACGCCATTTTCTGCCGTATGTACCTTTTACAGTGCAGAACCAACTCTGACGCGAAATCTTCTCTCCGGCAAATAACAAGCTAGGGTGTTAAACATATTATCAGAAACACCGAATGACTTGAGGTCGCTAATGATCTCATAACGCCAAGCGGTGTCACAGGCCATTTCGAGGTCGAAAAACACACTTAAACAGAACTGTTGGTGAATGAAGGCATCCTTGATGTATGACTCTAGTGCCACAAATTGATCGTTTGTAGATCTCCCCGCCCTGAAGCCTGCCTGGCACCTCTCGAGAAGGCCGATGTAATCCAAAATGTGCACGAGCAACCGGTTTATCATCTCCTCGAGAAGCTTGCACGGGCAGCTGGTCAGGGCAATGGGTCGATAGCTAGAGGGAGAAGGGTCCCTCCCTTCTTTCAAGAATGCTACAACTACGTCATCCCTACAAGATTTTGGAATGTGTCACCAAAAGCCATATCTTGTTGAAAAGGTGAAGGAGTGTTACAAGAGTGTCTGTGTGTAAGTTCTGTATCATTGTATATGTGATGTTCTCTTGGCCTAGCGCTGAGGGTTTACAGGTATTCACAGCACCCCTCAGCTCATGAAGCCAAAACTCAGAGTTATAGGACATGTTTGATCTGTCATTTCATGTAAAGGCTTCTTTTCGGCCACGAGTTTGTGTTTCATGAAAGTGTTCGTGTAGTGTGCTGAACTAGACACGTGTTGGAAGTGTTGTGCGAAGAGTGTCAGCCTGGTGTTCACGTGTGTCCCCAGTTGTGCTGACCAGAGTCAGGGCTGTGTGTTGTTGTCCTTTGAGTTTGCGTATTCGGGTCCATACTTTTCGTGTGTCTGTGTAGGAGGTAATTGATGTCATAATTGAACGCCAACTATCGCGTTTTGCCTCCGGCAGCACACGTTTTTCAAACGCCCTTCGGCCCGTTTAAACAAAAGGAGGTTACTCGACGTGGGGTGCCGACGAAGGACACCCCACGCCTTGTTCTGGGCTTCTCGCGCCCGCCTACAGTCCTCATTCCACCACGTCCTCCGCTGGTGCGCGGCGCACCAGAGGCGTGGGGAACGGAATTTTCAACGGCGTCGAGGATGTGCGCCGTGAGTAGTTGGGTTGCCTGCTCAACGTGTAGGTGTGTTACGGACGTGTAGTGTAGTTTATATGAATCTGTATATGGATTCCCGTTTGCTCTTGCTTTATTAAACCTTTTCTGGGAAGATTAACTGCTCGGGCCCTTATCTATATATGTTAGTGAGGTGGGGAAGAGGTCACTATTTTATGTGTCAGTGCCCACACCCCACTCAAGACATAGAAAGAGAACTGCAGATCCAATATCCAAGTCAAGGTGTGAATAAGTGTTAGTGTCCTATATTACAATAATGTTGGCTGTTTGTGGTTGAAACGAAATGCTCCAGAGGATGTTAAGAATTTCTCAATAAGGCGACCTCGGGCATCCGTGCGAGCAGAGCCCCAAAGAGAGTTATGTGCATTCAAGTCGCCTATCAGAATGAAAGGTTCGATTAACTGATCTACCAGAACCTCGAAATCTGAGCTCGAGAGATGGAACTCAGGATGGATGTTAAGGGAACACAGTGTTATAGGCCTATTGAAAATTATCGCTCGAATGGCAACAGCCTCGAGGTTGGTCTGTAGTTGGACAGTGTGTCACGCCAAGGATTTCCGGACAATGATGGCCACACCCGCCTAGAGGATGTGCCAACACCATCTGTGTCCCTCCTAAATACCATTTAACTATTCAAGTAATCTGTGCGTGTTGGAGTTTAAATGGGTTTCTTACACTTGGCTGATTAGAATGCAGTAATTCATAGACATCATCAAGATTTTGAGAAGGCCTCTGCAGTTCCATTCCATATTTCTCCTTCTCATTATAAGTTTAGAGCTAATGTAGTATGTGTGTGTTTATGTGTCGGCTTACGGGGCTTGAACTCTTGGAAGGGATTTTTTTATTTTCTTACTGACCTGGACGCAGGAGCCCGTTCCTTCCTCTGTGGTGCATGCCAGAAACGGGTCGACGTCCATGTCGTCATCTGAAAGGCAAGGGGGTGCTCAGCGGACTTGGCCACCTAGACTTGGACGTGGGACCCTTCCCAGTGCCCATCGTTGGAGCCGTGACGCCGAGGGCGTTAGGAGCTCACCAGGTGGCTGAGGCGTGCGGCGGTGGTTTGAAACTGCCGCGGGTGCTCCGTCACCATCTCCTCCGTGCCCTCGCATGTGGTTTGGGCCGGTGGGGAGGCAGTGTGGATGCCGCCGCATCCCCAACTGACGTGATTGCCACCACAGCCACTGCTGATGAGCAGGCGGTGTGGTGGGGGTTGGGCCCCGGAGGCAACCCGATGGGGGGCGAGACCAGGTCCAACTCGCGGTACTGGGTCCCCACCGAAACCAGACAGCGCTCCACCCCCGGCGAGCCGCGATGGCGTACCTCCGCAGGGGGAAAGTTGCGAATCTCTTTGCCGCCTCTTGGAAGGTGACGTTCTCGTTTACTTTGAAGGCAATAATCTGTTTATCTTGTTTAAACTTTTCGCAGCTTTTGGAATAGGCAGAGTGCGGTCCCTGGCGGTTAGGAAAGGCGAAGTGTTGGGATCCACAATTATCGGTTGGATTATATTGCGCTGCACATTTTTCGCGCGTCAGTTTACCACGACAAGAGGTTGTGCCGTGGCCAAACCTCTGACACTTGTAGCCGCTGGCGTGGGTTCGGCACAGTAGGGTCGGACCGGACATCTCACGAAGCCTGCGTTGACCGACTCAGGGAGTGTTGAGCGGTAAACGTCAAGATTGATGTGTTTGGTAGGTATGATTTGGTCGTTTCGGCGTACTGGATATTCGCCTCACTGCCGTCACGCCCTGATGACGAAGGCCCTCGAGCAGATCGGATTCGGTTTACTTATAAGATCCGGATCAGAGATCACGCCTTCGCAGCTATCAAGGCTGCGATGAGGAGTGATCTTGAAGTCAACATTAACCATGCGCGTTTGTGCAAGGAGTTTGTGACTGCTGTTTGTTGTCTACCTCAATCAGGAGTTCTACCCGTTTTCAGTTTCTGAGCCTTATACGACTTGCCGACAAGTCTTTCAAGATACTTGGAGATTAAAACACGGACTGGAAGTGATTGGCTTTGTCTTATCAAGAATATTCCATGATCAGAAAGCGCGAGAAATTATCGGGGCTTTGGGAGCGAGATTGATTGCAACGGAGGAAAAGATCTTCGCGGGCAAGCCCCTTTCTGGGACCGATACGTTTGGAGGGGGTGAGGTTTGAAATACCAATACGAGCATGTATAGAAGCAGGGGATGGGGGTACTTTCTTCCACAGCCTTACCCTGATAGCTGAGGAGGCGCCGGAGCTCCCTGCCTGGTAAAAAGACAGGGAGCCCATCCGCCGGAGCTTGACCTGGGCTCCAACGGCCACCGTTTGAGGTTTCTACCCTTCACCTTTAAACACATCACCACAGTAGGTTAAAGCTTATGTTGGGGGCTCAGGGTTTGCGGTGTCGCCAACACCGTCACCAAGATTGCTCAAGGTGCCCGGGCGGGGGTGGTCATGAAATAGGGACTGCACCTGTGCGGAGGGCTCACATGTTTAAACTCTATTTTATTCTTATCATACAGTTTCCCTCCTGCTCCTCCTCAATCGCTTTGTCCAGTCAGCACATCAGTGCCTTTGTTCGCAAAGTCGCGGTGCAATGAAATAGGAACGACAAAAAGGCACCCTCCCCAAGAATTGTTTTCTCGAGAAGGCATCTATCAGAAAAGCCGGGATGACAGGTTGGCCTGGGACAAGTTCTCCAGTTACAAGTTGGGCTTTTGAAGAGTGGGCTCGTTCCCTGATAAAAAATACCGCTCCAGAAAAAGTATAATGTGGCTGGTGGTTAGTCTACCCAGACAATTGGCCCTAGGATAGGATTACTTCCTAAAGTCCGACTTTGGCGTCAAGGGTCATCATAGTAAAATGTATATAGTGAGGCATAAATCATTTCAGAGACAACTTTGGTTGCCAAAATATCTAATATACCGGGTATTACGACGTATATTACAAGAAACAGGTTAATTAGCAAGGTAGCGAAAAACCTATTATCCAAGTAAATGTCACATGCTGAAAGGAATAATCAATTACTCACTGCAATAGAGAGAAGTGCCAGCGCACCAGTACTCAAATTCAAAATGGTAATAAGATGCCTGTAAAGGTACTAGCTTTTAAACTGGCCGACTATGATTGGCTGTCCCAATATTTTCTGCGATCTGGTGCGCACAGAACCCGAGCATGAAAGAGTCTGCAGATGTTGTAGTAATAGCGCGGTATTGCAGGAAGCCGCTCCAGCTACCTTTGCTATGAACCCGGTGTTCAAAGAGAAAGAAATTGCGGTTATACGACATAAAGCAGAAGTAAGCTGCCAGCCGGCTCACTCGATCATACATGACCATTGGAGGTTTTCGTGTCGCTTGGCGTAGTGTATACGAAGGTTTTTTTTTCAGAGGAATATAAGTCCGCGATGCACCATTTTCCAATTTATCCGCTCCCGACGGAAAAGGGGCACCCAAATAAATGCGAGGGATAAAATCAGGCATCGCTCAGAGACAGTGATTAACCAAATAATGTTTTTTATCCGAGCTAGGACTTGATCGATACCCGCTGCGGCGGCACTCGTTCTATACAGGCCTACAAGCCGTCTTGCATATCACTCTTCGAGGAATTTCCCCCGCCGCGTAGGCGCTAAAAGATAAGCTGCAACTTAAATCCGAAAATGAGGCATATACGTCAAACGAAGTGCTTATCCTACATAGCTAACCTGCGCATGCGGAACAACTTTTGAAAAAAAGGCGATGTTCGTTGATTTTTGCTGGGCTATTGAGGTTTCTTGAGTATTGGTTTTCGGCTGCTCAGAATAAGAGTGGGGATATAACAAAGGTGCTTCTTCAAGATCCATCGAATAATTTTAGATAACCTCCCCCTGCCGCTAATATATGTGGACACTTTCTTTGTACAAAAAACAAAGGCGCAAGCAACGAGCGTTTTTTTTTGTCAGATTTCCTCCCCTACTTCAATACATCCTCAACTTCCACCTTCGCGATGACAGCAAGAAGCATACTAAGAGGATGAGTATGATTCAGGAAAGAAAGTTGGTATGGGTGAAACAAACGACAGCGTTTAAGGCCTTCTACACAAGCCCGCTCCTTGTGCATCCCGCTCCCAGTCATTAGGAATGGAACTGTCTGCGTTAGAAGATAACCAGCGGCAAAAATATCCCCAAAGCGTTTGCCACATAGAAACATGCAATATTAAAAGCTGTTAAATATCCAATAAACTTGACCTAAGGCAAACGTGAAGGAACTTTCCGTGAAACTGCAGGTGGGATTTTTCGCTGTCTGAAAAGGCAAAGGAAGGGAGCACTACTAAATGTGTGTCTTTCTTGTGGATGGCCCTACCTTCGCACCTGTTTTTCTTTTGTTAAAGGTTCCACTTACCAAATTCCGGATTACTTTGAAGTGTTTCAATTAGGGTTTCACGACGCAGCTACACAGACCATGAGGGGGACAGTAGTGCAGAGGTATACGGGTCATCTTAGGCCGCCAGAATATTTTACCTAGGTCAAATTTCTGATACTGGGGTGTGTCTGTTTCTGCGTACAATCGAGAAAACTGCCACGGCATGGGGGATTGAATCCGCGACCTCACTTTCAGTTTTGCAGCGCCTTAGCCACTGTGCCACCGCGGCGTGAAACATGACTGAAATGAAGGACACATCCACAGATTCAGGAATGCATACCGTAAATGAATTGCAATCTCAGAGATATTTGTCGGAGCAGGCATGTCTCTAACACGATCACTGAAACAATGTCCCGGGTACGGGCAGTTTTGTTGCCTTAACTCCGCGGTGTCTTGCCTGAAAGCATTCATTGTTTTATAGAAATAAAAACCGACGCAAATGTTTAAGTACGGAGTGCACTATCTCTTCCTTTGTCGGCACTGCGGCGTCTACTTTTTGCGACGCAGGTGGCCCTGTGAAACGTGCCTACTTAAGAGCTATTCCATAGAGTGTACCCGGCCAGAATGCGATTCTGAAGTAGCTAAACGGCAAATGCGAATTACAGTTTTCACGGAAGGCACTTTAAGCTAACTTGTATCCGAAACACGCTTTACACGTGCTGGCTCGCCGAGTGAGTTGTTGCGTCAGCAGGGGTCTGAAAATTGCGAAAAGTAACCTCGAACGACCACCGTTTAGATAAGTGTAAGTTATCTTAAAAGTTAATTATGGATATGTTGTTTATTTATTTTAACACGAAAGTGTTTTATTCCCAGATACATGAAGATTTCGCTGACGTCGTATCCGTCATGGAAGTGACGGCCGTACAACGAAGCAAGTGGCCTGTAAAGGGTACACCCCCGAACATAGGGGGTTGTTGCGGGGAAGCAACCTTTAGTACAAAAGAGTACGTTATCTAAGGGTTGTCCGTTTTCAGGTTTTATATTTTAACACGAAAGTGTTTATTCCGCGATACCCCAAGATTTCACTGACGTCATATCCGTCACGGAAGTGACGCCAGTGCACCTTTGCCGAAGCGACCCGCCAGCAGAACGTCGCTCGCCAAGCATACCCACAAGACAGCCGCCGACCCGCAAATCACGCTCAGCTGCAGATTTCGCTGCACATTTCACTTTCGTGTTTTACTGATTTCTATGGCAAACGAATCAACTGCAGTTTTGTTACAAAAGGAGAGGAGGCGAAGAAAATTGACCACATCTTTCGGGGGGGGGGGGACCATGGGGTGATGCGACGCATCTGGGCGGTGCTTGTTACGGTTCCGCCGACCATCGCGGTAGCAAACATGTTAGTCTCCATTCAAATCATCGGTGGTATCGGATGTCATCGGAGCGGCGGCTGTGGAGCGACTGAGCGGAGCGGCGCAGTTATCGCGTTTATATCTACCGCGCGTGAACGGTGAGGGGAATGAGAGAGAGTAGCGCATGCGCAGGTGTTAACTGAGCGCTAACGCGCGCTGACGCACAGCTGGCATGGCGAGAGGAGCGAGCGCTAACGCAAGATGCCGCTGCGGTGAGAGCGGCGTTACCGCGCAGCTGGCGTAGCGAGGAGAATGGGGCAGAGGCGTGCGGACAACGGATGGCTGGAGGGACAAGGCGAGTCAAAGAGATTGCGTCGCATCTAAAATAATGAATACCCAAACGACGTGCCAGCAACGCGTGGTGGGGTGTTGCTCCATGGCGGCCAATACGATGCGTTCATTGCGTAGTATACAAAATCCCACTTGCGTGCAAAGTGTCTACGAAGACAAGCTGAGAAGGCGCGTTAACAAACGCCTTTCAGAGCATGCACCATGCGTCCGAAATCATGAAGCAGCCTCGCTACACAATGTGCTAAGTGCAATGGCTACGCTAAGCTTAAGGAAACATGCATCCTAAAACGATACCGAGGCGCACTATCCCGTGAAATCTAAGAGGCATCAGCAGTGGCATGAGGGGGATGATTGCGTGGGTTCCCCTTCGGTGGCACTCCTTCAACGGGAGATAGCCTATCATGGCACTTAAAGTACCAACTGCGTTCTTTTCACGTAGTTTATGGTTTTAGCTTTTCCTTTCCTTTACGCAGCGTTATGAGATTAGTAACTTTCAATAATATTTTTCTTAGTTGTTCGTCAGCGCTTGTCGTCGTCTGTTTACTGAGTCGAAGTCTTTCGGGCTGTTTGTTTTTCTAAAGTAAACACACTGAAGTGTTTGCGATGTTTCTCTTGTGACTAAGAGGGGAATTTCAAGTGATTTCTCGAAATATTTACGCCAGCTATTGTCATTGGCATCACGGCCAAGGAAACTTTATTTCATCGATTAAAAGGGCGCAGCCAAAGGGCCACTCGGGGAGCCCTGGTGCTCTCTGTGTCAGTGCACTAAAATAGGTCCGTTTGACTGGTGTATAAAGTTCAGCCGAACTTCGTTCAAGCTATGCGACTCTAAACAAGGAACACAAGAAACAAGCAATTGTTTACAAGACACGTTGATATAAATGATGTTCTTCGCGTCACGCTGAATTTTTTCAAACCAGCTTCTATAACAAAGATGTACCACTATCTTGGAACCTCTCCGAATATGGAAATTATGCTGCAGAATTCACTCACAGCAACTGATTTATTTTGGATTGCCGTCTAAGAAGCGATTGTCAATTTTTGGAAAGTTGATAGTGCGTCCACCATTTTTTTACATTAGGATTCTATCGCAAGACAACAAAATTAGGTGAGGGAGAGTGCGCAACGAAGATTCGACGCACACATCTCATCTCCTGTGACGTAAATGAGACAGCTACGGCGTCCGCTTAAGAGGAAACGATGAAGAAGTGGGTGGGTTTGAAAACCTCGATAACGGGTTTGGAAACTGTCTCTCCTTCGGCCAGGGGAACAAATGGCATTGATTCTAAACTCACGGTTCGGCGGCAAAAGTTGAGATTAGATGACACACGTTGTCGCAAAGAAAGCATGAAAATACCTCACTAAGATGTCATTTTGAGGAGTCATTTTCTTCATTGGGATCGAGCTAATCACAAGATTGCACAAAAATTCCCGCATTTCCCCGAGGGGAAGAATGTGAAAGTGCGAATGCACGAGTTGAATTTGCGCGGTTCGGTAATGTTCGCGAAAGAGAGATCACACACACACACACACAACTACAAAGAAAGAAAGATGCATTTATTCACAGACACCTATTTGTGTTGTCGTTGTACTTGATTGCTAGAGCGGATCTCAGCTTCGAAATTTCGTGTCAGTACTCCTTTAAGCGGGTGCATTAGCCCTTCTCACGCCCGATTCCTGGCCAATCCCCCACGTGGGTATGTGCCATGTCAGCGGCCAGGCAGCGCGCGCCCATCTCCCCCCGTTGCCAAGGAAGACGAGGAGATTCCTGGCCAATCCCCCACGTGGGTATATGCTATGTCAGCGGCCAGGCTGCGCCCGCCCATCTCCACGTGCGCGGACATCGCCGGTGGACGCAGGTTCAGGGGCGCTTTAAGAAGTGCATTGCACTTAAAAGTGTTATTCGGGCTTATCCAATAAACGTGCAGCTAGCTGCTAGCGTTAGCGCTGTGATGTTCTTTTTGAATTCTTCATCCCTGTAAATTCGTTCTATGAGACCCAACATGAACCAAAAGGACTTAGCCGTAACTTCCACCATTGCATAAGAACTCGGGTGGTGGATTTTGGATCATGACGGAGTTGATGACGGATTAGAGTAACACGACTATTCCTCTTAAAAGAGATTCTGCGTACGCCTGATTTATACAAAGAGTAAGTAACCGTGTGTATAATGAGAGATTCAGAGCGGTTGATATATCACGAAAAGAAAGAAAACCACTGAAACTCAATGAAGAGTAAAAGCCTCAAAACGTGTGCCGGGGAAGACGTTAACGCCGGCACAAAGACACGAAACCTGTCAACGACGGAAGGCGGTGTGGGCCACGTTTCCACAGGCGGGAAACAGCGATCTGAGTGCCGCACGCTGGTCACTAAAAGAAAGCAAAGATTGGGGAGAGAAAGAGACCAGAGCGCTGCCTCGATGCGACGCGATGGCCATCAGCGGAAGTCAGGACTCTTCGTGCAAGTGTTGTAATTCCCGGTTGCCCAAAAGCAGGAATTGTAAAACTGGCTATGGTAAAGTAGAGATAAGGAGCAAAAGTAGTCACAAAATGAAGAGCACATCCTATTAAAGTGCCTCAAGTGGCTGTAAAGTGGCTTCAGTGGCTACTCGCGATGATCGCGCTGAGTTTAGAGCTGTTTTGAACGAAAGCAATCGATGGGACGCAACCGAAGACCACAAACATTTACGTTGTTAGCTAAGCTTGAGGGGGAACAGGAGAATTGTTCCACATTAGGGAGTAGTTGCTTCATGAGTACCAAGGGCATTTATCTTGTTTAAATATTGTTTCTGCCTACTGCATCCACTAATTGGCTAGGATAACTTCGCTTATTCTAATTAGTACTGTGATCATTTTGTGCAGTGAACACCATAGCACGCAGCCTTCAAGTGTTTAAATGTCTCTAAAAGCAGTCTCTTGTTTGAGCCTCCTCCATGCGTTGCATTTTCTTCTTTCCGTGTATCTTCCTGGAGCGACAAGCATGGATGTAACTTTCTTTTCTAAGGAAAATAACATTGTGAAGTATTAAAATAACTTTATGCAAAGTAAACCAGTAAGGATACAAAACTATACACAGAGAGGAAGAGACTAATAAAATAAAACAATGCATCCAGGAAAACACGGAACATATCTGGTATGTTCCGAAATGTAAAATAATCTCGAACGTTTTGCTCTTATGCTGGAGAGGGCCCTCCATGGTACTCGGCAGTATAAGCTAAATTGCAGTCGTCTGCAGCATACATTTAATAAATGTATGCTTTGCGAACTTTTTGTGTCCTCCATCACACGACGCTTTTGCAACCCCTTCTTTTCTATGCCCTTATTTAGGGCTTCTGCCGTCATGGCGCCCTCACCACGTTTATTTAAACTGTGCGTCACCAGTCTGACCAAACCATTTTTTAGTCCGTTTCTTTTATCTGGCTTGCGTTGTACCCAAGTACGATTTTTAAAATCCATACTAACTTCTTTACCACAGGCATTAAAACAATTAATCTCGTTTCCCATTTGAGCTGCCCAGACCAGAGTTTTCTTTCGAAGGGCTTCGTCAGCCCTCGAAGCACTGCCCCGCTGGATAGCGGAAGGGGTACTCCTTGTTTGTATACAACTGTTGGCAGTGACAGATGACTTACAGGTGAGCTCTGATCATATTTTGAGTGGCACACCGGTTACGAACTGGTGCGCCACTAGTCGATCACCGGTGCACGACAGTGAGCCACACTTTTGTTACTCACCTTTGGTGACTTTTCGGCCACCCATGATTACCACAGGCGTCTTCAGTTGGCTCCAAGTAGGTCCTGAGCAGAGTCAAAGAGAAACGCCGTACTACAGCACTAAGAGCGGTGAACAACTTTGTGGGGCCTACGTGCTTGAGTTCGCTACGAGAGTTTCAGTTATCCCACATTTGTCGCTATAAATGGCGAAAGGCTAAGAATAAATTTTTATTCTTGTGGAGTGCTCCAATTACGAAATCTCCTTCCGAGTGAAATTACGAGGAACTTACCGAGTAGGTCGGCCGAAACGCTATCATATTTCAACGACATTTGTGAATTGTAGCAAATGAGTCAATCTAGGTTTTTCTTATTTGGGAAGCAAAAAGTCCGGCAAGCTGAGTGGAGCTATTGCCACGGCTAGACCCCGTCAACATATTTCAGCTTTACTGCTTTGTGAGTGATTGTCGTGGCTGATTTTGACTTTGTTTTTCTTTTATCCATTAAACTAATTTTGGTTGGTTTTTTAAACCACAGCCCTGTGTGTTCTTTTAGTTAGAACTGCGGTTGTGCCCTGGGTCAGATAATTGGTGCTTTTTATTGCCCCTAATGTTTGCATTGGCTTAATCAATATTTATATTTAGGGGGTGCAGGAATACTGCCATAGGTGTTCCAGCAGTTCCTTGCTACCTTTACTACGACAGGAATAGCGTAAAGGTATTAGTAGCTTATAAGCTTTTCACCGTGGATCCAGTGAACCGAGGAGGATATGTTCAAGACAGTCCCGAAATTGTCGTTAATAGTTGATTTGTACAGCCGGGCCTATGACCCTTTATTGGTGAAATGGAGTAGCCGGCCGCACATTCGCTCCCAACCTCTCGAATCAATAAACCAGTTAAACCTTACATACACTTCGCCGTAGAAGAATTTTGTTACGGTACCGTTGCTGCGAGCTCAAGCCGGTTTTCGAATCTAAAGGCAAGGAAAGAGGCGCTCTAAACCAGCCGGGAGTCATCATTGTATGCTTCAGACTTAAAAACAAAAACTCACAGCCGCTTTTTGCGACTAGACGAAGCGTCGGGACTACTTTTCAGAGAAGTAAAAAAGAAAGCGGTTTACGGGTACTTAGCGTATCTCTTACTCGCCAGTGAGAGTTTGTATACCTTGGGCTCCACTTTCTCTGACCGTTTCTGCTTGTGTTTCGGCTGGAAGGTGTTATTAACGCTCCAAAAAGCAGTCCAGATACAAATTAACATACAAAACCCCATTAAACAACTTATTTACTTTCTTTGGCGTGTTGCGGTAATTACCGCGCTGTCAGCATGCGTAATCAAGGCTCTGGCAGTAGCACTTTTCCTGGTGCCACACTCACATAGGGGTGGGCACACAGTTATTCCTCGTTTGTTCCGCCTGCTAAAGCGACATGAACAAAGTACGTTGTGTGTACATGTGGACAGTAGGTCGTTATTTAACGACAGCTGTGAGTGAAGCCTTCACCACACTCCTTTTTGCTACTCAAATTCCGAGTGATTTTTGTTGTTGTTTGTTTGTTTGTTAATAACGTGTTAACTTTTCCACCAAGAAGTAGTCAGGATGATAACTAGATGGCAGATGAGGGAAGATGCATTTGATGTTTTCATCCGCTACTTCAGAATCCGTATTTTTTCGCCACTTCACCCACTCACTCAAAACGTACCCGATCCGTCGTTGACGTGTTGAAGTTCCTCATTTTATCACGAAATTAATACCAAGTGCATGATTTATTGGTCTGAATGACCAGAACGTGTCCACATATGTGCACATGAAACTGCGATGCTTTGCGTTCTAATTATCATGCACCAGAGCTGCGGCGCACGCCAAATTGAACATGTATCTCTGAGGATGCTTTAGGAAGCACACACCTTCCGAACGCAGCACAGACCGTGATTGTGCAGAGCTCTTGATTTAGGGCTGACGAATCACGCCGAATAAGTACCCTAAATTCATTATGGCCACACAGTACTAACCGGTTTCTACAAGGACATAAAACCTCGGAGTGGCTGCTCCATCTCTTTAATAGCTCGTAGTGACCCAAAAAGAGGAGACGAAGACGCGCTCCGCTCCGTGCAGTGAAGTCAGGCGATGGGCCGCGTGGTGCCTCCGGAGTAAACTGAGTACCACTAAATAAATGCAGAACCTACAAAGACATAGAGTTACGGTCGCTGTGATTCTGTGCAGCAACACGACTGCCTTTACCTTTCCAATACCAGCCCGCCCACTCTCTGCAGTAAATAAAAAGTTAATTATTCACCTTTAGTTATTCAGGCTTCCGACAACGATAATTATGATCTCACGTTGTGTCCGCCTGGCCACATACCTTTTTCCAGAAGTAGTCCTCGCTTGCCTCCCAGTAAATAATGTTGAGAAAACCGTAAAGCTTAATCTGGAACACCAGGCATACCCCAAATCAAAGACTCCACACATAAAAAAGCCTGACACAAACTGTTAAAAATATGCGAATAGAAGATGGCGAAAATGACGAGAAACCGTGTCAAGCGCCGATTTTCCACAAAAATGCAGAATTGGCGGTTGAAACACCAGTAATCGTTATGATAGCGTTCGAACAGAGTGGTCGAGCCGAATTCTGGAAATCGAATAATAATAAAATAAGAAAAATTACACATTCAGGAAAATTCTCACAAAATCACAGATATGCACCCTAGCGAATAAATTACCAATAAAAGTGGCGGAATTAGCTCTAAACCATGTGACATTTTGCATTGTACAGAACAATGCCTTTTGGCAAATAAAACACAACAGTAACCAGTTATATAGCGCAATACGTAGAATTTATCCCCGAACAAAATTTTGAAAAGGAAAAAAGAATAAAAAAAATAAAAAATGAAGTCTTCAGGAAAGACTGCTCTCGAATAAAATAAAAAAATGAGTTTTTACCTCTTTCCCAACACCGAAGAACAATAAAAAAGTCCGAAGAAACGTGAGAAGGAGAAATACACATAAAAATTGGCGGAACTCGCCCCAACTGGTGTAGTACCGTTAAGCTCTTCAGAAAAAAAAACAATCATTAGACAGTAAGGGTAATTCAACACTGTAATTGTATAGACTTACATCATCGGAGAGAAGGAAAAAGCTTAAAAGGAAAATAATGAAGGGGCGTTTTCGAACACATAGCCATATTCGGCTGTGAAGGAAATCGCACTCTAGAACAAGCGGCGAAAGAATGCTACGCTTTAGTTGACGATTCTTCTATTCTCCGAACTACTACAGGTATGTTTTTCTCTAGAAAAGTGCTCAAACTCCAAAGACGTGAACGTAGTAAAATACTGCAGCCATGCCGTTTTTCTATATTGCAGCTTACAACTTTGTAAAGCACCCTCACATTATTTATCATGGTGATGCACGCCGAATGAAGGCGTACCTATAACGTATGGGTTTCTCCTGCGCCGTTGGTGATGTGCGTTACAGACATGTACTTTGTACTGCCGCAGAAATTTTTATACATGGTAATTACTTAAAAAACCAATGAAATGAGTATCACATTACGTTTACGGTATTACGGTATATTTAGGGATAACACGGGAGGTTGGCCAAGCATTTCAGTAATGGTATCTGAAAGAGGGAGACAACGTCGTAAGAAAAAGGCTGACTGGGATGATGATGATAATGAGATGACAGTGGCGTACCCGTGAGTACGTGTCCCTGAAGGCACCGTGTCATCATCGTGCAGCGAATGAATTCTCCTCCTTGCAGACTACAAATTTTCTAGAAATATTATTGTGCGTGGCGCATGGGGTGATGGACTTAACACCTTCTGTGTCAACAAGACGGGGGAAACTATGCAGCCCACGCTAGACCGACACTGACGTTACACAATTAATCTTAATACTCTCGCATTCACTCCTTAGGAAGAGGTGCTTAGGTGTCCTAAACGTTTTCACTGCTCACTGTTCCAAACATCCACGCCCTGCTATGTTTCGCAAACTAATTTTCCGGACCCACTGTCAAACATTCATTTTTAGCACTAAGGGCACAGTTAGCGTTCTTATGACTTGCTGCTGCCGAACACACTCGCTGGGCACGGTTCTGCATGCGAAATCGGTTTATCTAGCACGTGGACACAGCCTAATTTTGGGAGGAGTTAGTTATATAAGGCAGGCTATGTTAAAACTCTCTTACGTCGGAAATCTGATAACGGGCTTTGAAGGCGAAAAATCTAGCGACACCTATTAACAACTTCGCTGCGACATTCTATTAACGTCTGTTTTTTCCGCGTTTGGTTTTTGTCTTCTGGCGCAAATTACTTCAACCATCATCTTTTCGGCTTCACCATGTTTGCGTGTCTTTCCTAGCTTTTGTTTTTTTTCTCTTACGGCGCTAGTTACGTCAGCTAGCAGACTGGCGCACGCCACTGCTTCCCTAGCGTCAGGGTTGGGCAGAGCTGGTGTGTACCTGTTCTACCCACGTTCCATCACGTTCAGCTGCCACGCGGCATGCACTGCTGTACAATTTACCGTTACCCATATAAACTGCTGTGAGTTTTAGGTAAGTGGATGCATTCTCCCTGAGAAATCTTGATTCCGGCCAATCCCTGGGCACTGTGTTCCACGAAGAAGGAAACAACGGCAACGACTTATGTTTTACCGCTGCAATGGGCCGGCTAAGGGTACTAATTAATGAGTAGTGGACTTTGAATCACAACGAACTTTCATTTCGCCCTATTTCTTTCTAGAAACAAATTAGTATTTTGAGTCTTCACAAATTTGAATAAGTGATTTAGCCCTGACAAGTCCCGCCTTGTGGGTAGGTGCCGAAAAGTTTTCAGGGCATAATCATCATCGCCATCAAGCCCAGTTGTTGCGCACCAGGAGGAAATTGAGGAGAGTGGAGTTGAAAGGTCATCGGATCACACATGCGTTCGAATTACATTTACACTGGCCATTTCCTTAATCAGACAACAACAACTGCAACGGATTTTCGTACAACGGCCACTCAAGGCTCTAGCCTTAATGAAGTAACCGCATCAATAGTATCCTGTGAGCTATCACAGCCTCTCTGTGCTGCGAGCCCGGTATTGAAAATATGCGATGTCTTGACTTTTAAAGAGCCAAAGTAACTGTAAAGACGGTGTCGCTGCACTGCACAGTCACGCTCTACACTTATGTTCCAAATGCAACGAGTACACCCCGTGGTGGTTGGTTGGTGAGTATAATTTCCTGCATCGAGTTCGCAGCGATCACGCCCCCGCGATTCTGCGATTTTGGACATTTCTTTTCATTTCCTGTTCCGATGATTCGGGGAAGCAACTTTTATGATCAGGCTTCCCTGGTGCTGTCGGTGCCCTCATACACATGGTGCCACCAGGATGCAAACCTATTTCCCACTGCGGACGCGAACAATGACGATAGTGCTCACAAGTCAAATCTGAATAAAGGTGTCATTAACCTGCCCACCCTGGTGCAGCGGCATAGCAGCTCGTATTTCAGATCCACTGCTTCAACATTATTCCGCTTAAATAAAACTATGAAGCCGCTGATGTAAATAAGGGTGATCTTAAATACGAGGCGCTTTGCCGCTGGCACCTGGGTTGCAGGTTAATGACACCTTTATCTGACGTCTTAGAAACAGCTGAGATATCCACTATTCCGGGTCCGTAATGTCCAGCAACGCTAAGACGCCCGTTAATACTGTGTCAAGCTTGAATGGGCCAAGTGCTTACAGGGGACGAACGGCGGCAGATACACATACACAGACCGCATAATTGCGCTCGTGTTGTGTTTCGTCGTTTGTGGAACCACTTTGCGCATTTATACACGAATGAGTAATGCCAGAGCATATAGGGTCTACCTGTAACGCTTCTTTTTTGGAAGTGCTGCAGCACTGCTTCGTTCTCATTTTGGAATTGCAATAGGAAGGGGGGACAGCGCGCACGCAGTCCCCCCACTACCAAAAATTACTTGCCCCATCCGCCCCTGTTAGGGGTAGTGGCAGGGGTCAACACGAGCGCAGTGCAAAGCTCGCCCTGCAATGCTCGTGCCTCGCCCTGGGAGCTCGCCCGTCTTGACCAGCGAAACTCCGGCATCAGGTTAGTATGCATTCAATTGCCTTTCATTTTGAAGCCACTAGGTACAGCCCAGATATATGCGCGAGGGGCTTCAGTGACATTATTGAAAATTGCAAGCCTCAAGATTAATTTCTTGCTTTCAGATCACGTTTTTCTTTAAACATGTGCAACAGTCCTCACTTTTTAAATAAATCTTGTGGTAAGCAAAGATAACAGTCATTAAAATGCGGAAAAGAAGCTCGCAGATGGAGTAGAATACGCGACTGTGCTGGCACGAACGCGTCTTCCTACGGCTATGCCGTTGGGAGTGAGCTGTTTGCCGGCAGCACAAGCCAAGGTGAGATTGAACTCGTCCGATAAGAAGCAGCTGTCATCGCACAAAAAATTTATAGCTATGGCGATGCCAACACCTCAGTGACAGATCGGCGTGAGTTCAGCTTATTTGATCTACCGCCGACTGATTTGACAGAAGAAGATGAAGATCGCTCGTAAGCTGCCTTGTATTTCGTCTCGCCTTTTGCGATAATTTTGTGAGTTGTGCAATCATTTTGGCCAGAACACGTGCCTCATCATGAAGGTTTTCTCCGTATGCCCCTCCCAGCTCCTCCTCGGAGTCCAACACCGTGAAAGGTCCTCGCAGATCGAGTGACGGCGGTACCGGAGATTCTGACATGGTTCCCCCTGCGAGAAGCGCCTCGCGGCCTCAATGGAGCCCTCACCAGTCATCGTTGGCGAAGATAATTCTAGTTATGTTACTTCTAAAGGAAATAATGCAAGTTAAGCTACTTCTAAAGGAGACGATGACATGATTGTTGGTGGCAGCGACCTTTGCGTAGAGATGACTGACGTCGATTAGGAAGTCTTTAAGGTCCTGAGCAATCGCAAAAAACGCTCAGTCGGCCTACCTGTGCTTGTGTCCCCGGCGAGAAGTGATCAAGACCCCAGGAAGGTGAACCACAAAGTCCCATTCTCAGCTTTCAACACTTTGCTTGTGAAAGCGCATAATCGCCGCAGGTTCATGGCTCAAGGTGTTTTGCTTCTAGACGTAGCGACGGAAAAAGAGGTGAATGGTTTGCTGTGAAGCGACCGGGCAGGAGGAATCGCCATTTCTGCTCGACTCCCACACTCCTACGTGCAGAACACACGCATCATTAAGGGTGTGCCCAAGTTGTATACGGAGGAGTTCCTACTGGAATACCTCAGGCCTCAAGGTGTACTGCACCTGAGAAGAATTCTGTGTCGAAGTGGCTTGTCGGTGAACGAATGGAAGGCCACTCAATCTGACGCTGTGGCATTGTCGTTCGCGCCGAACACTGAACGGCCGAAAACAATCAAAGTTGGATTTACAAGGCATGGAACGACCGACTACACGGAGACTCCTCATCGTTGCTTCAAGGGCCAGCATTTTGGCCAAGTGGCGAAATCCTGCAGAAGAGATCAGCGCTGTAAGCGGTGTGCCGGCCCACGTGACTTCCGGAAATGCACTGCAGGTTTCGATTGTGCCAACTGTAACGGCGAGCACCCTGCAAGTTACAGCGGGTGCCCATTTAGAGTGAGCGCACTGCACAGGAGGAAAGCCTTCATCGAGGGAGCCAAATCCTCTCCAGCACTGTTTACACCTCCCGACAAAGACAACTTCCCGGCTCTAAACGCACAGTAAGCCAGCAATGAATGCAACACGACGGAAAATCCAGCAAGTGTTCAACCACCAGAATCACGAGAGCCCCCTCCTCGATCACCTCATCTCGGCGTGGAATTCAAGACTGCGGAAGTTCAACGGGGACGTGAAAGATATGCCAACGTCTTGAAGAAGCGCCGTGTTCATTCTACGGAAACGAAGATGGAGGACGGCAGTAATGTTATACGAGCTTTTTTTGCAGCCCTCCGGTCTCATCTTGCTTCTATGGTCCCAAGCTTTTTAAAGACCTTTGTTGAGACCATTCTTAGCTTAGAACCAGTAATATTGGAACTTTCTGCGACGCTCCTGCCAGAGCAGGATGTCTCTGCTTAAGCAACCGGTGGCCACAGTGACAAAATCAATGCCCTTTATTATTATATGGAATTGTGCTGGGCATGCCTGTCGATTGGTTGAGCTAAGTCTATTCCTCAAAGAGTCGCCGATACAAATTCGATATTTGCTTTGACGGAAGCCAAATTATTAGGGAAAAGATTGCTTTCCGGTTACGTACCTCATAAAAATCCCAGCCTTCCCACTTTCCCATATGGGAGCGGCGCTTTGTATGTTCAACGTGACGTTCCCCACGCTGTAATATCTGTTTGGGACCTTTGCTCAGAGCTCGCTAAAGTTGTGGCTGTGAGCTTGCAAATAGGCTACAAGAAATTGAGCATTCGATCAGTTTACCTCCCACCACGGAAAAACGTTTATGTGAAGGCGTTCATGGAGCAACTCTGTGGCCGTTACCCAGCCCCGCTTATCATATGTGGAGTTTTCAATGCGCACCATCCGCTGTGTGGTGATAAAGTGACAGACGCTCGAGGAAAATATCTGCCAGACGCTGTTGATAGGCTGAACTTCTGTGTTGCAAATGATGGCACTCCAACCTTCTTTAGGCCTCGTTATACTACTAGGGCCATTGACTTAACCCTGATTTCCACCGATATTCAGTTAGGGTGGAGAGTGGCGCCAAATCGAATGGGTAGTGATCATTACCGGGTCTTTATTCACGGAGCAGGATACCGACTACGGGCCTCTAAGATTGTCCAGGTTGTCAACTGTGCCAATTACCGATAGCAACTAGAACCGGCTTCTGACAAATTATTAGACACTGTTGAAGGACCAAGGCGAGGACCGCGAGACGTGAGGGAATCTTTATTGGCGGATGGAATTCCACAATGATGGTGATAGTTGAAGGCAGCTGCTAATAGCCACCTCTTCCTCTTCTAACATTTTTAACATCCTCCCGGCCGGCCGATAAGTAGAAGGAGGTTAACTTAATATGAGGATTTAACTTTTCAGCTGTAGCCAACGCAAAAACACCATTGTTCATGTTCACTAACCAGTTCGTTGTTATCAGTAACGGCGTCAGTCCGTCTTAGCCGCACATTGATAGTTCATGCTTCTGTTTCCACTTATGTTTCCACCTTCTGTGGCACATGCGTTTTGTGTACTTGGGCCAGGGCACGCGGCTTGTCTTGACCGTCGTCTGTTCTGGACGAGCTTGGAAGTGTTCGTGCATGGTTCGTGTGGCAAGAGCGTCGGATCGTTTGTCGTGTCGAGGAATTCACGTTCCGCCTGACTTTTCCATGTGTAGAACGATCCTTCTTCGTGATGCTTCTCTTTGCTTTTTCATTTTACCGATCTGTCGGCATTTCGTCACGAGCTTTGGTGAAGCCGCGTTTGGGGAATTTTCGCCTGCACATCTTAGAGCATTTCGGTTATGCCCTCTGCGCGGCCTTCATTTGGGCGTAGGGGTTTTCAAATTTTTTTTGCGTTGTACCTTGGTAAACGAAATTCCCTCTGAAGCCGTGCTGCTGAGATGGCATCTATTAGGCGTCTCCATGGGTGAGCCAGAGTTTCTTTTGTGGTGTCGATAACTCTGTTGTGCTCCTTCATTAACCTGTGGTTCTCGTGGCCTTTCATTATGTCCTTCCTTGCGCTTGATGTCCTTTTCTGGCGGCGAGAACCTTGGACACAAGACAGGTCTGCAGGTACCTGCACAGCGTTCTCGTTTATCGGGTTATTCGTCTTATTTGTAATCAAGAAATTTCATCTTTGGGGTTGCAGTCGTCTGAGCGAACAACACGAACGGGTGACTCCACTTCGTTATTCCATAAATTAATCCCTCGTTTGAAGGAAACAACAGCAAAAGTAGTCACAAAATGAAGAGCACATCCTATTAAAGTGCCTCAAGTGGCTGTAAAGTAGCTTCAGTGGCTACTCGCGATGATCGCGCTGGGTTTAGAGCTGTTTTGAACGAAAGCAATCTATGGGACGCAACCGAAGACCACAAACATTTACGTTGTTAGCTAAGCTTGAGGGGGAACAGGAGAATTATTCCACATTAGGGAGTAGTTGCTTCATGAGTACCAAGGGCATTTATCTTCTTTAAATATTGTTTCTGCCTACTGCATCCACTCAATTGGCTAGGATAACTTCGCTTATTCTAATTAGTACTGTGATCATTTTGTGCAGTGAACACCATAGCACGCAGCCTTTAAGTGTTTAAATGTCTCTAAAAGCAGTCTCCTGTTTGAGCCTCCTCCATGGGTTGCAGTTTCTTTTTTCCGTGTATCTTCCTGGAGCGACAAGCATGGATGTAACTTTCTTTTCTAAGGAAAACCAACATTGTGAAGTATTAAAATAACTTTTATGCAAAATTAAACCAGTAAGGATACAAAACTATACACAGAGAGGAAGAGACTAATAAAATAGAACAATGCATCCGGGAAAACACGGAACATATCGGGTTGTTCCGGAATGTAAAATAATCTCAAACGTTTTGCTCTTATGCTGGCGAATGCCCCTCCGCGGTACTCGACAGCATAAGCTAAATTGCAGTCGTCTGCAGCGTAATTTTAATAAATGTACGCTTTGCGAAATTTTTATGTCTTCCATACACGACGCTTTTGCAAACCCCTTCTTTTCTATGCCCTTATTTAGGGCTTCTGCCGTCATGGCGCCCTCACATCGTTTATTTAAACTGTGCGTCACCAGTCTGACCAAACCATTTTTAGTCCGTTTATTTTAGCTGGCTTGCGTTGTACCCAAGTACGATTTTTAAAACTCCATACTACCTTCTTTACCACAGGCATTAAAACAATTAACCTCGTTTCCCATTTGAGCTGCCCAGACCTAGAGTTTTCTTTCGAAGGGCTTCGTCAGCCCTCGAAGCACTGCCCCGCTGGATAGCGGAAGGGGTACGTACTCCTTGTTTGTATACAACTGTTGGCAGTGACAGATGACTTACAGGTGAGCTCTGATCATATTTTGAGTGGCACAACCGGTTACGAACTGGTGCGTCACTAGTCGATCACTGGTGCACGACAGTGAGCCACACTTTTGTTACTCACCTTTGGTGACTTTTCGGCCACCCATGATTACCACAGGGGTCTTCAGTTGGTTCCAAGTAGGTCCTGAGCAGAGTCAATGAGAAAACGCCGTACTACAGCACTAAGAGCGGTGAACAAGTTTGTGGGGCCTACGTGCTTGAGTTCGCTAGGAGAGTTTCAGTCATCCCACATTTGTCGCTATAAATGGCGGAAGGATAAAAGTAAATTTTTATTCTTGTGGAGTGCTCCAATTACAAATCTCCTACCGGATGAAATTACGAGGAACTTACCGAGTAGGTCGGCCGAAACGCTATCATATTTCAACGACATTGGTGAATTGTAGCAAATGAAGTCAATCTGGGTTTTTTCTATTTGGGCAGCAAAAAGTCCGGCAAGCTGAGTGGAGCTATTGCCACGGCTATACCCGTCATCATATTTCAGCTTTACTGCTTTTGTGTGACTGTCGCGGCTCACTTTTTCACTTTGTTTCTCTTTTTACCCATTTAACTAATTTTGGTTGGTTTTTGAACCACAGCCCTGTGTGTTCTTTTAGTTAGAACTGCGGTTGTGCCCTGGGTCAGATAATTGGTGCTTTTTATTGCCCATAATGTTTGCATTGCGGTAATCAATATTTATATTTAGTGGGGTGCAAGAATACTGCTATAAGGTGTTCCAGCAGTTCCTTGCTACCTTTACTTACGACAGGAAATAGCGTCAAGGTATTAGGCAGCGTATAAGCTTTTTCCTGTGGATCCGTTAACCGAGTAGGATATGTTTAAGACGCTCCCGAAATTGTTGTTAATAGTTGATTTGTACAGGCCGGGCCTATGACCCTTATTGGTGAAATGGAGTAGCCGGCCGCACATTCGCTCCCAACCTCTCGAATCCAATAAACCAGTTAAACCTTACATACACTTCGCCGTAGAAGAATTTTGTTACGGTACAGGTTGCTGCGAGCTCAAGGCGGTTTTTCGAATCCAAAGGCAAGGAAAGAGGCGCTATAAACCAGCCGAGAGTCATCATTGTATGCTTCAGACTTAAAACAAAAACTCACAGGCCACTTTTTGTGGCTAGGACGGAAGCGTCGGGACTACCTTTTCAGCGAAGTAAAAAAGAAAGCGGTTTACGGGTACTTAGCGTAATCTCTTACTCGCCAGTGAGAGTTTGTATACTTGGGCTTCACTTTCTCTGACCGTTTCTTGCTTTGGTTTCGGCTGCAAGGTGTTATTAACGCTCCAAAAAGCAGTCCAGATACAAATTAACATACAAAACCCCATTAAACAACTTATTTATTTTCTTTGGGCGTGTTGCAGTAATTACCACGCTGTCAGCATGCGTAATCAAGGCTCTGGCCAGTAGCACTTTTCCTGTGTGCCCACACTCATAAGGGGTGGGCACACAGTTATTCTCGTTTGTTCCGCCTGTAAAGCTACATGAACAAAGTACGTTGTGTGTACGATGTGGACAGTAGGTCGTTTATTAAACGACAGGTGTGAGTGATGCCTTCACCACACTCCTTTTTGCTACTCAAATTCCGAGTGATTATTGTTTGTTTGTTTGTTGTTGTTAATAACGTGTTTACTTTTCCACGAGACATAAGTCAGGATGATAACTAGATGCGGATGAGGGAAGATGCATTTGATGTTTTCATCCGCTACTTCAGAATCCGTATTTTTTCGCCACTTTCACCCACTCACTCAAAACCGTACCCGAGACGTCGTGACGTGTGAAGTTCCTCATTTTATCACGAAATTAATACGAAGTGCATGATTATTGGTCTGAATGACCAGAAAGTGTCCACATATGTGCACATGAAACTGCGATGCTTTGCGTTCTAATTATCATGCACCAGAGCTGCGGCGCACGCCAAACTTGAACATGTATCTCTGAGGATGCTTTAGGAAGCACACACCTTCCGAACGCAGCACAGACCGGGATTGTGCAGAGATCTTGATTTAGGGCTGACGAATCACGCCGAATAAGTACACTAAATTCATTATGGCCACACAGTACTAACCGGTTTCTACAAAGACATAAAACCTCGGAGCGGCTGCCCCATCTCTTTAATAGCTCGTAGTGACCCAAAAAGAGGAGACGAAGACGCGCTCCGCTCCGTGCAGCGAAGTCAGGCGATGGGCCGCGTGGTGCCTCCGGAGTAAACTGAGTACCACTAAATAAATGCAGAACCTACAAAGATATAGAGTTACGGTCGCTGTGATTCTGTGCAGCAACACTACTGCCTTTAACTTTTCAATACCAGCCCGCCCACTCTCTGCAGTAAACAAAAAGTTAATTATTCACCTTTAGTTATTCAGGCTTCCGACAACGATAATTATGATCTCACGTTGTGTCCGCCTGGCCACATACCTTTTTCCAGAAGTAGTCTTCGCTTGCCTCCCAGTAAATAATGTTGAGAAAACCGTAAAGCTTAATCTGGAACACCAGGCATACCCCAAATCGAAGACTCCACACATAAAAAAGTCTGACACAAACTGTTAAAAATATGCGAATAGACGATGGCGAAAATGACGAGAAACCGTGTCAAGCGCCGATTTTCCACAAAAATGCAGAATTGGCGGTTGAAACACCAGTAATCGTTATGATAGCGTTCGAACAGAGTGGTCGAGCCGAATTCTGGAAATCGAATATTAATAAAATAAGAAAAATAACACATTCAGGAAAATTTTCTCACAAAATCACAGATATGCACCCTAGCGAATAAATTCCAATAAAAGTGGCGGAATTAGCTCTAAACCATGTGACATTTTGCATTTACAGAACAATGCATTGTTGTCAAATAAACACAACAGTAACCATTATAATAGCGCAAATACGTATAATTTGTCGAACAGAATTTTGAAAACGGAAAAAAGAATAAAAATAAAAAAATGAAGTCTTCAGAAAAATGATCTGATAAAAGAAAAAATGGGTTTTATACATCTTTCCCAAAAACCGAAGAACAAACAAAAAACTCCGAAGAAAACTTGAGAAATACACATAAAAATTGCGGAACTCGCCCAATGGTGTAGTACCGCTTGCTTCTTCAGAAAAAAAAACAATCATTAGTAAAGTAAGGGTACTTCATCACTGTAATTGTATAGACTTACATCATTGGAGAGAAGAAAAACTTAAAAAGAAAATAATGCCGGGTGTTTTCCTGCACATAGCCATATTCGGCTGTGAAGAAATCGCACTCTAGACAAGCGGCGAAGGAATGCTACGCTTTAGTTGACAATTCTCCGAACTACTGCAGGTATGTTTTTCTGCAGAAAAGTGCTCAAACTCCAAAAGACGTGAACGTAGTAAAGTACTGCAGCCATGCCGTTTTTCTATATTGCAGCTTACCATCTTTGTAAAGCACCATCACATTATTTATCACGGTGATGCGCGCCGAATGAAGGCGTACTTATAGCGTATGGGCTTCTACTGCGCCGTTCGAAATGTGCGTTACAGACATATACTTTGTACTGCCACAGAAATTTTTATACGTGGTAAATATATAAAAAAGCAATGAAATGGGTATCACAGTACGTTTGCGGTATTACGGTATATTTAGGGATAACACGGGCGGTTGGCCAAGCATTTCAGTAATGGTATCTGAAAGAGGGAGACAACGTCGTAAGAAAAAGGCTGACTGGGATGATGATGATAATGAGATGACAGTGGCGTACCGCTGAGTACGTGACCCTGAAGGCACCGTGTCATCATCGTGCAGAGAATGAATGCGACTCCTTGTAGACTACAAATTTTCTAGAAATATTATTGTGCGTGGTGCGTGGGGTGATGGGCTTAACACCTTCTGTGTCAACAAGAGGGGGAAAACTATGCAGCCCACGCTAGACCGACACTGACGTTACACAATTAATCTTAATACTCTCGCATTCACTACTTAGAAGAGGTGCTTAGGTGTCCTAAACTTTTTCACTGCTCACTGTTCCAAAAATCCACGCCCTGCTCTGTTTCGAAATTTAATTTTCCGGACCCACTGCCGAACATTCATTTTTAGCACTAAAGGTACAGTTAGCGTTCGTATGACTTGCTGCTGCCAAGCACACTCGCTGGGCACGCTTCTGCATGCGAAATCGGTTTATCTAGCACGTGGACACAGCCTAATTTTGGGAGAAGTTATTTATATAGGCAGGCTATGTTAAAACTCTCTTACGTCGGAAATCTGATAACGGCTTTGAAGGCGAAAAACTAGCGACACCTATTAACAACTTTGCTTGACGACACTCCTATTAACGTCTGTTTTTCGCCGTTGTTTTTGTCTTCTGGCGCAAATTACTTCAACCATCATCTTTTCGGCTTCACCATGTTTGCGTGTCTTTCTTCGCTTTTGTTTTTTTTCTCTTACGGCGCTAGTTACGTCAGCTAGCAGACTGGCGCACGCCACTGCTTCCCTAGCGTCAGGGTTGGGCAGAGCTGATGTGTACCTGTTCTACCCACGTTCCATCACGTTCAGCTGCCACGCGGCCTGCACTGCTGTACAATTTTACCTTTACCCATATAAACTGCTGTGAGTTTTAGGTGAGTGGATGCATTCTCCCTGAGAAATCTTGATTCCGGCCAATCCCTGGCCACTGTGTTCCACGAAGAAGGAAACAACGGCAACGACTTATGTTTTACCGCTGCAATGGGCCGGCTAAGGGTACTAATTAATGAGTTGTGGACTTTGAATCACATCGAACTTTCATTTCGCCCTATTTCTTTCTAGAAACAAATTAGTATTTTGAGTCTTCACAAATTTGAATAAGTGATTTAGCCCTGACAAGTCCCGCCTTGTGGGTAGGTGCCGAAAATTTTTCAGGGCATCATCATCATCGCCATCAAGTCCAGTTGCAGCGCACCCAGGAGGAAATTGAGGAGAGTGGAGTTGAAAGGTCATCGGATCACACATGCGTTCGAATTACATTTACACGGGCCATTTCCTTAATCATACAACAACAACTGCAACGGATTTTCGTACAACGGCCACTCAAGGCTCTAGCCCTAATGAAGTAACCGCGTCAATAGTATCCTGTGAACCATCACAGCCTCTCTGTCCTGCGAGCTCGGTATTGAAAATATGCGATGTCTTGACTTTTAAAGAGCCAAAGTAACTGTAAAGACGGTGTCACTGTACTGCACAGTCACGCTCTATGCTTATGTTCCAAATGCAACGAGTACACCCCGTGGTGGTTGGTTGGTGAGTATAATTTCCTGCATCGAGTTCGCAGCGATCACGCCCCGCGATTCTGCGATTTCGGACATTTCTTTTGATTTCCTGTTCCGATGATTCGCGGAAGCAACTTTTATGATCACACTTCCCTAGTGCTGTCGGTGCCCTCATACACACGGTGCCACCAGGATGCAACCCTATTTCCCACTGGGGACGCGAACAATGACGATAGTGCTCACAAGTGAATTCTGAATAAAGATGTCATTACCCTGCCACCCTGGTGCAGCGGCATACCAGCTCGTATTTCAGATCCACTGCTTCAACATTATTCCGCCTAAATAAAACTATGAAGCCGCTGATGTAAATAAGGGTGATCTTAAATACGAGGCGCTTTGCCGCTGGCACCTGGGTTGCAGGTTAATGACACCTTTATCTGACGTCTTAGACACATACACAGAAAGCATAATTGCGCTCGTGTTGTGTTTCGTCGTTTGTGGAACCCACTTTGCGCATTTATACACGTATGAGTAATGCCAGAGCATATAGGGTCTACCTGTAACGCTTCTTTTTTGGAAGTGCTGCAGCCCTGCTTCGTTCTCATTTTGGAATTGCAATAGGAAGGGGGGACAGCGCGCACGCAGTCCCCCCACTACCAAAAATTACTTGCCCCATCCGCCCCTGTTAGGGGTAGTGGCAGGGGTCAACACGAGCGCAGTGCAAAGCTCGCCCTGCAATGCTCGTGCCTCGCCCTGGGAGCTCGCCCGTCTTGACCAGCGAAACTCCGGCATCAGGTTAGTATGCATTCAATTGCCTTTCATTTTGAAGCCACTAGGTACAGCCCAGATATATGCGCGAGGGGCTTCAGTGACATTATTGAAAATTGCAAGCGTCAAGATTAATTTCTTGCTTTCAGATCACGTTTTTCGTTAAATATGTGCAGCACTCCTCACTTTTTAAATAAATCTTGTGGTAAGCAAAGATAACAGTCATTAAAATGCGGAAAAGAAGCTCGCAGATGGAGTAGAATACGCGACTGTGCTGGCACGAACGCGTCTTCCTACGGCTATGCCGTTGGGAGTGAGCTGTTTGCCGGCAGCACAAGCCAAGGTGAGATTGAACTCGTCCGATAAGAAGCAGCTGTCATCGCACAAAAAAATTTATAGCTATGCCCATTGCAACACCTCAGTGACAGATCGGCGTGAGTTCAGCTTATTTGATCTACCGTCGACTGATTTGACAGAGGAAGATGAAGATCGCTCGTATGCTGCCTTGTATTTCGTCTCGCCTTTTGCGATAATTTTGTGAGTTGTGCAATAATTTCGGCCAGAACACGTGCCTCATCATGAAAGTTTTCTCCGTATGCCCCTCCCAGCTCCTCCTCGGAGTCCAACACCGTGAATGGTCCTCGCAGATCGAGTGACGCTGGTACAGGAGATTCTGACATGGTTCCTCCTGCGAGAAGCGCCTCGCGGGCTCAATGGAGCCCTCACCGGTCATCGTTGGCGAAGATAATTCTAGTTATGTTACTTCTAAAGGAAATAATGCAAGTTAAACTACTTCTAAAGGAGATGATGACATGATTGTTGGTGGCAGCGACCTTTGCGTAGAGATGACTGACGTCGATGAGGAAGGCTTTAAGGTCCTGAGCCATCGCAAAAAAACGCTCAGTCGGCCTACCTGTGCTTGTGTCCCCGGCGAGAAGTGATCAAGACCTCAGGAAGTTGAACCACATAGTCCATGTTCCCATCAAACATCTTCGCCAGCATAGATTTGTAGATACTTGTGTTGGTACAGCCTCCACAGAGCTTGCGATTTTTCGGCAGTGAGATCTCCTTGGTTCAACAAAAAAAAAATGTGTTCCTAGGCGTAGGATGAGGAGACATTCTTTTTCTTTTTCTTGGAGGGGATCTCGGTAGTCGTTGTCGCAAAGAGCGCGGTATGTGGGTTCCCGTGCTCCTTCGTCGGTGCCTTGTTCTCTTCCAGACCATTGTGCATGGGCGTCCAGGTGACTTTAATTAATTTACTAACATTGTAGAAGGAAGTATCTTACAAAAGCGTTTAGACATTCGGCCTGCCGAAAACGAGTAATGGCCTTTGAAAGCCTGTAACAATGCTTACGTCTCTATTCGATGCTTCCGCTTCTAGGATTGCCAAGGGGATGTCTCCAACTTCCTTTATTTTTTGCTGTACTTATAAGGGTCGTGCAATCACAAGATTTACAAAGATGGCCTAAGTAGTCAACTGCGACAACTACTGCCTCGTACATTCGTACGTGCCGGAGTCGGTGCATACTGTGGTCTCACGAGTTTCAAAGTTTCCTCGACTGAACTTGATCCTCACATATGCCTGTTATTGTGTAGGTTTGGATCAACATTTTTGGTAGAGGAGAGTTTTTATATGAAGTCACCGAATTGATGAACTGTCGATCAAGGCGCGCAGGTGTTTCTTTTCAGAAGGGTAATGCGTAATGCGTGTTCAATGCGATGGCCCGTCCTGTTTTTGTTTTCCCAGCCGATCACTTGGTGCTAAGGGAGTGGTTTTATTGATTTCTTCAAGAGCGTTATTAAGACAGCATTTGAGGGCCTATTCATTGTCAGCATCAACACCCTATTTAGGTCGGCTGCGGGACAAAGGCCTCTCGCATTGACTTTCATCGCTCTCGTCCTACTCTGCCCGAGTCCATTTCTTGCCTCCGAATGTTGCTATTCGTTCTCTCCTTCCAGTTAATGGCCTTCACTTGCTTCTAGAATCATCTCTGGCTGCCCATTTTGTTACACTGCTTAACCACCGGTAGTCAGTTTGTTTCACGGTCATAGTTGCGAGGTTGAGGACAGCCCTATATGTAGTCCCGATGATGCTCTCTTTCTATTTTCTTCAGCGCGAGGAAATTTGAGGCACGGTTGGAGGCTATTTGTCACTTGATTTGTTGCCGTATAGGTTCGGCAAAAGAACTGTTACGGCCATTTTCCCTAACCATATTCCCTCCGTAGACGGCCATGTATTGAGACAAGACAGGAATTCTGCGACGTTTACAACTTCGCTTTGAACGAATCATCATCATCATCATCATCATCATTTAATTACCCTTAAAGGCCCTGTTTGGGCATTACATAAGGGGGGGGCAGAAACGAGAGCTTCCGATGGTCATGATAAAACAAGGGGAAAACACAGGGGCAATATCAAAGCCCCGTAAACACGACAACAGCAAGAACAATAAGACTACAAAAACATGACAACAGCAATAACAGGAGGATCGCACAAATGGGGGGAGCGAAAAACATGAAAGCGTATACATGTTCGGAGAAACGAAAGAAAAAACAAGACAGGAGGAAAAACAAATTGAACACCAAAGAGAAAGACCGGGCAACATGTAAAGCAGGGAAGCCGTTTGGGGGGAGAAACAAGAAGGGACTCATCCCAGCAGCCGTTTGACTGCATGGGGTAACAATGGCTTAAGAAAACTAAAACGAAGTGACAATGGGGTAACAATGGCTTAAGAAAAATAAACTAGGGAGAAAATACAACAGATTTAACATCATTCATGAAAAGGTGAGCCAGAAGTGTGGAGGGCACACAAGAAAAGTTGGCGCACAACAGGCTTGCAGTGAACCCTGCAGTAGTTTGAGCACATGTACTTACAAGAGGAAATAAGGAGGACACGACACATGGGGCGCCAATAGGAGGAGGATGTGTCAACAAGAATCGGATTAGCGCATGAGGTAACAACGATAAAAAAAGAGCAAGGAGAACACCATACATGGAAACTATACACAAATATCTGGGTGTGGTCGTACTACATGCTGTTCGGACATGGGGTCTAGTTGTATACGTGTACTGTTAATGACATCTTGAATTTGTTAGGGTCGCGTTCAGTTGCTACAAGGAGATAAAAATCAGTGTAATGGCCGAGACGTCCCAACGGCAAATTATCAGAGGATTTGCTTTGGATTATTTTCGGTAACAGAAGAGTTGGAACCGGTTTCTTTTATTCTCATTTCCTCGTAGATGGCCAAGCTTGACCCTGCACCCCCAAATTTGCAAAAGCCAGGTTACAAAGACCAAACTCACACCAACCCTTGTAAAGCCGGCTTCCCCTTTAAAACTAAATGCATTGCTGCGAAGATATTTTGTAGCGGCAATATAAACTGTCTGATATCAAAATATAAAGGCCCTCGGAACATTCTGTATTTTATATGAGTTTTTTCTATGCTGCAAACTGTCCTTTTCGCGGCGAGGAAACCTACTCCAGGGAGAGCGTGACACAATACCAGTAGTGACTGTCGTCAGGGCCACCTTTAGACAGCTCCTCTGTTAAAAAACAACCTGTTTCTAAGCAGTTCTCACGCAAGCTTTATTTTGGAACACTTGTTGGTTCTGAAACCATTTCCGCGTCTGCCTAATCCCAACAAACAATACTACCACCTTCAGTTTAAGAAAAAGGCTGCGGACATAAGTGTAAAGGGACGACAGTTTCCCGACAGTGCGATCCTAAAAAATGGTGAGATGTGTATATCAAAACGAGATGAGCAAAGAAACTTGATGGTACGCTGGTAGTCATGTAATAAAAAAGAAATAGACGAGGTAGGACATTGCTTGATCTCCACAATATTGTCGCGACTTCATTATTTTGGGAGCAATCCCCGACCGGCTAACGGAGCTGTTTCTAGTAATGGGTATGTGCTAACTGGTGGACGGAGGAGAAAGAAGTCCAAGCTCGCTTGCTCTAGCTTGCTTGTGGATCGCCAGTGTTTGCCGGCACAAGTTCGCCCTGTTAATAAACGCTTTTACTCTCCTTACTGGAGCTCATCGCTACATAAGTGGTGGAGGTGCTGGGTACATGATACCCCATCCGTCAAGGACGCACAGCTCGGGGTCGCCAATTCAAATCGAAGTTTCGCCCGTTCACGGGCGAACCAGCCGTCGTCTACTCGGACTTCCAGCGGAGTGCGGCCTTCTACCTGATCGCACAACCAGGATGACAGGACGGGACGCTGGCGCTGTGAGCACGACTCCAACGGGCAGCCCTTTTCAGTACCTGATTCAGCAGCAGCGGCAACCAAAAGTCTTTTACGGAGAGCCTTATGAAGACGCGGAAGATTGGCTTGACCACTTCGAGCGCGTGTCAACGTTTAACGGCTGGGACAACAGATTCAAGCTGCGAAATGTGTACTTTTCACTGGAAGAGAACGCCCGAACCTGGTATGAAAATAATGAATCCACGATGTCGTCTTGGGAGGAGTTTTGCCAACAGTTACTAGCGACCTACCCAAACAGTGACCGCAAGGAGAAGGCTGAGGCTGCCCTTCAATCCCGAAACCAGCGTCCGAACGAGAGCGTCGCCATGTACGCCGAACGCATGGCTCATCTTTTTAAGCGCGCTGACCCCTCAATGACCGACGACACGAAGGTTCGACATCTCATGCGCGGCGTAAAGCAAGACATCTTTGCCGGGCTGATGCGGAGTCCCCCGACAACGGCTTCCGAGTTCGTCCGCGAGGCTACCACGATTGAAAGGGCGCTCCACCAAAGGGCGCGGCACTACAGTCGCAACGAACCAGCCCTGCCCAACGTATCCGGGATGGACAGCCTCGGTCTCCGGGAGCTCGTGAGACAGATTGTTCGCGAAGAGCTTCATAGGCTGCAGCAGGGACAGGTTCCACCGGCTCCGCTGTCCATAGCAGAACTAGTTAGGGAGGAGGTAAGGCAGGCTGTTCGGGTACCAGAACAAGTTTACGTGTTCCGGCAGGATGAACCCCGCTCCTCATATTCAGCAGTCTTGCGTCAGCCCGTCTATGGCGCTCCTCCTGTCGTTGCCTCGGTCGCACCGCAACGTACCCTGGAGCTGACGCCGCGTACACCCTACTCGACGGAAACGGGTCGCCGGAAGAGTGACCTGTGGCGCACCCCTGACAACACGCCTCTCTGCTTCCACTGCGGGGAAGCAGGGCATCTCTACCGAACATGCAAATATCGCCGAGCTGGTCTGCGTGGATTTTCCGCCGAATGCACCAACGGCCGCAAAACGGACAGAGACCCCCCGAAATCGTGGACTACATCGCCGGACGCCGTAACGTTTATTCGCCGCAACGCCCTCAGTCTAGGTCCCCGTCCCCGATGCGACGCAGGTCCTCCAGCCCTCGATTTTCCTCGGACCCTGGCAGTCGGCCCTCTGCTAGCCCAGAAGGCCGGGGAAACTGAGGCCAGCGACTTCCGGAGGTGAGGCCGCTGATGTCACAAACTGCCAAGATCCTCCCCTGCAACAACCGCTACGACGAGACGACGAGCAGCCAGTACCTGAAACTTGTGTAACCCGACCGGTTGCCTGCGAAGTGCTGGTAGATATCGACGGCTGTACGACGACTGCATTGGCCGATACCGGTGCTGATCGTTCAGTCATCAGTGAAACTCTGGCTTCTACGCTAAAGAAAGTCATCACACCCTGGACTGGCCTGCAAGTTCGCGCTGCTTCAAACAATCTGATCACCCCAGTGGGTAGGTGTACTGCGCGCATAAAAATTCACGGTTTCACCTATGTTAACGACTTTATTGTGCTTCCTGATTGCTCGAGGGACTTAATTCTGGGCATGGACTTTCTGCAGACAAATGGGGCAGTTATCGACCTGCAAAAATCGAAAATTAGCTTCTCGACCAAGGGAGCTATAACAAGCAACATCGAAGACAAGCGTGACGGAGCACTACGCATTGTTGACGACGACGTTACACTGCCTGCTCGTTCTAGCCTCTTTGTAATGGTCAAAAATGACAAATTCTCCGATTGTGAAGGCATCGCTGAAGGCAACATTCAGTTATTGTTGGATAGGGGTGTTTATTTAGCTAGAGGATTTGTCAACTTGCACAACGGATGCACTGAAGTTTTGGTCACCAATTTTTCCAACGAACGTCGACATCTTGCGAAAGGCACTACAATCGCATTCATTGAGGACGTCGCTGACGTTACGCACGTGGGCGTGCTCAGGACGCTGTCTCTTGATTCGCTCACAGGTGACACCGACATACCAGTTAAAATAAACAACGACCTCCCGACCGCTCAGAAAGAAGCCCTAAAACGGCTAGTGCACGACTTCGCCGACTGTTTCGCCACGTCTTCCAAAGTGCGCCGTACTCCCTTCGCGAAGCATCGCATCGTGACTGATGAATCGACGAGACCTATGCGTCAACAACCCTACCGCGTATCGCCTAAAGAAAGGGAGGCCATCAAAACGCAGGTCAAAGAGATGCTCGCCGACGACGTTATCCAACCATCCAAGAGTCCGTGGGCCTCCCCAGTTGTACTCGTAAAGAAAAAGGACAACACGCTTCGCTTTTGCGTAGACTATCACAAGCTGAACAGTATCACTAAACGCGATGTTTATCCACTTCCCCGAATAGATGATACTTTGGACCGTTTGCGTAACGCTAAATTCTTCTCGTCTCTGGACTTAAAATCTGGTTATTGGCAAATAGAAGTTGATGAAAGGGACCATGAGAAAACAGCATTCGTTACACCCGATGGCCTATACTAATTTAAAGTCCTCCCATTTGGCCTCTGTTCTGCCCCTCCAACGTTCCAGCGTATGATGGATACCGTACTCGCTGGATTGAAATGGCAGACTTGCCTTGTTTACTTGGACGATGTAGTCGTGTTTTCTAGTTGTTTCGAAGAGCATCTAACACGATTGCGAAGTGTTTTGGAAGCAATCCGCTCTGCCGAGCTTACTATTGAGCCTCAAAAATGCCACCTTGGGTTCTAGGAGCTGAAATTTCTTGGACACATGGTTAGTGCTCAAGGCGCCCGCCCAGATCAGGAAAAAACAACGGCCGTGAGCTCTTTTCCAGTACCAACCGACAAAAAAGCTGTCCGACGCTTCCTAGGTCTCTGTGCCTATTACAGACGCTTTGTCGAAGGATTCGCTGGAATTGCGGAGCCACTCACGCGCCTCACAAGAGAAGACGTACCCTTCGTTTGGACGGAAGCGCAGAAAGTGGCATTTGATGAACTGCGTAGCCGCCTGCAAACGGCCCCAATCTTGGCACACTTCGATGAAGATAGCGACACAGAAATCAGAACTGACGCAAGTAACGTTGGCATCGGAGCTATCTTGGTTCAGTGGCAGCAGGGTGCCGAGAAAGTTATAGCCTACGCCAGTCGCACACTGTCTAAAGCTGAACGCAACTATTCGGCGACAGAAAAGGAATGTCTTGCCGTGATATGGGCTATAACTAAATTTCGGCCATATTTGTATGGAAGGCCCTTCAGAGCCGTAAGCGATAACCATTCGTTGTGTTGGCTTGCCAACCTCAAGGACCCCTCCGGTAGACTTGCTCGATGGAGCCTACGGCTGCAGGAGTACGACGTAACGGTCGTGTATAAATCTGGAAAGAAGCACAGTGATGCCGATTGTTTGTCGCGGGCGCCAATTCTGAATGAAGCACATGAAACGGAAGAGGATTTCCCGTTCCTCGGGGTCGTCCATACTGCGGACATGGCCCTTTACCAGCAACGGGACGCAGACCTACGGCCACTGATTGAGCACCTTCGCGGCGAAAACACTACGCCACCACGCTTCTTTCTTCGAGGTTTGACTTCGCATTCCCTGCCAAACAATGTGCTGTACAAACGAAGCTACGGCAGCAAGGAGAAATTTCTTCTGGTAGTGCCGTCTGCTCTGAGAAGCGAAATTTTACGAGCCTGTCATGACGAGCCTTCCGCCGGGCACCTCGGCGTTAGTCGCACCTTCGCTCGGATTCATGAACGGTATTACTGGCCCAACCTTCTCCGATCAGTACGACACTACGTGAGGACTTGCCGGGATTGCCAGCGCCGCAAGAAGCCTCCCGTCAGGCCACCGGGATTCCTCCATCCAGTGGATCCTCCCGACGCGCCGTTCCGGCAGGTTGGGATGGATCTCCTTGGGCCTTTTGCAACATCGGCGTCGGGGAACAAGTGGATCGTAGTAGCCACTGATTACTTGACGCGTTAAGCCGAGACCAAGGCCCTTCCCAACGGCACCGCTTCTGAAGTCGCCAAATTCTTCGTTGAACACATTGTTCTACGCCACGGAGCGCCGACGATTGTAATAACAGACAGGGGCACCGCTTTTACTGCCACCTTCCTACAGGACGTCTTCAAGCTAACCAATAGCACTCACCGGAAATCCACTGCTTACCACCCTCAAACCAACGGCCTTACCGAACGCCTTAATAGAACCCTAACTGACATGCTATCCATGTACGTGGACCTGCAGCACAAAAACTGGGACGAAATTCTTCCCTACGCAACGTTTGCCTACAACACTGCTATGCAAGAAACAACGCGATGTGCACCGTTTGAACTTGTTTACGGACGCTCTGTAACGACAACCTTACATGCAATGTTGCCTGTCGATTCAACCGACGTTACCAGCACTGATGCCGAGGCTTTTACCCAATGGGCGGAGGAAGCACGCCAGCTAGCCCGCGTTCGCATTCGACATCAACAAGAAATCGATGCCGAGAAATACAAGGGACGCCGTAACGTCGACTATCGACCAGGCGACCTTGTGTGGGTGTGGACGCCGATTCGCCGCAGAGGACTTTCGGAGAAGCTGCTTCGGCGATACTTTGGGCCTTACCGCGTTCTTCGCCGTCTGTCCGACGTTACCTACGAGGTCGTACTCGAGGACACAACAGCCCATTCTTCACGACGGAGGTCCGATTCAGAAGCTGTCCATGTGGTACACATCAAGCCGTACTACACCCGGTCTTTCGAACCCGAAGCATGATGCTATGCGAGCTTAAGTACCCTGACTCTCGCCCATCACTGAACACTGAACACATCTACGTGCTTATTTTGGGTTTTGCTACCCTGGCATTGGGCCGATGCCAACTTGGAGGGGGGAGCAATGCCGCGACTTCATTTTTGTGGGAGCAATCCCCGACCGGCTAACGAGGCTGTTTCTAGTAATGGGTATGTGCTGACTGGTGGACGGAGGAGAAAGAAGTCTAAGCTCGCTTGCTCTAGCTTGCTTGTGGTTCGCCAGTGTTTGCCGGCACAAGTTCGCCCTGTTAATAAACGCTTTTACTCTCCTTACTGGAGCTCATCGCTACAATAGGCGAAGTGGAAGGGAACACACGAGGGGAAATATTTAGACGAAGACCCAGCTGTGCGGTCTCCCTCATGGCCGACATCGTGTATATAGTGTAAATACATCACTCGCATCTTCCATGGTTCATTTCCTGCGTCCTGACGTCACGTAACATGTTTTGGTGGAGGTTGCGGTGTTGATCCTCATCCTGGCCCCCGCTTCGCTTCGTCTCGGCTACTTGAACATCGCTGAAAGGCTCTTGGATTGCGTCGGCCCGCCCCAGCCCCTGTGAGCCATGGACGCACCATTCCCCAGACCCGCGTCCCCAGCCTATGACCTGCCGAGGTAAACCGACGTGACCAGCCGCGACCTACATAGAAGACGACGCCGTTCCCCTGCCCAGAACTCCGGCGCATCTCCGAGGCCTTTGGACGTTGTTCCACCGTGTCGGCGGGCATTGATGCACCGGGGCCGGGACCATCATTCTCATCCGTGGCGGCAAGGACTTTTCCACTTTCACTCTCATCGCGCATTGTCACCGCATCTGTACATATCCGACGGCGCCTCTACCGGGACGGTCGCTTTCGACGAGGGGGATGTGTCACGGAAATAAGAAGAGAAGTATCGGTCCAATCTCCAGAGAAGAAGACGAAGACCCAGCTGTGCGAACTCTATGCGGTCTCCCTCATGGCCGACATCGTGTATATAGAGTAAATACATCACTCGCATCTTCCATGGTTCATTTTCTGCGTCCTGCCGTCACGTAACAATATGGTAGCTTTCCTTCCTTCCTTGCTGGTCACTGCGGGGAACAGGAATAAATGAGTTGATAGGCGAAGTGGAAGGGAGCACACGAGGGGAAATATTTATCACTAATGCTGCGACGTATGGGGGCTAAATATTATTACGGGCGCCCAGCGACATCAACTGAAACGAAATATCGCACTCATATTTCACAGCCCCTTTATTGCAGCGGTCGCAGTGGGAATGAAAGGGAAGGGGCGGCGTGGGCGGATGTTTACTCAAGCTCGAGTGTGCCATTCAGTTTTCAAGATGAAGCGCTCTATCTCCGGAAGACGCCGACACTTTCCCTTCCAAGTGGAAGGCGAGAGCGAGTGACATAAAAAAAGATACTTGGGTTGGCGCCAATGTGCAGTAAACTGGTAAAATCCTCGCATTTTCCTGCAAAGGATGGCGGAGGGAATGCATGGACTGGGATTCTCAAAGTCCGGAAGCTGTATATTTCTTGTCCAACTGATTTACGGCCGTCCTTGTCTTGCAATCAACTCATTAGTCTGTCAGGGCGAACTAAAATTCAGGTGAAAATTCGGGGCTTAAGCCAGCGAAAGCCCATTTAAGCTTTTAATTGTTCTGTAGAGAACAGATGCGCTCTAGTTTGAACTTTGGTGAGTCCTTCAACGAGCTCCGATATCGTGTGAGCACATATAGCAGCTGCTTTCGCCTGCAGCACTCTAACATCGAACTTTCACATCAGGGTTAGCATTAGAATAGCATAGGTCAATCGGTTAGAAACAATTAAACAGATTCATTATAAAATTTGTTCGCGTGAGTAGATGTCACGATCAAGAGCAGTGGCCGCAGGTTGAGGAGGAGCAGAATGAGGCTAGGTACAATAACGGCAAAGAGCGGACTGGCCATAAGAAAAGAGCTCAAAGTGCAGTAGGAAAGACAGAGTGCGCCGGAGTTTACAATCGTCCTCTGGAACGATCTCAAGGTTACTGGACACAATGAGGAAAGCGTAGACATAGGAAGTGGCGAACTAAGGATGAAAATTAGCAAGTAGCCATTGGTACAGGTTACCTTGAAATGAAACTAGTATATGTACTGAAAATACAAAGGAACGAAACAAATAAAATGGTATATACTTTTTAGAACAGAGTGGAGCAAACGTTGATTGTGGAAGTGGTGAAATACACGTCAATGCCTTTCTCATGTCGCCGCTTGTGGAAGACTGTCATAGTGCAAGGCGTAGCACGTTGTCCGTATTGAAAGAAAGTTATTCCGGGACTCTGCGCTGGGTTTGTGCAAGTTGGAGCCCCAGCCTCTGCTCCTAACAAATTCGACGCTAATATTGAGGCTGTCGCCGTCTCCGGCGCTTAGAAGAACGTCGTTGTGCCTCGCTGCATTGTTCCCGTTTAAAAAGGGCGCTCTGCGCTCTGGGTGATAAATTAATCACCTCAGCCGGTAGATGTACTGTGTGTGTTCAAAGTCGCCCACATCGACGAATACCGGACGAGTTCAGTAGCTGTTTTGAAGCGAACACGCTCATCAGTCGGCGCACCCTTCCTCAGGCGACTTGCATTTTTTACACATGATTAACGATAGCCTGCTCTGGTGTGAAGGATCTGCCGTGCTTAATGTCATCAAGTATGCTTCATGCTTAAGTATGCATCATTATTCGACTTCTCAAGTAAAGAATGAATGTCCCCGATTCCACTCTCTCGCACTGCTCACTCCACCACCGGAAGCGTCCAACCGATTCGACAGAAGCCGTACCGAGTGTCTCCATCAGAACGCAAGCTGGTCAATGAACAAGTTCAACATATGTTGGCAAGGGTGTCATACGTGAATCATGCAGTCAAAGGGCAGCTACGGTAATTTTCGTAAGAAAAAAAGATGGATCGTGGAGTTTTTGTGTCGATTATTGCCGACTGAATGCTATCACCAAGAAAGATGTGTACCCGCTTCAACGATTGAAGACGCCATCGACTGCTTGCACTGCGCTCCCTACTTTTCGTCAATCTAATGGCAATCAGGTTATTGGCAAATCCCCGTTCATCCAGCAGACAAAGAAAAGACCTACTTTGCAACGCCAGACAGCCTTTACGAATTCCACGCAATGCCTTTCGGGCTTCTCTAACGCGCATGCCACTTTCGAGCAATTTATGGACACCCTTTTGCGCGGTTTAAAGTGGACCGTTTGCATGTGCTACCTGGATGACATCGTGATTTTTGGTTGGACGTTGAAGGAGCATAACGAGCGCCCGGCTATGGTACTTGACTGTATGGAGAAGCCGGATTTGCGCTCAACTCTAAAATTGCCGCTTCGGAGAGGAGAAACCCTTGTGTTCGGTTGGCTGGTGCATAGCAATGGTATTCGACCTGACCCAAAAACATTGAAGCCGCTACCTCCTTCAAGCCTCAAAGTCTCTCAAAGAACTACGCAGCTTCCTGGGACTATATTCTTATTTTCTTCGTATCGTTCCTGGTTTCGCCAACATAGCCTCCCCACTGACTGTTTTACTACAGAAAGATGTGCCTTTTCACTGGACGGCCGAATGTGACTCCCGTTTTTGCCAATTGAAATTTCTCATAACATCCGGACCCGTACTTCGCTACTTTGACGCTTCCGCCCAAGCTGTAATGTCGGCATAGGGGATGTGATCGTGCAGCGAAATTGCGGCAGCTAACATGTGATTGCCTACGCCAGTCGCTTTCTGAGCAAGTGTGTAACAGTATTGCTAAACGCAAGAATGGGAAGGACTAAAGAACGGAGAATAAACTGGAAACTGTGGAGTTCTGAAAACTAATGGCCAGTGACAAACCTACCTTTAAATGGCAAGGAATGAAGGCCAGTACTGACATGAAGCATCTTCATCAGTGTTGCCCTAGTGTCGGTTTGCGGCATTTTCAAAAACACAAAAGAGGAACAGTCACCCCGCTGGTGAATTTGTACATATTTGCTGACTCCTAGACGTCTACTTGTGAATGAAATATAAACCATTGCATGCGCCTGGGCAATAAATCTTCTAACCAAGAATCTACCTAAAGCTGCTCGTACGTGGCAGGTATGTTCCACGAGGCGGGTCTACAGTTATGCTGTAACGTCTTAAGGTAAGGGGCGTTTCGAGGAACCTCCTTTGATGGAGAGGGCGCTTGAAATAGAAATTACATGCAAAATTCAGGGAAGAGCGAATTAGCGAACCATGTGCCAAAACGTCTGGGAGGGCAGAGGAAGCCGTCGTCAATAAAAACCAATAGATTTACCTTATGTACACTGAACCATGCTGAGAACAGCCATCTAGATTCCTCGCGTAGTCATCTTTGTCTTCTTCGCCATTTGCATCTCTTGAACTCGCTGCCTGCTACCCTCGTTTTAGTACGCAGCACTCTGGCGGCTGCTGCTGTGGTTTGACATCGGCGTCGGCGTCGTAACCGAGTGAACGAAGACAGCAAGAAAACGGCAGAACGAACTGTGGCAAAAGTTTGAGGGTACGGCGGTACGCTGAGCCCTCACGACACGTTCTTCGGTGGTGACGCATGGCGAAAGTGTGAGGGGGAGGCACTGAGACATGGTGGGCGGTGGCACCGTGCCGCGAGATGACACCCTAGCAGCACAAGCTGTCGTGCGCCTGACAACGGTATGCGTTCAGTTCGTGAGACGCAGTCCACGGCGCCGACACAGCGGCTTACCATCGCTGCTGTGGAGAGAACCCACGAGTGAGTGCTGCCTCAACACGCTGCATTAGTCAGCAGTGAGTGCTCAACAACCAGTGAGACCACCGGTAGATGTGCTTCGCGTCTCCCTCGTTCCGTGGCTCATCCGAACCTGATAGATTGTGGCACGAGGTTCAAACACAATTTACAACAGGCTCGGCGGCGGCGATGCGCTGCGAGATAACGGCAGGGTAGCTCGCGCGCCATGCATTCGCTGATCACGTGATCACTTCCTGAGACGCAGCAGCTATGTAGCCTGACCACGAAAACTGCTGTTCGCGCTGCGCACAAAATGTCCCAAAATTGAGAATATAGCAATAGTAAGCCATTTTTTTCAGAACTTCCAAGTAAAGCACACCCACTCCTATGCCCCTCAAATGGGAACCCACAGCACATGAACCAATTCGTAGGAACACAGATGCAGCGTAAGCTTTGTACGCACGAACACGAGAACCCATGCCTATACCATTTTCACAATATTTTCCCATGGCTTGGTTTCATGCGTTACTCTATGTTTTAAAGGCTTCTGATATACTAGGTAAAAGTGATATATTTCACTGATAGTGCTGGGAAATTATTGCATGGCGTCCTTGTGTGGACGCCTTGCTGCTTCAAAACGTTTTGGCAATGGGTCGCAAAAAAGGCTGTTGTTCTCACCGTGCAAAGGTTTTTGGGTCTTCCAGCAATGGGCATGGGGGCATCGTAACTGCTAAGATGGCTGACACGTCCTGCCTTTCTTTCGTGAAGCTTTTCGTCACGTTGCTGTCCTGCTTTCACCATGAAGCGGTCACTGCCTTCCCGTCGAAGGAATTGCGGGGTGCGCCAAAAAAGCCACGGCCGTGTTTTTTCATCGTTCAGATCCGAGCTGCGCAGGTGCAAGGACTTTCATCGCCGGCATTACAACAGCAACTTCGCCGGAGTCTGCCCTATCTGCGCTGGATTTAAAGAGCCCGTTGATGTGGAACCACTGGTCGGCGACTTTGGCTAGTTTCGGTTTCCGAACTAATGGCGTGGCGATCCTAGAGGCACGGTGCTTCGGCGTGGCCCTTCCCTTTCCCTCAGCGTTTTCATTCTTTCCACACCTGTCAACGCTTTCCGCGCCTCCTCACGCATGCGCAACAGCTCACCGGCGCCAATATTTTTTTTTTTCCTTCTCTCGGCGCGCACGGCGGGCCAGTTCGGTACGTGCGTGAGCGAGCCGGCGTGCGAAGGGTTGCGCGGGTTGCCTAAACGTCTCCTACGGGCTGAACGTTTCGCTGCATTATAAAATACATTCGAATGTATTCTAAATATGGGGCAGCGTAGGAAGGAGCGTTACCACTCCTGCGCCGCTATGTGGTGCAGCAACACAGGGCGGTACAGTTCGGCCAAGTTTCTCGCCTTCTCCAAAGACGACAGGTAAGCAAATTACCTTTGCACAAGTTCTAGTGAATTCCTTAAAAGCCAGGCCGATTGCACTGTTCTGTTTTGAAAATAATTTGCGCTATGTAACGTGAAGTTAATGAGACATGTCACTCGTCTTGGAGTGGAAACTGAATGTGCAAATATATCTCAGCTGTGCAGGTACGCAAAGTTTTAGCAGAAGTAAACGTGCCTTTGGCACGCACACTCTTGCGCGCAAGATCAATTTGTTGGTGGTATTGCCGTTTTATGATTACCTTAGTAACATGCTGGAAAGTCGATTCAGTATACTTATCAAGGTATTTTTTGGTTGTTTCATGCAGCAGGTATGACTAGTCTAGGTTTGGGCCCCAAGTCGAGGACGGTTTGCGACTTCATTGGACGTTTCCTCCGGTGACTCTCTTCAATCTATCCAATGTCATCACGATGCACTTGCTCACAAAGAAGGCAAGCTCCACTGTACGCGCTTCCTTGCCTTTCATGGCGTACCTACTACCACAGCGATTGGTAGGCGTGGAGGTGCTGCGCCCTAAGCATTTTTTCCTCCGCCGTCTTGCTCCAAAACGTATATTTGCGGCGAAACTACTGCCAAACGTTGCTTCAATGCCTCGAAAAATCTGACGTAACACCGCGGTGTTCAATGCAAGTCGATTTTCACATGAAGCAGTGGAAGGCCAAACCCGAAATACATGCGTTGTCTGCAGCCACCACTGCAAGCGTTTCGCTTATTAAAATAAATAATAAAACCAAGTAGCATTGCCGGCTTTGCTTGTTCAATCTAAACTGCGAGCCCGCGTCTTGTCAGCTTATCAGCGAGTGGGTTTGGTGTTCCATAGTTCTGAAGTTAGAATGGTCATGCCGTTAAGACAGGATGAGATAAGAGGCGCTGCCCAAGACAAGAGCTAGATGGTAGCTTGTAACAACCTGGCCGATATCTGCGGCTTACAATACAGAAAAGGTTTTTTTACTCGGGTGTCTTCTCCCCACCCCCCCGCATTCCTTCCCCTCCCCCCCCCGGTAAGCAGACTAATTCACGCGTCATTAGAAGAAAAGACGTGTGCGTTCAATTTGTGTTCTGCTGTTTCTACGACGTGCACATGGTTGCGCATTGTTTTTGTACGTAGATATAATCCAGCAATGAGTGTCTACAGTGCGGCCATTGTGTCTCAACAGTTTTTTATGGCTGCATTTTGTTGCTGTGAACATGAATTCTCGGAAGTGTATGCAGGTTAATGGGCGGGTCAACGCTTTCTTTCTGAGTTTGCGTTAACTCGCCCGAAAGGCAGGGCTTGAAGCATAAGTGTGCGGGCTTTCATTTAACATATAGGTTCCCAATTATTGTGTCTCTCAACTGAAACGAATTTTTTAATATCTAAAGAACATTCCTGTCTCGATGTGAGCCCAACAAATAAGTATACATTGAGTGGAACTTTCAAGTTCTTTTCTTCTCCCGCCGAGGTGTGCCCGAAAAAAAAATCTGTGTAGGAACTAGAACTTTCGAAGTTCTTTCGTAATGAAGTATTGTGTACCTAAATGCGTATTCATGGCTGTAACTTTCGCGCAACTTCAGACGGAGACAGATACAAAAAGGGACACGAAGACCTGTATCTGCCTTCGTCTAAGGTTGCGCAAAAGTTACAGCCATGAATTCAGAATACCAACTAGCCCGCCTAACCGCGTTATTGTAAATGTGTATGTAGCACGTCTTTTTCCTATTGTACAATATGGTAAGCCTAAATTTGCATGTCATATTTTTGCTTAGTCCAATACTGTGTACATAAAATGTATCGGGCAATATATGAGTGTAGTACATGTGTTTTTATGACTTAGAATCAAAAACGTCCCTCATATGAATTTTGAATAAACGCAAAGCGAAAAGAATGTTTGTGTAACACTCCAATTAATATCGCCACGAAAGACGACAATTCGACACCAGAAAACATACTATTACCAACATGTTTTCCTTTGTTCAATTATTAAACACGTTACTGCACACGTAACAAACGACGGGCGGCGGCCATTTCGAGTCATCAGCACCACTCGTCCAACTTTCGCTCCTGGTGTCATTGCCGAGCGGCCCATGAGGCAGCGACCGGCGGCAGTCGCGAAAGTGTGGCGAGCGTCGGTTTCAGGGGCAGGGGCGCGGAGGCCCGGCCTGGCTGCCACGGGAAAAATGACGTCAGCAGCGTCCGCGACACGGTGTAAGAATAGTTTTAGACCGTGGTCCGCGACGTCACCAACCTCCCTTCTCCCCTTGCCACTCGTTGCCATGACGATAAGCGCAACGTTTTTCACAAGCCACGTACCAGTAGGGGAGGATTTGGCGCTGTTGTTGCGAATTACGCGGGACCACGGTGGATGCTGCAGAGGCCGCCCCGTGGTGGAACCACTTCAGTGGGCATGGGAGCGGTGTAACTGCTAGCATGGCTGACACGTCGGGCCTTTCTTTCGTGCAGGTTGTAAATCTTACTCCCTGTACTCCAAGCGGTCTAGTAACAGGCTCTTGTTGTTGTCCATTCTAAACAGTGCTTAACAAACAACGACGAGGAAGAAGGGACACAAGACGGCGCTGACTCTCAACTAAAACATTATTTGGAAGAAAACATACACATATATACGATCATACAACAAGTGTCCTGTAAATGTCATCACTACACAGCAGTGCATCAAACAACCTTATCGTAGCCTACTTCCCCCAAACAAAACGCAACCTAAGGCATCGTCTTCGACAGGAAGGCCAATTTCTTATCATACAGTGTCACAGAAGCATGACTAATGCACTTCCCTTCACTTTTTGTTATGGAATGCCTATACCAACTCTCTTGTCAAGTCGTCATTGTGGCGCCAAAGAATACTCGTGTCCTTATACAATGGGTTGCATTTTTCTTTATTGCTTTCCTCGTGGGCCTTGCAGTGACGAGTGACATGTGCAAAAGTATTATTCCTTAGCGAAGCACGGTGCTCCATCAGCCGTACATTGACGCACCTGCCGGATTGGCCGTTGTACACATCACCACATGAAAACGGCAAAGAGTACGCGATGCCCGTCGAGCAGGGAACAAAAGGTGACACACGTTTCACACTGCACCCGGTGCCAGCTTCATCTCTTGACAGTCTGTTTTTCACCATTTGCATATTCGCCTAAGCTTAGTCGGGGCCGAAAAGATAACCCGAACCCCGTAACGACCGGCTACATTTTTCAGGCCATGTGAGATAGGATGCATGTAGGGAACAACAGCGATCCGGTTTCTTTCAACCGGACGGCCAGCTTCACACTCCGCGGATGAATTCACAGCTTTAAGTACCTTCTGTACACTCCTGCGCATTATTTCCTGAGGAAAACCAGCCGAATTAAGCCTGGTGATTTGGGCCTCAAAACTACTGCCAATGTTATGCATACAAGCTTAAAACGGCCGACCTTAGCACAGAAAAAGCAATCCCACATTTAACAAGTTTGGAGTGCCCAGAGCTGTAATTCAAAAGCGGCTTGGCAGACCTAGGGCCGTATGCCCAGCGTACATGCCCTGGTTCCTAAGACAAGCGCAAACCCAGGAACTGTAGCTGACCGCCTCTAGGAAGCTCACATGTAAACAGAAGCCACAAGGCGCATTCTTTAAACAACTTTAAGACATCAACCACTCGGCGTGACACAGCGAACTATCAACAAAGACCAGGAAATCGTCAACATATCTGACTACCTTCATAGCCAACCTACACAGGTTCTGCTCAATACGTCTGTCAATCTCACAGAGAAAGATATCGCTAAGAACAGGGGTACCCTAGAACCAATACATATCCCGGTTTTTGCGCATGTAAGCCCCCCTCCCACTCCACAAAAGTTGACATCAAGTAGAAAAACATAATTTCTAGAAAACCGTTCACCGGTACCCCACAATTGTTAATGAACTTCATTTCATCGTTGTCCTCTGTGATGAACCACTTAACACTGTTCATTAATTCATTATGAGGAATGAAATAGTATAAATATTCGACAGCAATACTGAAAATTTGACACGTGCCCGGATTGTCCGTTCCCAAAAAACCTACAAGGTACTCAGATGCAGTACCTTGTAAGTAATGCCGATTTTTAGAAAGTAATGCAGATTTTTAGAAAATAAACCAGAAGATGTGTACTTATTTTGATGCATATTTAACAGAATTACAACAGCGGAGTGTACAGGAGAATTAGAACCTCTTTCAGAACAAGGTGAACAAATTAATCGATGTGCATGTCCTTATAAAATGTATTCGCTCGAACCCAGGAGCACCTTGGTTTAACAACACGATGAAGCGCCTATGCAATAACTAGAAGCGGCTGTTCCACTCCGCAAAGCTATGTAATACGACCGATCACTGGGAGGTATCCCGCAAAGAGGAACTGGAGTATAACAAGGCCGTTTGTGTAGGTAAAAAGCTTTTTATTACTGCTACTTTACCAAACTTGTTGCCAAATGACCCCAAGAAGTTCTGGAATGCTGTAAACCTGAAAAAAGACAACACAATTTTCTTGCTGAACGATGCTGGTGAGCCTGTTCGGCCCTTACAGGGTGCTTTGTTGTTAATTAGGTTTTCTCTCGTGCATTTTGCCTGCCATCGAATGTCGCTGCAGTTTGTGATGCTTTTGAGTACAAATTTCCTGTTGTGTGTCCTGTTGTTATTGAGCCCTGTGGTAGTATGAAGATAATCTAGTCCCTCAGAATATCTTCATCCTGCGGTATTGATAGCATAAATTCTAAATTTCTGAAGCAGACTAAAGTGTACTTTTTCTCTTTCTACGTAAGCATTTGAACAATCACTTCACCGTGGCATCTTACAACGCCAATGGAAAATAGGCCAAGTAGTCCCGCATTATAAATCTGGCAATAGGCACTCGTCACACAACTATAGACCAATTTCGTTGATTAGAAGGACTTGTTGTTGGGCGAGTTGGTGCATTTTCTAAGAACGGGTAAACTGCGCTAAGGAAGACGCTACACAGAGAAGGTACACAAAGACAGGCGCAGTCTTTGTGTACCTTTCTCTGTGTAGTGTCTTCCTTAGAGCATTTTACCCCTTCTGAGACAATTTCGTTGACCTGTATGCCATGTAAAAGTATCGAACACGTACTGTACAATCAAATTTTAAACTTTTAAAGCAAAGCTTTCTACCTCTACCCCCCAAGGTTCTTTCGCGACCATTGGTGTCACCAGAAAACTCCCGCGAAGAAATAAAAGAATTTACTGCACCGCGAGGAATCGAACCTCGAACTAACACAGCAACAAAGCAAGAACCCGTTGTCTTACCGATTAAGCATACGAGCCCACGCGGAGTCGGGGAAGACAAGTGGTGCACTCACCAGGCACATATAGGGGGTATAACCCCTGCATTCTTGCAAATGCCACATGAAAGCGATTAAAGGAAGCTCACACCAACCCATGGCATCTCACTTCTAGTACGCCAATGGGCCTGTGGCTTCCAGTGTTTACGTTGAAATCTTAGCTCCTTGTCGTGCCCACTCACGCAAATCGATACCTCAAGGAACACATCCAAACACTCCTTGATAGCCAGGACATCACTCCAAGCCCCAGCATCAAGATCCTGGGCCTCCATTTTCAGGCCAACACCAAGAGTGACGTATCCTTGCAGCGCCTCAAACACACCATCAATAAATCATACACATGATCAGGCGAGTTGCCACCAAGAAGCGAGGCCTCAAGGAATCCCATACCGTTCGATTAGGTCACGCTTTTTTCCTCTCGAGAATCACTTACGTCAACCCCCGGTCTTCTTCTCGGCAAGGAGGACGTAAACATGCCTTATATAATGATTAAAAAGGTGGTTGAGCAAGCCATTGGTCTTCCAATGAGTGCGTTCACAAAGACCCTGCTTAGCACGGGGCTCTACAACATGGTGGAAGAGCTGATAGAGGGCCATCTTTCTATCCAGAAGCTCCGAATGAGCAGAACTGCGGCGGGTCGCCTTATCTTTCACGAGGTTCGCTGGGCAGCACAGAATGTCACTCCGCTTGATGTACTCCTGGACTTTTGGCGACAAGAAACAAAGATGCTCCCTTCGCTTAGAAATATGAACCCCTCGGACTACGCTGGTCGCCGACAAGCACGGGCTCAAGCGCTCAACACCACCTTCGGTGGGGATCATGCAGTTAGCTACACAGATGTCTCCCAACATCGAGGGCAGCAGTACGACATCATCGTGGCTACGTTCAGAACCAACCTCCTGGCTTGTGCCTCACTCAAGACCCGAAGACATGACGGCAGCAGAAGAGGCAGTCATCGCCTTGGCTCTCCCTCAACCATGGGTTCGTAAGGTAGTCACCAATTCCAACAAGCCTACCGGAATTTCCTGTCGAGTTTGGTGTCCCGACCCGCACTGCGTGTGCTAAAAAACCACTCCCAAAATGGGTACATTCAGCTCATCTGGACGCCCGCTCAAGCTTCCACGGAAGGCAACGAATACGTCCACCAAGCCGTACTTTTAGCCCCCCTGCTATGAAGCTGCATAATGAGAGTCACCCGCTTGTCTCGTTCAGGGACGTAACCCAGCATTATCGCCTTCTGAGACAGACCCTACCTTCGGCTTACCCTGATCTTGCCGTAGAACAACAACCTACCCTACGGCTCATACAATCCGGCTCCTTCCCACACCCGACGCGTCTTCACTCAATGCACCGAATCGCTACGATGCTGAATGTAAACTTTGCTCAGAAGTAGGATCCCTCTGCCACATAATCGGGGTGTGCGACTTTAGCCTTGAGCACCCTCCTCTCTTTCCGTCAACTACCGAACAAGAGCCATGGGAGATGCTGCTGTCCAGCCCCTCTCTGCCTATACCCAACTTCAGCTGGTAGAGAGAGCACAGGTGGCGCGGACTGAATATAGGCTACAGTGAAGGAGGAACCACTCCCCTGGACCACACTCTGGGCCTTTCAGGAATTTGAATAGAAGTATTTCCTCTCTTCTGCATCTCCTACTCCTCCTCCGGCTCCTGCTCCGTCTCTGCCGCTGATCTCGTCGCCTTAGTTCGCGACGGCAGAAACGGAGAAGTGAGATCATCTAACACCGGGTTTGAGCTTTAATTTCGTGAAATAAGTTTCCACTCATGTGCTATACCAATACAACTCAACCAACCACCTTTCATGCTTCATGCATTAATTTAACCTTACCAAGAATATCTGTTTGAAGGAGTAGAGGGTAGAGGATATGCAAAGGGAATTTCACTTCTCTCTGGTTTCAATATTTCTGGAGCGAAGTGAGTGAATTATGTGACGTCGCAGTGGTAAGCATTGTGGGTGCCGTTTACCGCTTTGCTTTCCAAACACATTCACAGAGTGGATTGGCGTTAATTTTTTTGGAATCGGTCGGCTTTTTATCCGCTTAACATGGTTTCCGTCAATCATTCTCATGTGAAACCCAGTTAATCCTTTTCATTCATTTCTTGCACGTAATGCTTTCTAAATGATCACAAGCAGATTGCATTTTTCTTGATTCCCGGAAGGCGTTTGACAAGGTTAGCCACGCATTACTGATGATAAAACACCGGAAAACAATTAGACGTCAAAATGTTAACATGGCTTGAATGCTTTCTTACTAACCGTGAACAGTATGTAACTCTTGATGGTCATGATTCCTCTCTAATTGAAGTGACGTCTGGTGTACAGCAAGGTTCTGTATTAGGTCCATTACTCTTCCTTGTTTACATCATGATTTACCCTGTTGTGTCTTTTCTCACGTACAAGTATATGCAGTCAACTGCGTCATTTATTGCGAATATTATGACCATGACAAGTTGAATATACAGCAAGATTTAGACATTATTTCTTTGTGCGAAAAGTGTAAGATGGAAATAAATTCAGACAAATGTAAATTAATGCCAGTCTCACGTCTGAACGAGGATCTCCCAATATATGAGCTAAACAATATTCACTTAGAAAGCGTAAAATCTTACCGTTATCTTGGCGTGCACCTATCTTCCACAATATCGTAGAAACCACATATCGAGAGCACAATTAGTGCGAACCGCATGCAAGGTTACCTGCAAAGGAATTTTAGCAGAGCCCCCATTTCATTAAAACTACTTTCGTATCAAAAATTGACTATGCCGCCGCCGTATGTGATCCCTGTCCTGCTAATCTTCATCAAACCACTGAACTTGTACAAATCAACGAATGTCGTCTCATCCTATCAAATCGTAACCGCACTGCGAGTGTCTCCTCCATCAAATCTACACTGTCTTTACCTTGTCTATGGCATCGTCGGTAAAGTTTTTCGCCTTATTCTCTTTTTCAAGATATATAATCATGCCTCACTTAAAAAAATCCTATATCGCTGCCTGCGTACCGCTCTGCTCGTGTAGATCACCAACATAAAGTCGCTATAACACAATGTCACATTAATACCTACTTTTACCCATTGCTTCCAAATAGGGCAAATGACTGGAATTGTCTACCCCAAGGCATTGTGCAGTTAAGGGACTTTTGTGTTTTTCGTAAGACTTTAGTTTCTTTTTTCTTTGGCGACGATGCAGCATAATTTTCTTATTGTTATATTACATGTGCGGATTAGCATGGCTTATGCTATTTCTCTTTGGTTGCTTTTGCAGTGCTGCTGTTTTGTCAATTTTTGTATTGCCAGTGTAACATGTATGCCCACATAATTTGTTGTTTCTGTTTTTTTGTGCAGAAATTTTGTTCACTTACATTTTCTGTTTTTTTTCTGTACCCCACTCCCGTCTACAATGCGTAAGCGCTTGAGGGTATGTGAAATAAATAAATGCTAAAAGCGAATTTCAAATGTATTGTATACGAGGCAGTGCGAGACAGTGCTTGCTTAAAAAATGCGAAGGCAGTGTGGGGCAGTGCGGGGCAGTGCTTGTTTCATCCTGTACACTGCTCGGGATGCTTTATCGTGGTGGGAGAGATATTACGTCAAGGCGCACCCTTTACTGTGCAAAACGTGCCGAAGGAAGTTATAACTTAAGCCACAGGGAAAGGGGGTATAAACGCAGCTAGCTGCCGAAATTGGTGCCCCTCAGTAGCTAAACACACGTATTACGGAAAAAAGAAAACGTGCCAGGGCCAACCACGTGAGAAATTTCAATTGTTTGTGGTCTCTAGACGAAGCTTTTAGCAGAATGTTCATTTGTACCTTCGGCTGCACTTGCATGTTTCTGCTCAGAGTACCATGCGGGTGATATAAATTCTACACCGGAAGATTGGCGTAAACATTTTCGATAAACTGTCAGCCAAGAGGGTTTTGCACGTTCCGCACGCTCGACCTAAACACACAAAGTTAATACACTTGCTTAGCCCTTCAGCACTGTTTCTATACAGGACAGTTGCAAGTTGGGCGAGTTCGTAGGTGTTCATAACTGATCAGAGCGCTAAAGACGGGACAGACAGAAGAAAAACCATAGGACAGGCGCTGGCGTTGCTTGCCTTCGGTATAACTGTTTGTGGAGGGTTCTCAGTAAATGCAGTTCAGAGTCAGCGCCTATCTTGTGGTTCTTCGTCGGCCTGTCCCGTCTTTCGCGCTGTGATTAGTTATGAGTGCCTATGCACTCGGCCAATAGCCACGCACCTTCACTTAACCATGCCTGACTCCAGCGCCTCACATCCATATTTAGTTCCAGCGGCACTGAGTGAAAATGGCGTTTCGGCCGGATGAAAGTATGTCACGACGCAGTTACAACCCCATTATTCGCGCATTTACGAAAACGTCCGACGGGGGTCCTGCTGGGGAAAACGAAATCAGAACGGCTGACACAGCCAGAGTCGGGGGCAGATGGAAAGAGACTAGACAAACAGCCTTTAGGTTCTCATTCGTCGGTGGTCTCTCATGTGTCTATACTCGTATTAAATATGCATGAGCAGCAACCGGCGCTCCACTGTAGTTGTCGCTATTTCTGAAGGCTCCATTATTCGCAACGATATTGTGTCGACAGTTGGGATGCTTTGGCAGGAAGATTAGCCGTCACTTCCACCAAGGGGCATGAAAGCGAGCAGGCGAACACTTAGCGCGCCGTGCATGCGGCAGTACTAAGGTTTCCCCGCCTTCTCTAGGAGACGCAATAGATTACAGAATATGATTGTGAGGATAAAATGATAAGTGATGACATCATGGGTAATGAAGCGTTGAGAAAAAAGAGACGAGATGAGAGGGCAAGAATATCCACCCTGCTATAGCCTAATTCGCTATCTTTGAAGTGAGGAAAAGCAAAATAGACAAGAAAGGAAATGGAAACAAAAAGGAAGGTGACCGGTAAGAACACAGCGTAGAGAGCAAAAACCAGACGTAGGGCGTTAGACATATAAGGGATGCATCCAAAAAGCCTGCCAAACGTTTTGCAAAATGCTCGACAGAAGGGGCGCCCGAAATATCGCTGGCGCGTGTGGAAGCCTGTATTAGCAAAACGTATTGGTGTATCAATGACCGCAAACACAATACATTTCGCTAAAAAGCAGCGCAGGTGTACATGTGCTCAGGATTCAAGGTGCGTGCATTTCGCAACCAGGAATTCAGAAGAAAAGCATTCTCCCTAGCAGTCATGACGGGACTGCAGCTTTAGTACTAAAAGCGTTTCACCCACAGTGACGTGGGAGAGCATGCGTCAGTGCCTCATAGATATCACTTTTTTCTTCGAGGTAAGCTCGAAGCATGAGTTGTTTGAAGGCCTTTTTTCTTTATTTTAATTCTTGTATATCGTGCTTGCTTTTTCAGGCAGCGCGTGCTGCACAAATCCGGCTCAAAATAAATTTTCTGGCGGCTCCTTGAGGTGTACATAGCTTAGATTAGCCCTCATTTTCGGGCGACGCTCGTTTGTTTGTACGTAATTGTTCCTTGTATTCAACAAGGCTCGTTTCCTGCACCATTTGACGAGGTTCTGTATGCGAGTCGACGAAGGGTGACGAAAGGTGATGCCGGCATTCACATGTCATCCCTGCAGGTATTAAACGAACACAACTTCAGCAGAAACTGTTCAGCGACTGCTCGGATACTGTCTACTTGTCGGTGGTGTTGATAAAACATTTACTTTAAGTGAGAGGAGGATCGCGCTCAAAAGCGAGGAATCCCTCACTCCAGGGCTCCAACGGCGGCTGCCGTCTTTGGGTGGAGCGTACCTGTGTGTTCTACGCTGCGCCTGCCGTTTTAAAGCACGCAAGTGATCTTTGCGTCAAGTATGTGTATTTAACTTGGGAAACACGCACTGTTTCTGCATGAAGTTAGATCGGAGAAGACGATGATGTATTATCAAGGATCCGGAGTTTTTCTGAGTTATTGCTTTTAAAATCAGGTTTTGTAAAAGAAATATTTTTTTTCGATTACGCCGCGCCGATGCCTTCATTCTTCTATCAAAATTAGCCAACTTCATCCCAGGGGAAAATATTGCGCTCGGTTAATGAAATATTTAAGTTCCTCAGGTAAATTACCATTCACACAATTACTTATATATATTTCACTGCTTCCGTATGACGAGCAGGTCTATAAATATTGTTAATAAATATTTTGAGCTTTGTTGTGTTCAACCTTCCCATTTGAATTACTGCAGACCGCGGGTAAAATTTTTTTCCTCTAGAGGATCACAGCTCCAACTAACCTCATATTTCCATAGGTGATACCAGCACTAATTTAAAAACCAATTTTTGCAGAAACTATTCTTTTCAGCACTGTTTCTTAATGAAGCCAGTTTTAAAGCTGTGTCTCAACAAGTCGTGAATTTGTTTATCATTTGTTCTCATCATTCACCGGTCTTTTGCTCTTTGTATCTCTACGCCCGGCTTAATCTACAATCTTTCTGTACAGAAGAACCCAAATGAACACGCGGGTTGTTAGTGCGGATTTATACTTTAAGTACTGAATCCGTGTTTCAGGAATCCCTAAATAAGAGATTTAAGGCACATAACCATACCGTAGTTACACCAATATTTGTCATCTTGCGACAAGTCATGATTTTATAATCATCGTTATCTGACATATATTCCCTATCGGACACCATTGTCTCTTCAGAACTTGTGTGACTACATTGTTCTGTAATTCCATAGCCAAACCAACTTTTTCTTCACCCGCTGGCTGCAACATAGTTGTCCCTTTAAACATTAAATATTTATGCTCGGTGCAAGCAACATTAGATAGCGTTAAGAAGGAAATGCGACATCATGCCTACTTGCGAAGGCATTCCATAGCACTTCAATATCCATTTGAATGGTTTCTTTGTATACAGACAGTCGAAAATGCAGTGCCACCCCACTATCCAGCTTCGCAATTCTGTACATCGTCAGTCCATTACTTCGCATTACCACCGCCGTGGCCACAACGTGCAAAAACAGCTGTAATTGTTTACCCGCACTGCCATTCCTGAAAGCCTGCACGGGTGTAGTATATCTTGTAATAAATTGCTAGTTTCAAACGCTTCCGTTCACATTTTCTTCTAGCCATAATGCCCTAAATTATTGGGTCTCAATTATGATCGTTAGCTTGAACGTAAAAAGAAAATCAGGAGTTTTTATTCGCAAAAGCGTTCGTACATACCTAATCCCAGCACACATAAAATTGAAATCTACAGCTGAACTTGAACGGCAGCGACTGTTCGCACTCTGTTCGCACGTTTCGATTAGCACAGGATGGGTTAAGAAAGGCTATATATATGTCAGCGGAATGTTCATCCTTGCTCAAACGACATAAATGCGGAAGTCTTGTAAAATGCCATGTTTACCGCCAAATTGTATCTCATCACGCAAGACTGGAAATTTCACAAGTTTGTAAAACCTTGTATTCTTGCTTCAACATTGCAGGGTGTACTCTGGTACCAAGGTCTACCCCATTCTTTTCTACTCAAGGAGAAATAACGGTTTATATCATATTTGTTCTGTTCGCTACGTTAAAGAAATCGTAGAACCTGAGCACATCATTTTGTAAATGCAACTGAATTTCGTTCAGAACTCCAGCGATCGAAAATCGCCCATGTCGCTCGTCAATTAGGAAAATGGTTTCCTCCAGGATTTCCTCCAGGAAGTAATCACCAAAGAAGGCGCCTGCAATTTTGGCAATTGGTAACAGCGGAAGCTCAAAACGTGTGGTTTGTCTCAGCTCAAAAAAAAAAAGAAATAAAGATCGCTACTTGAAAGAACCTTTCAGACACACCTAGAAAAAAAATGGAAATAGAACGTGACACTACACGGAGAAAAGCGGGAAACATAGCGATCAGGCTTTGCTCATTGTTTGACTGTTGCTGCTTTGGGCTGCAAGTGCCTGATGCATTGAGAACGTCGGCGCACTTATCCTTTCTCTGCAAGAGCTTTCCTTTATACCTTATAACTTTAGCCAGTCAGGATGGTTTCCTGTTCGCAACGGTTTAGTGATAGAGCGTCTCAGCCTTGTTTCGAAAGATCCATCATCTTTCCTATTTTCTTGAGAGCGCGCTTGACGACAGAAAAACTTTTCCGGCGCTTAGGCGTTCGGGGTATATCGTACCTGGAAAACAGCTGCAAAATTAACCTATTTTCACACGCGGTCAGAACTTTTACGTGAAAGAGGGTGGTGCATTAGGCCACACTGCCTGAACAAAAGCGATTGCATGTCTGAGACCGGAAAAGCGTAGGCTTGCCCGCTTTCTTCTGCAGCTTTCTCTTATTCAGCAAGGGCCTCTGGTTAAGGTTATCTTACTAGTTCGGGTCTTCTTGAAGCTCAAGAGCACCAAGACGAACCACATTTCTGGATTGTGTGCCTGCAATGAGAACCGAATTGATGCGGAGAACACGTGGAAGACCTTTGAGGGGCCGTCAAAAACTACAGCCTTGTTTTATTTGTATGAATGCGCCGTTTGAAGGGAAGCTTTTTTTCTGCTTCCTCTGATTCATAAATGTTATCCCGCTGCTGCTTTCTGTCCGGATTGCACCGACGGCCAGCCTTTCACGGTTTATTTTGCGATGTTGCCAAAGTAGTTCTGCCTTCACAAGATAGTGCTAGCCACCGGGAATACTTCCCGCGCTGCCAGGAAAGCAACCAGCACGTCGGTGCGCGACTTACGATATACCGCGCGTTTACCACACTCTCGGGGCTTAAAGCTGATGGTTAAAATAACGTTGCCCTGGCTACTCTTATTTGCTACAAAATTTAGTTGTTCTGTCAATGCTAAGATGTCCAAGCAGCGTTATTTTGCATCCATTGTGCAAACATCCGCTTGTCTTAAGTGACGTCTGGAACACTCCAGATATTTGCGAGAGCAACGATATGTCCATTAGGCGGCAATATGTCCGTTTACACGCCTTGTCTCGTCCGTTATCTTACACCCCTCCTAGAGAACGAAAGTAATGCTGGCCCCTGCTTCAGTTTCATAATACTCGAGGTGAAATGCCTACCAGTGTCTTGCATGTCTTGCATGTCCATGATTTGCAATACTCGTCTTTTTTAGTCGCAGTGAGATCGGCACTCTGCAGCGGATCGTTCCTATTGTTTTTTTTTAATATTCTGCGCCTATTTTTGTGCTTCTCGAAGTCCAGTTTAGAGAAGAACAGATATTTTTGATGCCTTTGCTGGCTGCCTATTGCCAGGATCGAATCGCGCCACTTACGATCATCGTCTGTGTTTTTCGCATTTCCACCCCCCTGATACCTCTTAAAGGGATCTCGCAAGTACTTTAAGGGGGAGATTTGTCCGTATAACGAAATTTTCGTAATTAACTAACCAAGTCAACTTTGGAACAGGGAAGAGCGTGGGGGTTAATTAGACTGGATGACACGGCTTGTTTACCTAATGATAGCTTTCAATGATGAGCTTTTGGGGAGCCGGAGACAAGAGAGCCGCCTGTGACTTTCACTTCACTGAAAAGAAGGAAACTATCTACGAAGAAGACCGGCGGAGCAACCCCATTTTGAAGGCATTTTTGTCAGCATAACAAGTTCAATGTAACAGCACGCGTAAGTGCAAGTGTGGTCAGAACACATTAGCGTCATTGTCATCTCTCGTTCCCGTAAATTAGTACTCCTGAAAGACTGCTGCACAGCTGCCATGCGCGCTTTTTTTATGCTACAGACGGTTGCCATGGGCGAATGGGCAAAACTGACTTGTCAATAACACAAGAGAACTAGTCAACCATGAAGCGCGAAAATCTAGAGTTCAGGGCACATAAAACTTCCAAGAAAAAGGTAATAAAATTTGCGTACCGAAGGCGCACAAAAAGCCTGATAAAGGGCTCACAAAAGAACCTACTACTACTAAGGAAAAAAAAGCTTGTCAGTGAAGGCTTGCAATGACCACACTTTTCTGAGCAAAGCTACAACAAACAAGGCAACTGACCGAATTTTCAAACATTGGGATTACTAAAGGGGCACATAGTCAACGGTTTGTTACGTTGCATTTAAAAACTTGGGTTAGAAACATGCTCTAAATCAGGGGTCTCAAACACGCGGCCCGCGGGCCGCATGCGGACCGCGGAACCTTTTATTGCGGCCCGCGGGCCTCTCATGAGTGTCTTGGTTCATTAATTTTTGTTTTTTAAGCAAATGCGTGACTGCGCGCCCTGCTTGTGTAGCCAAAGACGCAGATGGCCAGAGACTGCTCGAAAACGCGTGGATGTCGTCTTTCACGGCTTTGCGTTACCAGAGTGGACACCCCTCTTTCCCGGACGCCCTCAATTCGGGCGCCGTTAGGTCGGGTGCACAATGGTAGCAAGCAACGGCGACTTGTGAATCGAGCGCTCTACAGTGCGCACAGGGCTGGGCGAGCACAGGCCGCGGAGAAACTCCCGCGGCATTTTTTGATCCCGCGAACGGGGCTGCACGACGCTACTTGACCCGCTTCCGAGAAAGTGCAAAGGTTTCCGGGTGTTGTGTGGTGTTTGCGGATATTTGCTTTCCTGTTCGTCCACGTATCAAACACTTTTAATTCGTTGCAGATGTGGCGAAAAGGGCGCAGCCACACGTCAGATTCTGCAGTCGGGCTCCAAAATGCGTCCACGTTCGTTTAGGGCGCGGGTCGCGGCGTTATTTATGGCCTGGGAGAGAGCGACATCACGCTGCTGAGAAAAAGACTGCACGTTGCACGTCGATACTGTGTACTTCCACACATCAAACGCCCCATAAGACTGAACTGGACAAATCTCTCTAGATCAGAGACGGAGCAAGTCTGCCACGATATCTTCTCTTTCGCACTGTGGCGTTCATCTATTTATTTTTCTTCGGTTGGTGTTGTTACTTTTTTTCCCGTCGTTTACTTTTCATTTTGTTTGAGCGTTTCCATTAACGATTTTCTTTTCAATAGTATTTTTTTTGTCCGGACTCTGTTGGCAGCAATCTCTTGTTTTTCTTGTCCTTTTTTTTCATTTTTTTAATGCTTCATGTTTGTCTTCTTCCTGCTGTAAGCCTGATGTCTGATATGCACGACTCATCAACGTAGTCACCCCCCATCTGGTGTAGCAAGCCTTGTCCCTAGCAGGGCTGACCTCACCAGTTCACATTGAAGAGCATTCTCTCTCTCTCTCTCGAGACACAAAACTAAGCGCCTATCCTCCGACTCGCAACCTGTTGACAGCACTGTGAAAGGTAGCGGCGCCCCAAGTAAATCATGATAGAGTGCACTACATAATTGTGCTCCTACGCACCTGTCGCCTCCGTAAATGTGACAGGTGCCGTTTAGACCTGTTGTTTTTTGGAAGATCTGCAAACGACGAAGGTTTCTGCTGTGGAAGTTTAACGGGCCACAATGTCGTTGTGAAAGAAGTCTGCAAAACGCAAATTGGAAGACGAAAAAAGGTGCTTTCAGGAGCGATGGGAACTTTCTTATTTCTTCGCGGAATCAAGAGACAAGGTGTTGTGCTTAGTCTGCCACAGGACTGTGGCTGTGCCGAAGGAGTGCAATGTTCGACGCCACTTCATGCCTTGCCATCACGAGAAGTATTTTGCTCTTACTGGCAACGTTCGCGAGCACACGGTGACTCAACTGAAGGTGGCGTTGGGAAATCAGCAAAACCTGTTCAAAAAGGCGGCCAAGCGAGCGACGAAACAGTAAGGGCAAGCTTCGTCATTTCTGAGCTTATCGCCAAATCATCCAAGCCCTTCACTGAAGGTCTGTTCGTGAAGCAGTGCCTGCTCGGAGTCACTGATGCTAACTGTCCCAGCATGAAAAAGACATTCGAGAAAATAAGCTTCTCTCCAAATACAGTCGCCAAGAGAATCAACGAGATCAGTGGATACATTGAAAAAGGATCAATCAACCGATTGCCACGAGTTTGAAGCATTCTCTATTGCAGTTGATGAAAGCACTGACATTACAGACAACGCACAATGTGCTATTTTTGTAAGGGGGTGGCGACAACAACGTGAAAGTCACTGAGGAAGGTCCTGGACTTAATCCCAATGAAAGGCACGACCATAGGGGCGGATATTCTTTCGGTTCTCAAAAGAGTGGTCGAACACGCTGGACTACCGTGGGAAAAGTTAGTTTGTTTGGCTACAGACGGTGCGCCTTCAATGGTAGGATGCAAGAGAGGGCTTGTTGGTCGATTGCGGACGAAAACTCGCTGCACTCTGAATCACCAATCAATTTGCCGCGGTTCACTACATTTTTGCACCAAGAAGCGCTGTGCGGCAAGTCTCTGCAAATGAAGAGCGTCATGGAAATCGTGCTCAGCGCAGAGAACTTCATCCGTTCAAGAGCTCTTAACCACCGCAAATTTGTATCTCTTTTAGAAGCGGTTCGCAGCGAATATGGTGAAATTTTGTACCATACAGAGGTGCGATGGCTGAGACGTGGAAGAGTGCTGAAACGATTTTTAAGGGCGAATGCACTTCTTAAGCGAGCCTGAATCGTCCGCCGCCGTCGTCCGCATAGCAACAGCTGCGGGTGCGCGCGCTCCTCGTCTTCCTCCTCGTCTTCCCTAGCAACGGGGGAGATGGGCGCGCGCTACTCTCCTCCCTCCTCTCTCTCCGCTCAGTGACTGCGGGTGTTTGGGCGCCCCTCTCCCCTTCGGGCGGGAGAGCTCTCGCTCGCGTAGTGGGCGCTCCGCATTCCGACGCGTGAGGGCGCTCGTGTAGCCCTCGCCGTAACGGCGGGCGCTACTCTCCTCCTCCTCTATTCGCTCAGTGACTGCGGGTGTTGGGCGCCTCCTCTCCACTCCAAGATCACGATATCCACCGTAATCGCGCAATCAACAACCGTGTATTCGCACTTACACACTCTCCCCCTCGGGAAGTGCGAGGGAATTTTTTTGATCTCCGAGACGAAATTGACGCCTTCATGAAGAGCAAGAACAGGGCTATTGTTGAGCTGTCAGACGAAACGTGGCTTCTCTCCCTTGTGTTCCTCACTGATATCACTGATCATTTGAACTGCCTCAACGTTAAACTTCAGGGAAAAAAAACAAACGGATCACAAAAATGCATGACGATATTCAGGCCTTTCAATTCAAATTGCAGCTTTGGAAGAGACAGATGAGAATTCAGACGTTTGATCATTTTCTAACCCTGAAGTCGCTGGAGAGCGTGGGTAAACATGCCTGTGATAACTTCGCTGACTTCCTCCATGATTTCGAAAGAGAATTCGAGGGACGCTTCGAAGACATCACCAGCTTCGCCGATGAATTCCGAATTTTTTCGTTACCATTTTCGGTGCCGGTGTATGACGCCACGCCCGAGCTACAGATAGAACTACTTGAGCTGCAGGCTAACACCCCGTTTGAAGCAGACATTTCAGGACGTGGCTTGTACCAGACTTCTACAGATTTCTTGACCACGCAAGTTTCCCGGCGCAGCGTAAACAGGCTGCCAGGATAATTGCCATGTTCGGAAGCACCTACTTGTGCGAACACCTGTTATCCTTGTTGAAGGTGAAAAAGTCAGCTCTCCGGTCGAGGATGATGAGCACCTGCGATCGACCATGAGGATCGTTTCCCCGCAAGAAGTTCTTGCGGACATTTTCTTCTCTAGTCGCAGCCAAGCGTTGCCAGACATCAAGCCAGCATGTTTAGAACCATAGCAGCTATATTGTTCTTCTAAAGGAATAAAGTTTTGTGACTTTCCTAAGTGATACTCGCAATATTTTCTCGTCTATACTATCAATAGCACTTTATTCTAGTAAGATACACAGACGCAACTGCCTTCAAGCCTTTGGTTTTGTGAGGCACCCAATTCGGTCACCATGTGTTAAAGCATAATTGTGAAACAAATATTTTATATTTCAGGATCGGCGTCCCCGTTTTAGTAATCCTGTAGATCGGTATTGATATGTGTCTCTAATTCTGACGCCCATTCTATTCAGGAATTACCAAGCATACGTCCAACATGTGGGGAAAAACGGAAAGACCTAGTTGTTTCTTTCAAATGGCAGCGTTATCTCACATTTTTGTTAACCCCCTTTCTTCCCCCCCCCCCCCCCCTCGTTTCAACCTTCTTGACTATCCCAGCCCTTGCGAGACTAAAATTCGTGACTGTGGCCCGCTAACTCATGCGAGTTTGAGACCCCTGCTCTAAATCCTAAAGGAGTAGTGGCAGTGTGTCGTTACCAGACTATTAATCAGGTGACCAGAAAAAACACGTTCGATTTTTCTGGTCAGAAAAACCAGAAAAAAACGTTTCGAAGAAAGCTCGATTGGCCAAGCCTCTAAGTCTTAGTACAGGAAGCAGGACACAAAGGCACCAAGTAAATAAGAATTATGGTACCGTCCAAAAAAATATATAAAAAATGGTGGAGCAATTATAGTCACTGCCTCATGCTGTACATAAAGTTATCGTGATATATTCCCTGCAATACTTGTTCTCCAAGTTCCATCGGTGAGAGGCATGATTGGATTCTCAACCATCTACATGAGCTCAGGAGAGCGTGTTGTTGGCCTAGTTATTACTGCATTCAAGGGTAGAAAACTGTGCATAAGGAGGACAAGACAATAAGGGACAGGGCGGCGCAGACTCACAACAAGCTTTATTGAAAAAGGAGCGTGATTATATACCATCTATTGGACATGCGTTCAAAGCAGCCAGTTTTTTCTCTTTTCTTTTTCTTTATCAATTTACTATCCTGTTCAAAATTTAAACTGACTTTCGTACAACGTAACAGAATGTTCGCTCACACAATTTCCATGGTTTTTACGTATAAACAAGGCTTCTATCAATTCGCGGCCGACTCGTTCCCGGCTTCTGCTCAGCAGTTTCGTTTTATAAAAGAGCGGCTGCCATGGCTTGTCTTCACAGGTGAAACAATGGTGTGAAAGATGAGACCCTGTTGTATTTTCTATTGATAGCTGCTGTTCAGTGAGTGAAAAACGAAATAAGGTCTCTTCTTTCTTTTTAATAAAGTAATAAAGCGGGTTTCCCAAAAAAAGCAGGCACATATAGTGAGCATATGGGTTTGTTAAACCTGGAGGAGTGGTCTCCACTTCTGCGATGAGTTTGTGTGAATTCAGTTTTTTAAATAAATTCTCTTTTATCAACCAATCCTACAAATGTACTGTGCGTCTGCTCTAAGAACTGTCACTGTACAGAAAAGCATCCTGCAAAAATCACTGGTGCGGATTTTATGGAATCCCTTGAAAACACCAAGAGTTCCCGTTACAATAACAATGCAATATCCGCATCTTGCCCCCGAAATGTAATGGTTAGTATGTAATCAATATCTCTATTTCGCCTGTGTAACGTAACAAAATTACAAAATGATTCTGTGCAAGTAATATGCGAAATTTTAATTGTTTACATATAAGCAAACGATTGCAGTTCGAACCTGAGCGTGCTTGTATGCGAAAGGGCGAGCTTTACGTGGTAGGCTACTGAATTGTCAGACCTTGCTTACATGCGTACACTCAGTTACTCGTTGACACGCACACAACACACACACTCACCGTAGTGGACGCGCACACTAGCCGCATACACACATGAGCGACGATTGTATCGGCCCCGACAGGCAGTTACGGAGAAGAAAGCACCGCGCGTAGAAAATAACCCCACACACGCGAAAAACCGGAATGGGGATAACGATTGGCGTGGTTGGTATTCGAGAAATACGGAAACAGAAGGAATCGACATGTAACAATGCTCTTACGGCTTCTTTCGGGCAATGCGCCCGTCACTTTCGCGGGGACCAGCGAAAAGATCATAAACACACGAGCACGATTGCAGACAGGATGGAGGGGAGTATTTGCGAGGAATAGAGGCGTCAATACGTCGTTTGCGCGCACTGCACGCCCATCCTGTCGGTCGTGAAAGGTGATCGGCATGTAGGGAAGACCCCAAGAAGTGGCAAAAAAGAGACAACCCGCATTATACAAAAGAAGGGGCGGAGGGAAGGACAGAGATAAGTGCAACAACAAACTGGGGAACGAGATAAAGTATGCCGCTGCTTGTACGAAAACAGACGCCGTACCCTGACGGGAACGAGCAGAGAATAGTGGCGTGCACAACGCGGGGTCAGCGAGGAAAAGTATGCGGCACGCTATCCGGGCGTCTTCGAAGGACGGACCGCTGGGCACGAATGCATTTATGACCGTGCTTCTCCAGCTTACGACGGATAAGGGGCATGTGCTCGCCCCGGACGGAAGCAGGGTTCTGGAAGAACGGGCGCAAGTTGACAAAAGATACTCCTGATCTCAGAACCTCCGCCACAAACACAGACACGTGGCTTTCTCACCTCTACCTACACAATGACGCAATGAACTATTAGACCGTTATCTACACGCTACACAGCCGGTACGCTATATGCAGAGATTACCGCACAGCGGTAATGTGTGAATGTCTTGTCGTCGCTGTTTTGCCCAACACTAGTTCAACTGTGCTCCTTAGCTCAATAATACGCATGAGTCCTTTATCGAAGCTTATACGGCTAAGAGTACCTGCTAAAGTTGACGATTGGTCAGGTTGATTAATGTTTGCTATGAAGAGAACAGCGGAAAAGAAACGATGCACAAGACCAAGAAAAAATGACCACCACATGTGCTGGTGGTTGGCCTTCGTCTTCTGTATAGTTCCTTTTGCGCTGTTCTCCTGTTTGTTAGGTGACATGATGTTCCGAGCGCAAAAACGTCGGAGGCTTCACGTGGTCACTGAAGTGCAAGGCGTTCGATAGCGCAGGGAGCAAAAAACGAACAGTCCTCGGTGTGTATGGTAAACATCACACGGTTACCATTAAAGTCACACTGCCTTCAAGACCTTATTTTCCAGGCACGTCGTCTGTCTGTCTGTCTGTCTGTCTGTCTGTCTGTCCGTCCGTGCGCCCATTTATCCGCCGGGCAAAAAGGCGAAAGAACTATTAGAAACTATCGAAATTAGAAATTAGAACTATCGAAATACCATACGATTATATAGGCGAAATGATTGTCAACTTAGGAATCTTTTAGCAGGCTTTATACTGTAGACATCGTCCTGGAAAAAGGTACAGTAGTCATACTTGTCTAAGTACACCAATACGTAACTAAGCCCGGTTTTTTAGAATAAAAATACACGTGGGCGGAATTTCTGCCATGGCAAGCAATAACAAACGCATAAAAACAATATGTAACAAAAAATACGAAAAGGCTCGCAACAGTAACAAAAGGTCCTAACAAGGGGAACGGTAGCAGTGGGGAGATTGAATTGAATTTAGCAAACCTTCATTTTGATTATCACGGAAGAGCAAAACAAAAGGGTAGCAGCGTGACAAACTGAGAGGAATTTTATTAAAACGAAAAAACAAAGAAAGGTCGGCCTGATGGTTCTATATCTTGCCAGCAATTCTGTGTGTGGAAAGGGAAACGGTAGGAAAGAGCGTGGATTGAGGACGGGAGAGATGAAGATGGCGGAGAAATGAATAAATGGCTATGTACTGAAGATGCCTATACTTATACTGTGCATGTGTTAAAGTTCAGCCGGACGGGCCTCAACTACAATATCGCTGAGAGACCGCTGCTGCGCAGAAATGTCAGCACAGCTTTAAATGCCTTGTGGGAACGCTGCGAGTGTGGCCAAGGTCCAGCAGTACTTCCTCCGACACCACACGACAGTCCAAACGGGCCAATGATCTCGCTAATTGTTCTCAAGGATGCGCATAGCGTGGATAGTGGCAGAGAACTGCGAAATAGTCTCTGGTACACGGCATGTTTCACAAGTCGGGGTCACTCGGCACGCCAATGAGGTGCTTAATTGTAGCGACGGGTAAAGGCTACGCCAAGCCGTAGTCGGTGAAAGAGCGTGGCGTGGTTTCGCTGAATACCAGGAGGTAACCGAAACTTGCAGTCGGGGTCCAGATGATGTAGTCTTCTATGAGGATTGTCAGGTTGGACCAGTGACTCGCTGAGGCGTGGCGGAGAATGGTAGACAAAAGGGCGGTTGTGTCCGTCCTTGCGAAGGGCAGACGTACAACATCTGCATTTGCAGAAACCTTCTTTTCCTCCTGGTGAGCCCAATCGTTACCAGCTAGCCCGCAATGGCCTGGTATTTAATGATTGGTGAGGACATGTCCTTGCTGCAGTGGAAATGGGCATATTTCGAGTACTTACGTAGCAAGGGCATAATAAGGTCCATGACTCATAACTCCGTTGAGGACCTGGAGTGCTGGCTTGGAGTCACAAAACAGGGCCCAAGCTTGAGGTGATTCACGGAGACCAAACGAAACAGCTCCAATATGGCAACCAACTCAGTGGCAGTAGAAGTTGTCTTGTTGTCTAGTGTGAATCCTCGGGTAACGGATAGGCTTGGAATTACCACAGCCGCGGTAGACCTGGATGCAGTCACAGAGCCATCAATATCTACATGTACAGTTCCCACGTACTTGTCAGTCAAGAACGCTACAGTCAACTGTTTGAGGGCTACTGATGGCAAAGAGGACTTCTTCCCAATTCCCGGGATAGAAAGCTGGATTGATTGTTTGGTGGGAGAAAGAGTAGAAGATGTTATGTTGGAGGGGCTTCAGAAGACGGTCGTCTTTCGACAGCATTTGCAGCGAAATGAGAAGGTACGCGGCCTTTGTTTTGTCTATGTAATATAGAGTTGTGTGTACTTTTTAAAATAACAGTTTTTTGTACTAACAAATATTATTCTTTGCCTTTACTATAAAAGGCCTTGCACGTCCTTTACCAGTTGATCGCATGCTTTCCACAGCCAGCTTGCTCGGTTAGATCACTTGAGGCACTCTTTCAACTGGGGAGTCTTTTATGCCTTGGTACACCAAGATCTCACCGGCGTCATATCCGTCACAGAAATGACATCGCAGAAAAAAGTTTCATTTACGCGGCTCCGCCCGGATTCGAGCCACGAACTCTCTTGCCGCAACGGGAGGTACACAGCGCTATGCCCACTGCGCTACGAATTCAAGCAAAAGTAGACCTACGAATGCGCCTTATATCTGTTTCACTACCTTATCATTCAGGTGGCGCTGTTCTCTACGAGAAGAGAAGCGAATTAGTCCATGATGACGCTAATGAGTGCCGACAGTAGGCTTCTCAATGCCAGCGCCAACCACCTTCGTGTACGCGGGACGCGGGTGAATTCAGGCACCCTCCGCATCCTACTGCTTTCAGTTTCGGTTTCGGTTCAGTTTCGTTCGCACGGTTTTCAAGGGGCTGGGATTTGAGTTCGATTTACGCAATGTTGCGGTGCGTGCAATTCAGTTCTAACGTTCATGTGTCTAACGGTGCCATACCGGCGTAATATAAGTAGCGATGTGCAAGTTCATCTGGATGCACAATAAACATTTAAATGGTCCTTTGAAGGCAGAGTTCCCTTTCGTGTTTTACAGATTTCTATGAAAGAGGCATCAACCCAATTTTTCTGGCTGACTTTGTTCGTCGGATACTTCGCACCCTTTTGGAAGTTGCTGATTGACCACTGTGGAGATCTCCACGATACTTTCTGAGGCAGTTCACAAAAAAGTCGTTGGGCTATTGTTTTCTTTTCCACTTGTCTTTGGTAATGCTCATTACGCAATTAGTGAGCCGTGGCCATGAGAAGAAAACAAGAAAAGAAAGAGAATCCTGGTATTCAGTTTGTAGTCACAGTAGACCGTTCTTTCAAGATCCTCAATACGCATGAGCCCATTAGAACCGCAGGCGCTTTCCGAGAAAGTATTCGTCCTGCTGTGAATTCCCGTCCATATCCGATGTCCCAAGTTCTTTGTTTATATCTTGAACGTGTTTTTTGAGGTGGTGGAAAATTTTCTCCGATATCACCGCGAGCTTACAATTATCTTTGCGGGGTTTTTCTAGCTTCAGGAACTTCGATATTCTTGCTTCATGTTAGTGGAATTGCACAGAATCTTCTTTATTTGAGCCACTATCTCTGCACGATCTCGCGATTTCCCATATTATGCCATCAAAACAAAACAAGTACAGCACTGTTCTTGTTGCGTCGCTTGTAGGCAGTATTTTTCCTGACATTTTGCAGAATAACCGAATGAACATTTGCGTTACGTCACTTGTGGTATTATAATTTCTTGTATAATTATAAAAGTTCTATCCACGAGAAAACACGTTGGAGCGAAACGCCCTGTCGAAACTCAAAGTAGCCGTCTCTTTTCTGGAGAGCCTGGGGCTATTCGTGCTTTACTTTATCACCACTCTTGGCTTCACGCTAGCGTTAGTACTAAGTGGTTTTCTCTGTGACGAAACTCAAGGAAGGTGAGCGTGTTTTCAGAAAGTAATTATGCAAGGAAATTATTTATGGAAAGCGGGAAAGCTTCCCCGCGGCCATTTCTCTTTGACTTGGGGCTCCCATGGATGATCTAAAAGGCGGACGCATTTTCGAGATATTTGAATTCCTATATTTGCAAATGCCATTTCAATATTGTACTCTGCTCATTTGTTTTCACTGGGGACATCGGGCTTCTCAAGTTCTTTTTGTTTCTTTTAAGAAACGAGTACGTAAGTACCTTTCGTAATGCTACAGAAACAATATTTCTTATTGGGTCCCAATTAAAGCGTGAAAATTGTTCAGCAGCCCGTGACACGAACCTGTTATGAATGATATACAACCAGTTTCATTATCATCGTGAGGGCGATTACTATGTGAACACCATCCCACATGTTTATCGGTGGCTGATTAAATTACTTTAATGCAAATTGTATACAGTTATGCATGGAATAATTGATTTGTCACTCGGCTGGAACCTGCTTACTTCTCATAACTTGAACGGTGCCTATAGTAGTGCGGGAGCAATAAATATCCAGGGAAGAATAAACTAGTTCGGGAGCAATAAAATAAAAGTCTGCAACAATGAAAAGGCTCCTCAACCCCATATCTTTAAGGAGACCCGTAGCACGTTCTTTATTTAACCTGTCAGTAGAGAAAGGCCGCCGACTATGCCAGTACATTACCGGTAAAGTAAGGCACAATACGAATAAACGCAGCCAAGCTAGAGAGCAAACAGTCAGCGAAACCCGCCATTTTCATTAAAGCTCCCAGTACATAGCGACTAGAACAGCCAGCTGTGCAACACGTAGGAGACAGATCAAAGCCTTTCGAAAGCGTACAGTGTAAGCTGATCCCGCAGCAAATCGTCTCAACCATCAAGATTACGAAGGCCTCCGAGAATGCATGGCGGAAACAGTTCGGCTCAGGCATTGACTGAAATGACGCTTGCGCCTTCAGATTCTTTAAAACGCGCTTATGAGCCTCCACACTCATCTCGCATTCAAGCAATTTGCTTCGTAGGATGACTGTGAAGGATATTTTGTTGTACCGAAGCTCAAAGCTGGAGCAAGGTTAATTGCTTTGATGTCTCATCATACCTTGGTGGATAGAGTTGTCTTGCTAACTGTATCCACCAGTCACCGATCAGGCCAGGAAAGAACAGGAAGTCATCTTGAGACAACTACAGACTAATACCTACCCCCACCCAACATGACTACACACTATTCACCCAACTCTTTACCACCCCCTATGTACTCACTGCCAAGCATCAGGCACGCTGTACCATATTGTCTGTGAATGTCAACTGAACCCTGATCTTCCCCCCATCCCCAACCCCTCACGCGAGCAGTGGGAGAGTAGGGTGGCCAGCTCTTGTCCTGAAACGCAGCTTTTGCTAGCGGAAAGGGCGAAGACAGCCGGCCGTACCAACGGATTCTTGGACTGAAGACCCCGAGCACAAATATGCTCACTTCAGCTATTAATAAAGTTCTCTCTCTCTCTCTCTCTCTCTCTCTCTCTCTCTCTCTCTCTCTCTCTCTCTCTCTCTCTCTCTCTCTCTCTATCATCATCCCTTGCACACGAAGGAAAAAAGAGAGTGTATATTTTGTATTATGGCAGGTACTGTGGCCTATAATAACTCCAAAAAGAATGCAATGGTAAATTGAGACGACCAAAATTAAACCTATCAGAGCAACTAAAAATACTTCTACCAAAAGGAACATTTCGAACAGAAATATAAAAAGCCTCCGCCCACTTTTCGACAAGCTTGTGCTGCATTTGGTAGGTACTGTTGAGAAATTGTAACAAACTAAAATTCCCCACGTAATTTCAGAATATTTTCGCTGTACAGGCATGCAATGCGCCATGACGCGACGGCCCACCGTCGGAAACGACAAGAAAGTGGTTGGAGCGCAGCCTGCGCAGGTCCTGTCGTGGCCGCCATGCATGTACTGTAGATACATCGATCGCATTTCTTTGTAAATCAACTATGGTTGGTGTCCGGCCGCCACGGAAAATTTCTTAGCGGCACATAACATCTTGCCGCCACATACCACCGAATATCTTGCCTGTCTAAACATGCTAACGTCCAACTATTCTTTGCTGTAGACATGTCTGCATACGGGAGCCGAAACCGCAGCATTCAAAACTAGCACGTGTAGTTGTTCGTGTTGCTATTCCAGCGGTGCAAATGGCCATCAGTGGGAGGCAGCGCGGTTTTTGTATTAAAAAGCCTTCCAAACCAGTGCTTTTTTTGCTGTCGTGGAGGAGTTTTTGTGAAAATGTTTGCATGAACCTGCTTGGTTATAGCGTAACACCGAATTGCACATGTTCAAAATTCAATAAACACAGTATATCTCCCCCAACTTTCGAAAACGCTTCGTGAGTGATCAGTCAAGGAGCTGCGAACATGCGCAGAATGCTCGCAGCCGACGGCGGTCTCCACAGCGTGCTAACATGTGGAAACACAGTATGCACCCACTGGCATTGCCGCCGATTTTGGGATTCGTATTTCTGCGTGTTGCATTTGGCAGCATGATGACGCATAAACAACTGCGCGCAACAGCTCATATGTAACTCAACGTAAGTGAACGTCAGTTCTTTTCCCCCCTGTCCTTTTGTTTCTTTCTGGAAAAGGAAATCCTCCTCATCTAAGCTCTTCCTTTGAATGTTTCTCGTTTCGAATTTTAAAGAAAAGATTTTTATGCCTCACTTATCGCCATTGTCGCGTCAAGAACTTGCTGCAGAAAAGCAAACTTTCTGTGACGATGATGATCTTGGGTGAAAAACGAAAAAACGGTTCCTGTGGTTAGAATCCAACTTGTGTACGTCGCGTTAAAGAACCGACGTCTATCCGATTGCTCCATTTCTGTAAGGTCGAAGCATATGAATTCGGAGAGGGGTGCATGGCGGGAAACAATACACAGAGAAGTAATGTATAGCCATGGACAAATAAAACGCGAACACGAAAATAGAACCAGAAACAGAAATAACGCAATTTCTTTCCCTGGTAGTCAAACTGATGCGTGGAATAATTACACTAACAAAGTTGGAAAATGTGGCTTCCCACATATAACAATTTAGCACGCCATTAATGGACTTTGACGAACCGCATTTTTCATTTTAACCTGTTCCGGTTCATATATTTCTGTTCGCTTTTAATTTGTCCATGACTGTATCTTCCGTCTAACGACGACGATGGTTCAATGCGAAGATTTCGTCGTTCATATTTTTCGAGCTGAAAAAGCTGGCCTCCTTGGATAAGCATTAATCCCACATGCGTTGTGACGGCTGCGTGGTAGGCCGAGCATTGACGTGATAAACAGATGTGGTGTATGCGTCCGCAGAAAAGCCAACTTTACACTGATGATAAGCGAACACAAATCGAGCGCCTCAAGAAGAAAACACTTCCCGTGGTCAGAATCGGACTTGGGTCCCCCGAATTATGAAGCCGACGTCTGCCCGATGCCGTCGCATCGCCATGGCCGAAGCAGTTTGTATCTTACACATGACTTAAATGCAAGCAAAGGAGAGAGCTTCTCATTTTAACTATCATTATCTTAAGGAAGAGGATTTTATATTGTTCAAGACCTGGAAGTTTTCGCTGGTGAAAATGATACATTTTTCTTTGCAGTTCTTAACAGTGCTTTATGCTGCATGCACTGTGTACCACGCGCGAATCTTGAATCGCATTCTACACGACATACATTTCATATTACTACGGTGCTACGCATTCCTGTAATAGTCAAGGAACGCATCGTTGCTATCGCTCAGCCTCATATCATCCTTAACAGATGGCTACCTTCGTGCCTGTAGGCATTGCGTTATTGGTCTCATTGTCCTAACGCACTAACCTCACGTATGTTAAAGCTATTCAACTTTCATACAATAATTTTGTTGCTTTTGACCACGGATGAAAGCGGCTGTTTTACTCTTTGCCACCTGTAAACAGGTAACCCAATGTTCTCGCACTCTCCATTTGTAGCTACTACAAATAACCTCCAATAAGAAATAAGGTCGGTGTCGGTTGTACACTGTATATAATAGCATAAAGTGAAGGTATTCTGTGTCAGTTTTTTGAAATATAACAAGAATACAGGGCCTTGTTTTTTTAACAATTTCTTCCGTCTCTTCAAGCTAATTTGTTGTGGCAGAGAAGGAGCAATTCTTGCTACTTTTATGCCCAAGCTGTGCGCGTGGCCGCCCCGTGCAAAAAAGGTCATCCAGGGAAAGCTTGACTTCAATCTGGCAATAAGAAAGACGAAGGAAAGTGGGAAGGTGGAGAGAAAATTGAAAGTGGAAATTGCCGGCGCAGGGGGTAGAAAGCAAAGGGCGCCAACAACGCCCAGTGCGGTGAGCGCCTTTTTTATTTTTGTTTCTTACTTGTGTGTGTCGATCAACCCGGCTTGGAATGCACGAGGTAACGAGAGACACAATAGGGAGGCGTCTTTTTGGGAACATAAGCAAGGCTATACTCCTGCTCTATTTCTCACAGTGAAACAATTCACCAAACAGAAGGCATTTGTTTGTAGAACATCCGATTCGGTATGTGTAAAACCATGCAGCGCTATAGAACCAGAGTTTCGCAGGTATTCCGCCGACTTTCGAAGTGATGGCGGATAAGTCGTGCAGCCTTCGACTTTGCCCCAAGCACGTTGTTTTGTGGCAGTTCAGTGAAGCTGTGGTTGGAAAACGTAAGTTGGTGGCCATGGATGCTGCGATTCCGAACGAAGTATATATCGCCAAGAAGGCTGCGCAGTGTTTGTTACCCACCAGCGTTTTTATTCTGTCAGGGGAGGGTGGAAGGGTTGAACGATTGATGTTTTGGCAAGCACTGCATGTAAATGCAACTTCTGAAGACACCAGTGGCGGATGTTTCATACGCTCGTCCAGGTGTCCTTTAAACCCCATTGTTAAAATATACCCCCATTACAGTCACCCAAAACACCCAACACCACGCCCGCATATCACAGCGTTGATTTCTTCGTGGTGTGCTGTTCGCTCGGAGACAGAAGAATGGCGCCAATTAGGTTGAGCCAGGAAATTGCTTCTGAGTAAGGAGAAAGAAAAAGGGCAGAGGGACAGGAGAAGGAGCGGGCATGAAGGTAGTCTCACAGACATCCTACAGGGACGAACCAATCTGAGCTCCAGGTGCACTGAAAGATTACCACTTCTGCAGGTACCTTAGTAGTCATTAAAGTTCCCGATCACTTGCAGCGCCCTGCAAGCTTTTTTGTGATTGCTTGTTTCCTTCGTATAGGTGTCTTTGTTCCAGCTTGGCGGCCAGTGCTAATCTACGTTTCCAATCGTATTCGTCGAACCTCTGCGCAAATAAAAGGTCCGCAAAAGCACTGAAGCAATTTACCCCGGAATTTTGTGTGCGTGTTTCCCGCCATTGCCTGGATATGCCCTGGTGTTTTCGTGGTTTCTCTTTTGTTTCTTCCTTTCTAGTTACTTGTCTCAGAGTGCTGAACATTTTGGTGGAGTACCTACACAAAAAAGTACGAAGATAGCTCTCAGAAAAAAAGGACTTTTAACAAGCCAAGTTTGGGTGAGAAGGAGCCATTCCTCGAAAGGATTTGTCAAGCGGGATCATGGAGACTAATACGGGAAACAGAACTGCTAATCGAAATTAAAGAACGCGGGCAGATCAAATATTGTGTTCAGGTACTCCGCGAGAATACTCAAAACATTTGTCATCTACACCGTAAATAGATTTACACAATTAAGGGTGTACATCACTGGCTATAACTGACAACGTGGCACTCAAGCATAAAAAACAAAAGAACACCTCCTTTAGCTTGATTCTTCAGTTGTAACACCCTTGGATCCTATAAAAACCACAGGGATACACCCTTAAAAAGGCGTTTCATCGTGAATACCACAGTTTCAATGGTTGTTTTTTGTTTTTTGGTTGTCTGTAAGGGGGTGCGTTGCAGTAAAAAAGGGTGTAAATCTTTTTACAGTGTAGCTTGTAAGGTTTTGTGTGGCCCCTAGCTTTTCTCAACACGACAAAATGCGGAACCACTGGCACTTCACCGGCTCAATAAATCGTTTCTGCCACTACCACTACCACTACAAAATCACGTTTTAATGATGATGCAATCGGCAGCTTACGTCGACATCTGCTGACATGTGTACAATATTTATTGCAGGAATTTGCGTTCTGTACTAATAGGGATGAAATCAGGAAGCACTGAGTAGAAAGTGCCATCACCACCATCAAAATGCCTCAAACAGCCGAATACGATAGCATCAGCACCCATCTGGGACAAGTAAAATGTCGGAATTTTCAAATTTCCCGGTTTTTTCCCCGCCTGAAGCTACACCTTGGCTGTGAGGAGCGGCGCAGGGGAGAGTTGCTGAATAATTCCTTCCACCTGGAGATCTTCACCGTGGTACGAAGTCCCAACGTATGAGCGTTTAGTAACAATTCTGGAGTCTGTATTACTTGCAGGGGCTTACAACATTCCAATATGAGTATATCGGTTAAGTGTAAAATAAATAAATCGACTGATTTATTTTATTGAAACAAGCCGTACCATCAAGAATTGGTACGAAAGGATGACAGAGCCTCGGTGTGCCATACTCGCATTCACAGAAGCGCAACTGGTTCAAAGCGTGCTGCTCGCTTGAATCGGTAAGACCCAGCTTTAGGACCATCAATCACAGAACTCACCATTTAGGTCTTTTGACTTCACAAACTTAACTAGGTTTTCCTTTTTGTGTGCACCAGGTCCGGAGTTGGGCTTCAGGTATCTGAGGGTAAATATTTCCATTGCGCGTAACCGCATGAGTTACGTTGCCTCGGTCATCCTGTAGAAAGACTGGAACGCACGAAACGTTTGAGGAGTGCAGAGAATATTGAAGTTCTGACATGTTCTCTGCTGTTAAGAGAACTAGTGACTGGGGAAAGCTACATGGGCGGATCCTGCCTGTGGCGCGGTACTACGTAGACGGCCTTCTTTTTAATACAAAAACATTATTAGTCCAGCAAGGGGGCAAAATTGGTGTGTTTTTCGGCCTTCCACAGCCATTGTTGCCAAATATGGCCGACAGCGTAACAATCGTTTAAAGCGACTCTGTAATACTTCCGATAAACACTTCACTTTGTCCTTTTTCCCTTGAGTCCCGAACCACTGCAAAGCTGTGTTATGACTGATTTGCTCGCCGTTGCAAATACTCCTTCTATTACTGCTATGGTTTTGTGGCTGCCACTTTAAAGCAGCTATTGAATGCGTTCATGGCTGCAATTGAAGAAAAGCCGCCAAACAGCCGCTACACCACTGTAATGACGCAATTACACCGGTCGAAAAACGCCAAAACCGAAAAAGAGAAAACTTTTTGAGCACGTTCTAAGTTTTCTGATGGCCATAGTGAAGAAATTTTGGGCTGGGGTACTGTGCGACCCTCTAATTGCAGTTGTGAAATTTGTTGGTTGGCTACGTTCTGCAAGCATTAAATCTCAAAAACAGCTGAAAAGTGTCGAAGTTTCCCTTTAAAACACACCAAATAAATTCAAGGCTATTCCACCTGTAAGGTGTATGGCCGGCGAAGCACTAAACTTATTGTAGCTTGCTAGTGGCGGTCCCTGAAAACCACACCTTTACTGGAAGTCCCGTTCCGCCTAAGGTCCACTTCTCAGCCGGCCCGGCCGCGCACACCTAGCCAGGACCTGTCCGCCATGTTCTGATCTTGGTCAGGTCCCACGCCACATCTTCGTCTTCACCTGGGCATATTCATCCTGTTGGATGGACCACTACCACTTTGTCTTATTACCACACGTCATCGTCATCGAGTTAGCTGATAATGAACGAAGAGTGACTCGAAGTCATCGGTATCGGAGCCTCAAGATGATGCCATAGTCCACGAAATAGCGGCCAACAGCAGCGTTGACGCTTGAGAATATCCTCCGGGACAGTAGCCACAGGATCAGGCCAACCCAGGTTCAGCTATAGACGCCGCTGGGAAAGCTTCGCTGCTGCCACTGCCACTAAAAGCATGTAGAGGATGTCACAGCTGCGTGGCCACGACGCCAGAGACGTCGGAGACCCCGAAGGGTCATGCGCCCGTTGTAAAGTAGACGAAACGGAACATCGCGACAGTCCAATGGATGCCTACATAGGTTTTATCAGGAACGACGAGCACTCCCTTGTAGGCACTGTTTCCCGATCGTACAAAACCCAATCAGCTTTTAATTATGCATCTTTTGGGTTACTGTGCGGAGTAACTACGCACAGTCTATGAGTTCCTATTGCGTCCTTGACATTGTTAATTTAATTATTCGACATGTCCTACAGTAGTTACGACCCGTCCGTGCACTAGCCTGCTCGACTAGCGTGGTTCATGAAAGTACTAGTACTCAGCGTCTTGTTATTAGCTTTCATTTACGTAATTTTTCTCATCCAAAGGAGAGTGTGGTGAAATACAGCGCCAGAGCGCCACAAAAAAAGGCTCCCATTTTTCCCTTCCTCCAAAACATGTCCAGCCTAAGTGTACTATTCTGTACAGTTTGAGAAGTAAATACAGTGTCACACTTTCAACGTCCATTCGCATCTCTGAAAACCGAAGCGGGGGTGCAGAAGGGGGGGGGGGGCACCTGAAATCTAGTAGTGTAATGAATGAGGGAGTGCTACAACGCAATGAATGCGGGGGGGGGCGGAGGGGGGGGCACCTATTTTAGGCATGCCTCACTGTCGAACCGTGGAGCAGGCGGCCCCCAACGGAGGCTTGGTTAGACGATTGCAAAGTTGCTTGAGGCTATAGTACATGCAGCATTTGTGCAAAATAATCATAAGTTGTGGCAGTCGCGAGCCGGAAATGCCTTGAGTGTGCGCGCGCACGAGTATTTTTCATACACTGGTAATGTTGGCACAGAAAGTTGATTTGGGCAGGAAATGAACACAAATCTTCGTCGAGTGAGGATTCTGTGAGATATGAAGTGCGCGGAGAAGAGTCCTATCTGAAGTCCCATACATATCGGCACATTATCTCTACTTCGTTATGCTTACGAAGCGAAGAAAAAGAGTAAGGAAGGCGCCAGGACAAGAACCCAAAAAGGTTGCATCTCCGACAAGCAGAACCATCAATTCACATATATTTAAAGTAGTGATGTGATGTTACTCTCAGCTCGGAAAAGTCTTACTAAAGTTCTGTCACACACAAGCTCTACAGCTACAATAGAATCTGCGGAGCTTTCAGAAAAAAAAAGTCCTTAATCCAAGGCTGCCGCTTTGGTTTACTAGCAACGAATAGGATGACAATGAACTAAAAGATCTTCTTTTCTTTTGTTTCAGGAGCTATTTGCTTGTTTATTGCCACTTAAAGGGTACTGTCCCAATGCTTTCATCGTACAATTACCACACAGTTGTTACCTATTGAACCTAGCAATTACCGCTTTGAATTAAATTGTGAATGAAGTATGCAATAATACAAAAATAATAACTTAAATTTCAGCCTTCGCTCTATTGTCATCCTCTTTGAGACTCAGATTTAGGTGGATTTTGCGAGGTTGCTGCGTCAGGTGTATTAAGGGGCTTCTCGAGTTTCCAATGGGTGCGACTGAAAACAGCAATCGTGCTTCACTACGCAATCACACACAACGCTGGGAAGCCCATCTCCGAAGTCACGTATGACCGCTGTGTTTCTGTGTACGACATAGCCGCGCACGCGCGAGCACGCACGCATGCATACCCTATGCGCGCACAGGAAAAAGTACGTGCCAAAATCTCAGAGGTTCACTTGACATTAAATTCATTGACAACGTCAGCTGAGCCCGCAATTTGGTGATATCGTAGCGTGATTAATTTAAAATTTGGGAGAAGCGCATTCTAGTTCATCGTCAGTAAGTCGCCAATATAGCATGGTAATTTATTTTTTACGGATTCAATTGGTGTGAAAAAGACCACTACCTAAAAAGGTTATCGTATGTCAACATTTCGGAGTGAATTTTTGTTATATTGTGCTAATTTATTTAGTTACCTGACAAAACCTTTTATAACTATTGAGTGCCCTAGGTAGACAGCTTTGCTAGTGTGATTTACAATTGGTAGACATATATTTTATTTGCGGAAGCGGTGGTGTACAGATAGAGCATTCGCCTCACGTGCAGAGGGACCGTGGTTCGAATCCTAGTGGTGCACAATTCCCACCAGAATAGAAAAAAAATCGGCGTGGTGGCGGAATGCAGAAAGAGGCTTGTGATGCGGCCTGATCCCGGTGACTATTGCCGGTAAAGCACTCTATCACCAGAGCAGGATTGGCCACCGCGGTGTAGTATTGGCCGTAACCTCCCATAAATACGCCAATTAACCGACGGCCCTCAGGTCCTCGAGTGGACTGCGAAGCAGAAGTGACCACGGCGGAGATCAGATTTGTGACGCAGCAGTGGGTGCTAAGAATTCCTGATCCGGACAGGTCGCCATTGGAATCTGAACCTGGCAACGTTTAACACGAGAACTTTATCTGGCGAAGCGAGCCTAGAGGTGTTGTTCGAGGAATTAGTGTACACTAAGTGGGATGTCATAGGGCATAGGGAGGTTTCGAGGACAGGTGAAGCCCTTACAGTACAGTCCTGAAACACTGGGCCCGTCCTGTGGTTACCGGCATCTAGCGGACAAAAGAGAGCTGGGAGTGGGATAACCGGACTTGGTAATAAGGCTTAATAAGAGGCACAAATTCAAGGTGGTACAGGGCTACGCGCCTACGTCAAGCCACACGACAAGCTAGTTGAACGCTTCTATGAGCAAATGGAATCGGCAATGGCTAAACTAAAAACAGAGTATACAGTAGCTATGGGAGTCTTCAATGCTAAACTAGGCAAGAAGCAGGCTGGAGACAAGGCAGTGGGGGAACCATGGTCTGGGCTGTAGAAACAACAGAAGGACTTATTATTCGAGTTCGAAGAACGCTGTAATCTAAGCATCATGAATACTTCTACATAACGGGAGAGCTGGAAGTGGAAGTGGAGGAGCCCGAATGGGGAGCTTAAAAATGAAATGGACTTCTACTATGCGATAACCCTGCCGTCGGGCAGGATGTGGTAAGTGCTTGGAAGGGTAAGGTATAGTGACCACCGTATGGAAAAATCTCGAATTAGGCTAGATTTTTTGAGAAACCGAACAAGCTAGTGCGAATGAGATGATAAATTAGCTAAAAATAGACGTAAAGGTGAAGAATTCAGGATCGCGCTGTAGAACCGATATTCAGCTCTAACCGAGGAAGCAGAGTTACGACACCGGAAGCCATCGACAATCTTAAAGCAATTATCCCAGAGCATGCATTAAAAGTGGGGGAGCACCATGGATAGACAGGATATTGCTAAAACTTCCAAGGAGACGAAAAGATTTAATTAGGAAAGGCAAAGGCATGACATTCTCCACCCAACCTGAGAGAATAGAACTAGACGAGCTTCGGAGTTAATCAATAAGCATAAGACATCTATATACCGAAGTATAATACGGAGAGGATCGAGCATGCTGTAAAGAAGGGAGGTAGCCTGAAAGCAGTGAGGAGGCGTCCTAAGCATGTGGAAAAATCAATGTATGCACCTAAAGACAAACAGGGCAATGCCCTCACAAATAGGAATAAAATAGTCCATAGTAGCAAAGGAATTTTATAGAGATCTGGACAGAAGCCGGTACATCCAGGATATACTGAAAGAGAAAGTAGTCCAGGGCAGATAGACATCCAACCAGTAGCGACCGAACAAGCAAGGAAGGCTTTCAAAGAAATGCAAGGTGGCAAAGCACCTGGTGAGATCAGATAACAGCAGACCGCTTGAAGGATTGCGGGAAACATTTTACTTTAAAATTTGCAAACCAGTGTAACGCAATGCCTAATGACCGCCCGGTGCCACCGGAATCTTGGAAGAGCGCGAACATGATCCTAATCGTAAAAGAAAGGTGACATGAAAGGACTTGAAAAATTACAGGCCGATCAGCTTACTGTCAGTCGTCTACAAGGTACTTACCAAGGTAATCGCTAACAAAATTTCTGCCACCTTAGATTTCAGTCAATCTAAAGAACAAGCAGGGTTCCGTAAAGGTTATTCAACAATGGACCATATTCAAACGATCAATCAGGTGATAGAGAAATGCGCTGAGTATACTACACCCCCATATATAGCCTTCATAGATTATGAGAAAGCATTTCACTCGGTCAAAACCTCAGCACTCATTAAGGCATTGCGAAACCAGGGTGTAGACGAGCATTACGAAGAATACTCGAGGACATCTACAATGGGTCCACAGCTACCGTCATCCTCCATAAGGAGAGCAGTAAAAGAACTATAAGGAAGGGCGTCAGATAAGGAGACACAATCTCTCCACAGCATGTTTACAAGAAGTATTGAGAACATTGGATCGGGAAAAGGTGGGAGTAAGGGTTAATGGAGAATACCTCAGTAACCTCAGATTTGCTGACGACGTCGCCCTGCTAATTAACTAGGTGTGCGAACTGCAAAGCAATGCTCACCGCTCTGTACAAGCACAGTAGAACCGTGGGCCTGAAAATTAATATGCATACAAGTAAAGTGGTCATCAATAGCATCCGAGAGAGCACACCGGTTTTGAGATTGGTGGCTAGGCAGCAGAAGTGGTGAGCGCATATATCTACTTTAGGCCAAGTTGTGACCCGCGGATCCCAAACCATGAGGCAGAAGCTAATTAGAAGGAATAAGAATGGGGTTGAGTGCATTCGACAGGCATTCTGAGATAATGAATCGTAGCCCGCCACTGTCCCTGAAGAAGAACGTGTATGACAGCTGCATTATACCGGTACTCTACCTACGGGATATATACTTGGAGGCTCACTAAAAGGGTTCAACTCAAGTTAATGGGCGACTCAGCAAGGTAATGGAACGGAAGATGATTTGTGTAACATTAAGAGACCAGAACAGAGCGGAGTGTGTCAGGGTACAACGTGTGTTAAGGACATATTAGTAGAAATTAGAAGACAAATACGCATGGGCAGGGCATGTAATGGGAAGGCAAGGTAACCCGTAGTGATTAGGGGAACAGAGTGGATCTCTAGAAAAAGAAAGTGGTGCAGGGGGCGGCATAAAGTTAGATGGCCAGAAGAGCAAGATGAGCAAGACACGATACAACGACAGCGTGAAAACGGAAGGTAACTAAACGAAAGCGACGTCACATAACCGATGCGAAGCTCTTGGAAGATCAGATGAAAACAAAATAACAACTTATTGCGTGGTTGAAATGGAGAGAAGCGAAAAAACACAGAAGACTACTTGCCCTAATGGATTGGCGGAACGTGGGCCCTAATGGGAAAGTAAGCAGCTTAGTGGCCTGTTCAAAAGACAATTACATCATCTCGTTCACGTCCTCTTCGTCAAGTGACGTTTTTGCTTTCCCGTCCCATCCACCCATCCCCGCCAACCATAAGCATGCCGAAGTGTAAATTGTCCTGCGAGAGAGACACGCCATGTAGCAAAGAGCAAAGCGAAAGCTGAGAAAGAGCGTCGTTAAGCTCTAGAACGAAGTCAGTTAAAGATCAAAAGAGCAACGTGTTGGTCAAGGCAGTGAGAGGAGCCGAAGTTTACGGTAAGCGGGGGAAACGCGGAGAACGATGGAATGGTAAGTGCGTTTTACGAAGAAGAAAGTAGCTGGCAAAACTTAAATATTTTAGGTCTTATAGCGACACTCCGTTGAGCAGCACGAAAGTTCCTCTGCGCTGTATTTTTAGATGCGACCGCATCTCATTCACCCGCCTTGTCCCTGCATCCGGCGTCGTCGGCGTCCGCCCCTCCCCCATTCTCCTCGCCGCGCCAGCTGCGCTCTCCGCCGCTCACCCCCTGTCCTCTCCGATAGCGAACACTCTCTCGCGAGGGGCATTGGATTGGATTCGATTGGATTGGCTTCGATTGGATTGGATTGGATTTGGATTGGATTGGATTAATGTGGATTGTGTTGGATTGTGTTGCGTCATAGCCGCGGCAGACGCACTGGCGCCGGCGCGTCCCCTCACTGGTATGCGCGCTATAAAACGCGGTGCCTGCGCCGCTCCGCTCCATCGTTCCAGCGCCGTTCCCCCGCGGTCCAACGCTGCAACGTGAACCCCCTATGCGTCGCATCTACACAGGGGTTCCCGCGAAGGGAGGTGGGAGTTTTTTTGGCCTTTCTTGTGCCATGTGTACTCTTTGCTTTGTATTTTGAAAGGACTTGAAAATTTTTGAGAATTACCGGGAAGGCTAGCGTTGCACCTTCTACTGCGTGCCTGCGGGCGCTCGTGCAACCACACACGCACACGGATGGATGGATATACGGACGTTCGAACGGGCGGGCTTACGTAGCAGTGTGTGTATGTATGCATGCATGCTAGTTTGTATATATGGATGCATCCTAGTTTGTATGTATGCATACATTCATGCATCAATGTATAAATGTGTGTAGTGATGATTATTTGGTGTTCTTGTCCGTTACCATCCACTATTATTCAGAGTGGCTGCCGGTGTGAAAGGTGGGAGAGGTTTGCTTGCGTAGGTTGTAGCATGAGTGCGGTCATGTGCTTTTGTGGGCGTGAGGCCGTAGGACGTTGTTGGTCTCATTTAAAGGCGAGACCCATAAGTACCCCATTCTTAAGACTGTTGTTGTTTTTGTTGTTTTCAGCCTTCCACTTATTTGCCGGCCCGGAGGATGTTCAAAATATTAGAAGAGGTCCCACTAATTGGCCGGCCGGGAGGATGTTCAAAATATTAGAAGAGGAAGAGGTGGCTATTAGCAGCTGCCCTCAACTATCACCATCATTGTAGAGTTCCATCTGCCATTAATAAGAATCACTCACGCCCCGCGGTCCTCGCCTCGGTTCTTCAACAAAATGTGTTCAGAAGCGATGTCAGGTCCGTGTTAGCCGCACAATAATTCTTCATTCTTCTACTTCCACAAATGTTTTCATCTTCTGTGGCACACGCGTTTTGTTGACTTGGGCTAGGGCACGCGGCTTGTCTTACTAGGATGCATGTATATATGCAAACTAGCGTGCATGCATACGTACACACACTGCTACGTAAGCCGGTCCGTTCGAACGTCCGTATATCCATGCATCCGTGTGCGTGTGTGCATACGTACACACACTGCTACGTAAGCCGGTCCGTTCGAACGTCCGTATATCCATCCCTTTCGGTCGTGATTTTTTTATTTCAAAGAAAGTAGTGTTTTCTGTGTGTTTTCCTAAATTTTAGGGTCCCATAAGCCCACAAACAAAAAATAGGGCTGTAAGTAACAGCAATTACAGATCTAATAATGAGGCAATTAATTGCGACATCTGGCAAATTAAAATTTTAGATAGAGCAACAATATCACTTTTACCCATTTTCCTAAACCTTACGACTACATGAACCCACAAACAAAAAGTCAGCTTCGTAGTGCACGTATTTATAAATTTACAAGCTAGGGTATAAAACTGAGACCGCCGTTTTTTTCAGCCTCACTGTCGTAATTTCGACTTCACAGTAACTTTTCCTCTTTTGTAGCGAGTAGCTCCACTAAGATGAAACAACAGTGATATATAGCGCAAGAAGCAATATTAAAGGACAATTCCCCCCAAAACTAGCAGTTTTTGTTTCGTTCTCTATGCGCTAGAGGAACTTTTAGTTGATGGCGTCAATTGGCACCACCAGGGCCGAAAGGGTTAAATGAATAAACTCGTTCCAGTTCTTGCGGAAATTGGAACCGGCTGGTTCTCCAGAGTAGGATTCCAGGGCACTAAAGCAGCTCTGTTTCGGTGTGTTGTAATCGGTGGCAGGAAAGTGTTGTGTCTTCCTTCGGCAGCATACCTGCTTGAGGGACTGCCCAACAATCCGCAGCTCTGAGGGGCTAATCTCTCCGTTTCGAAAAACTACGAGCGAGAGATAATAACAGTGAACCATAAAAACATTTGATGATAAAAAAGCGCCCAATGAAACACTGCAGTTGGTAAGAGAAAATCACAATCGGCATCGGAAGTTATATTTTTATGGAAGAAACATATCTGGTTATCCCTGCAAGCTTTCTACGCCTAGAGTAATTACGACTGGGAATTCCAGAATTTTTTGCAGCCGAATGGCCTTAGGCACAGTTCCGTTTCAAACCCTTTTTCTTCGTATGCGCCACAAGCGGGTACAGGCATTATTCACATCGTTTAATTTTTTTCACGAGAAGAAACTCCAAACTCTGCATATTAATTGACTGTATTTCTTCCGCTGCAGGTTACAGAGGAGGCAAAGAGAACCGGTCATTACTAAGTATTCTCATGCCGTTTGGCTTGAAAAGTCTACGTTCACCAGGAGTGCGCCAATCGGTTAAAAAGAGGGCATATACAGCTTTAAAAGAAAGCTTTCTGTTACGTTAAAAGCTTACTTTAAAAAATCTTCTGATGTTTTTAATGTCTTTAAATGATGTAACAATTGCGGAATGGCTGCTAACCAATTCCCGGGAGTATCCTTCCATCAACCCTATTTTCACCCTTTGCCCTTTTCGCACATCTTTTCCTCCGATTGCAAACAGCGTTTTATCTCAATCGACCTTTTCCTAATTAATGCAACACCCCATCTATTTTGCAACCATGTTTATTCGGTTTGATGTTCTCGCGTTTGGCTTGCTCGCGTGCCGTTTTTAGACACAGCGCAATGCAATCGCAGGTTTCAGTGCATGCGGTACGATGCTGGGAGTCTGGCACGCCAAGGAAAGAGCGCATTTTGCAGAAGCGTACTTTGTTACCCTTTTAAATTCTATTTATGTAGTTATCATGCTCTGACTACTCAAGTAGCTATAGCAAGCGACTCTACAACACGTTTGTGGAGGGCGTCAACGTGTTCATTTGAATTACCTTTAGTCAGCTAGAACCATGGAAACGCGTAATGTCTGTAATGAGGGCTAGTCTAGTGTGCTGGAGGGCCGGGGTTTTAATCTGAGACCCAAACTTCCAAACTTTATTTTCAACTCAATTACTTTGCTGTGTTTATAGCAGCTTCCCTGAAAAATGTGGCGTTTGCCGAGAACGCTCGCTTTTACGTCTTTTCTAAGGCTGAATGAAATATTGTTTTAACAGAAAGATCATACATTTCGTATCTCTCTCGGTTTTTGTTCAGCGAGCAACGATGCGTTATTTGCTGATAAATAAGTAAAGAGTGCCGGCGTTTCTCTCAATCGTTTTCCTTTCATTTTTAAGAGACGTGTGACGTAGCCATTCTGTCACCAAGTGGGAGCGCAGCCGGGGAAGCCCCGGTGCAGTCTATGGCGTGAACGCTCGCATCGGTAACTTTTACGTCTCCAAACCATGGCTGACTACGGCAACGTTTCTCAGGCCAAGGAGGCTTGCTTGGACTTGTATGATTTTTCCCCGACGGAATAAGAAATGCATTTATAATCTACGCATTTACAATCTACCTGCTGTGAGTCGGTAACAGCCTTGGAAATTCCCGAAAGGTGAGGGCTAGGGCAATAGCCAACTCTTCCGTTTTTTCCACATCTCTGATTTGAAACGATGCGCTTGTCAGCATCTCGCCCCTAGTTGTCCCCACCGCCACTGCTCTGGTAGCGCCCTTGTTTTTGGAGGCGTCCGTAAAGACGACACCATCTTCGCTCTCCAGTAGCCTGTTGAGGGCACGAGCCCTAGCCCCACGTCTGCCGCCATGGTGAGCCGGATTCATGTTCTTTGGGAGAGGCTTGGTCTTGATTGCGTCTAGCCATTTGTCCGCAAGCTGTTCTCGATCGGCCAGGTCTGCCACGTTCCAGCCGATTCTTCACAAGACACGGCGGCCCGCCTTAGTGTGACTGAGCCTTTGTTTTTGGCTGGATAGGTGGCCCTCAACCAGCTCGTCCACTGTATTGTGTAGAGCCATCTGGAGGAGCTTGTCCGTCGACGCACTCATGGGAAGTCCGATGGCTTGTTTCACTGCCTTGCCTATTATTGTGTCCACCTGGCTCTTTTCTTCATTGTTCATCAGGAGGTAAGGTGTGGCGTACGTTATTCTTGACACCACAAAGGCTTGTACCAGCCTGAGGGTGTAGTTCTCCTTCAGTCCTCTGCACCTTGTTGCCACTCGCCGAAGCATGTGCAGGATCTGTCCTGAGGAGTGCATCAGCTTGCGCCTAGACGTAGAAGCCTTGTTGTCTGCCTGGATGGCGAGTCCCATATCTTAACACTGGGCCCTGGAACTATGTATTCACCCTCTAGGGCCACCTTCACGTCTTCCTTCTGTGTCTTGGGCGCCCGAGGGCGGACAACCACCAGTTCAAATTTGCGAGGCGAACATTGCAGTCCACACTCCTTCGCGTATTTACAAACCATATCTGCGCCTGCTGGCAGCGCATCTTGAATCCACACTAAGGAACCCACCTTCGTCGTCCAGAGCGAAATGTCGTCGTCATAGAGCGCGTGCCTCAAGCCATCGACTACTCCGAGCGCCTTGGGCAGGCCTAATAGGGCCATTTTAAAGATAACAGGCGACAGGACGGATCCCTGTGGGGTCCCCTTACTTCCCAACACTATGGGAGGAGATACCTCTTCCCCCACCTTGATTCGGGTGGTGCGGCCTGTCAGGAAATCCCGCACATAGTTGTATTCCCACTCTCCGCAGCCTGTGTCCTGAAAGTTGGCTAAGATGCTAGCGTGGGAGACCCCTAATTACGTACCAATGCTTTTTGAAAACGGAACTGAAAGCTGACTGAATAGTGATGGAATCAGCCTACCTCGCATCGTATAAAAGCTGTAGTTTGTGTTTTTACATGCGATACGATGAGCTCACAGAAAACTTTGATTTAGTTTATGTCACGTGCTCAACCACTTCCATACTGTTTATTTCAGGAAAACAGCGAGAGATGCTTCTCTAATGAGCTCTCGCCGCTCACCACTTTTGTGACGTCACAAACTGTAGTATAAAAAAGCGTACGGCGAGGCGTCCCCTTTTTTCACGTTTCTGGCATCTTCTGCCTGAATAAAGAACTGATAGTTGCGAGAAGGGCGTATTTACATTCTCGGCACCGGATTCTATCGATACAGGCCAACCTTTTTTACCCAGCGTTGTCCTTTTAAGGCACCAGCCACTTCGAGTTGCACCTGTCCGCCAACCACGCATGTCCTATACAGACTCACCAACACTCTTCCGAACTTAGGAAGCGGACAGCACGACGCTGGTTTTAGGGACGCCACTTGCTTGCTGCAATGTACAAAACTTTGGTTAACCTGTTTTGGTGCGCGTAAACTCGGTACAAAAACCAGTATTTGCTGCTGTAAGGCCCACATTTCTTGTGCATCTTGAATACAAGGTTCCACTCACTAGAGCTTGGCACGCGGGTTCTGCTTGTAGTAAAATCATTCAGCTGCGTTTATATGTATTTCTTTGCATATACAATATGCTCCTACCGACAATGCTACTATCGCACCACTGTAACTTTGCGCTTTTAAATAGTCAATAACAATGTGCTTAAACGGTAATTTACGTTGCTTTTGCACTTTTACGGTTACACTGTGCTTTCACCGCCGCATTTACAAACTTCTGAAGAAACAATAGGGGCGTATGCCAAAATGGAAGGCAAAACATTTTCATGGGATACGGTAGAGCATACTGACTGTAAGGTGGTGTACCTGCAAAAAAAATGTTGGCAACACCGCACAGAGCTTGTTACGGGAGGCCTTAATTGTTTGGTGACCTCTGTAGGTTCCTCCCTATTCTCAACCTCGTCAAGGTCATGTGCAGTGAGAGCCAACCTGATGACGCAGTACATGGTTGAGCTCACTTGATTTGATTTGATTTGATTTATGAAATGAAATGAAAGCTGACTGAATCGGTTGCAGAGGCAATTGGTTGCAGAAACACCCCAAGGTGGTAAGTTAGTGCCGTGGCAATAGTTACAAGAGCACGTTAATGTTTAAGTCGTACTGGCCTGAATTTTGTGGTATCATGTAAGGTTGCTCGAAGTGTGCGAAGTGTTTTTTTACACATTCGAGCAAATACATCCACCGCGAGTCACATTTTTTTTGTGGAAAACGTGACTCTGTATATCAGCAGTAGAACTTTACTACCATAACACTCAGCTTTGAGCAAAACGCCTTCAGACACAGCGAATGAGCTGACGCACAGGCAAACAGAACGCAGTCAAGCAGTGGACGAACCCAAAAACGTCGCATCATAGGAAAGTTTTCAACTATGACAAAAACCTTTTATAAGCGCTGTTTTTCTCGTCCCGTCTGTTATGGACGACAGTTAGCGAAACCTTACTGAGTGCTACGCGGAAGATGCGGATAGACAGGAACTGCAACATACGCACTTTGATGCTCGCGTGTGCGCGCCAGACTCATCCCTGTCCATTTCTATTCGTTTCCTTCCACATCCCGCTTGTTTGCGGAATCGGTGAACTCCACTTTTTGAACGCCGGTAACAGCAAGCACGGCACACTGTGATTACTTGAGTACAAGCAAGTGGCAACCATGCGCATCAAGGAAGCGGATCAGCCTTTCTCGAAGCTCTTCCCAGCACGTGTACAGGCTGAGAGGAAAAAGTGCACTCAGTTTCTGTGAACGCAGTACGAGCTTGCGGACGCCGAACGGAAGCAAGGCAACTTGTTCAAGACTTTCCGGCCGGTTGGCGACGGGGGTGAAGCTTGTGAAGGCCCGATGCAATCACTTTGGGCGTCGGTGGACCGTGAAGCGGGGAGACATTTTTCTTCGCCTCCCCGCTTTCCATTTCCTCTCAGTGCCGCCCTTTTCTCCCCTGTCGACGTTAGGGAATGGGAAGTTTCTAGGCCAGTCGCTTTACCTCGTTTGTCTTTTGCTCTGTCCCGCCATGTGGAACCGATGTTTTTCCCCATTCATCCCGTCTTCTACTTGCACTCTATGCCTCAATTACGGTTTCAGTAGTGCATCGGCTCTGTGTCCACACTTTTAAGCTCTTAATGCAAGTGTTTCCCACCAGACAACCTCCTGACTTACAACGAATAGTGGGCCGTAACTGCCATTAGAAAAGTGTCTTCTCTAGATGCACGAATAAAAAAGTGGGCCTCCGATTTCGCGGGTGCCATTCCTGCAGTGTGCTTACCGTTGAGGGGTCAGTGAAAAACCATTAATTAGGGTAAATTGATAAGGACTACGGTCATTACCAGCGGAATACCATGCCTTTTGACTATTCATAAGCAAAGCAACAATGTTTCGAGTACTGATTAGCGCTAACCAGCAGCAGTGCCGATTTGCACAATATAGATGGTGTGGCGCGTTATTTTTAAAGAAAACAATTTGTGCTGGGCTACCTGAAAGCAAAGATTTCTGTATGACTGTCTGCCTGCCTGTCTGACTGTTCCTCGGTGCAGGCTTCCGACCAAAAGTTAAAACAATTCGTCAAAAAGGTTACATCAATAGAACCCTTTTAAACCATCAATGTGGTTGACACAAGTAATACACGTCGTCATCATTAGCGCAAAAGAAAACTTGAGGCACATTTGAGGTCAAATGTGTGTACTCATACATGAGTCTCCGTGTTTTATTTATATAAGAGCATACGTTGGGTTGGTTTGTATGATAGCAAGTGAAAAAAGGAATTCTTGAAGACTGCCCAGCAAGGTTCCAGCTTCTGCGAGATAAAAAACACACAATAAGGAGCTAACTTCCCCTCCTGTTGTTTTTTCAGGCTGACAACAAAAAGAAGACAAACTGTGGTTGAGCCCTCTGTCATAGGATTCGGTAAAACACGAAAGTTAAATGTGCAGGGTATATGCAGCTGAGCAGGATTTGCGGGTTCGTGCCTTTCTTGCGGGTGTGGTTGGCGAACGACGTCCTGCTGGAGAGTCGCTTTTGCAAAGGTGTACTGGCATCATTTCCGTGACGGATATGACGTTAGGGAAATCTTGGAGTATAACGGCATAAAAAACTTTCTGGATAAAATATAAAACCCGAAAACGAACAACCCTAAAAATAAGGTACTCTTTTCGGTACTAATGGTTGCTTCCCCACAAGAAGACCATGTGTGCAGGGGTGCACCCTTAACAGGCCACTTGCGTCGTTGTACTGGTGTCATTTCCGTGACGGATAATACGTCAGCGAAGTCTTGGTGCATTCAGGAATAAAACTCTTTCGTGTTAGGAACGATGCGCGCTGTCCTAGCAAGTGGCGCAGGTAGAGTGCGAAGGCGACAAGATTAAATTGCATTGAAGACAGGTCCTTCCGATTCCCCATGTCAGTAGCGAGAGAAGCAGGGGAAGAGTACGAGGGCTGGCAGCGGAGAGCGGAGAACGGGTTACACGGCGCAGGTGGCAGACGACTATCGTCTTTCGTCAACATTTGTAGTGAATCAAGCAGACACGCGCGGGTGATTTGTGGGAAAGGTTGCTTCCGGTCGGTGCTTCTCACCACAGAATTAGATCTACTAGCGTCACAGCACAGACTTAGTTATCAACAGCCATTTTTACGATGCATCAAACCACCGTCTCCAGCAAAACGAAGGTGTGTTACGTAACAGCGTAAAAATAACATCCAGGAGAAGATAAAGGCTTGATCAAATGACGACGAAGGAGTGAAGTAGGTGGTGGATTTGCCAGCCCGCCGACGACGTTTTAAATTATGAAAGGAAAAAAGACACCGATTTGGCCTTTACAATTATTGTTTTTCGGCTTTTCGTACAAAGGGAAACTCCAGTGCGGGCGCCGCGAAACGTTGAAATGGCGGGTCGTGCACTGGCTGATAACTGGTGAAACATTTTGCATTTGCTTGCTGAAGCCGAAGCGTACAGTTCCGGATGGATTTAAAATCAATAGTGTTGTGCTCACAGCGGCCTCTGTACAGTACAACCTGCCTATAGACAAGTTAATTGCCGCCTGTACCCACCGAATTTTTGTGTGTCTTTAAAGCGAAAGCTTTCTTAGTGCGACCAATGGCCATCTTTTAGAAAACTAACTCATTTCACCATAAAGCGGTTGGTCGACCAAAAATCTCAGTTATGATCTCTGGGCAAACGGCGCTTGCTTGAAACCGTGCTTCTATTTTGTCAGAACGGTTACTGGAAAATCGCAAAAGTGGAGGCTTCTAGATAAAACAAATACGGGCATACATCCTAAAGAATGAGTACAATAGTATACCTTTATCTCATAAACCATCATTCGGCATAGATTTGAATCGTTCGTAGATGAGTTTACTTCATGCGGTAAAAATTGTCGCATGGGTTTGTTCTTTGTTTGCGATTTGGATATTAAAAAGTTCGACGATCGACGCACTTTGAACGCATTTTGAACGCATTTTGAGTGAAGGTTGTACGCACTTTTAGCTTTCGCGCTTCTCTCAACTTTATTTAGAAAGTGATGGCAAATTTTTTGAATGCCTCGCGTATGTCGTACTCTACTACAGTGAACAGGATCTCCGTTTGTCAATGTTGATTCATCTTGTGACTCACCCTATAGGTCATTCACCTATTGGAGTAAACACCATTGTATGCTGAGAGAAGTTGACTGGTGTTAACTTCCGTTGCGAGGAATAGTTGACGAAATGTACCCCAAAGAACGACCAGCCTCCAACCGTTTGTCAGCTCTGATTGAAATGTTTTTGATAAGAATGATTTGCGGGGAGCATAGCCAGTGAAACAGAATTTGGGTAAGAGGAAGTGTTGCTTAAATGTATGCTTGCGGTGCCGATGCTGTATGAGTGTCTGATGCTTTTCTGTCGAAGGTCCGGTGCTTAGGTTGATCAAGGACATTTTAGCGGAAGCTAGCCGGAGTGCTGTTGTCGCTGTTAATTTTTAATTTGATCGTGGTGATGTGGAGCGGTCCCTCAGTCCAGGAGACAATGTGACGACCATGTGGTCTCAGCCCTGGAGACCAGGAGTTGCTGGCATGCAAGTCGGCGCTTGTCACGAGGTTGTTCGGCAGCTGAAAAGAAGGGTGTCTGGATAAGTGTGGCAAGGCGTGTGATATGTGCATCCCCAGATGAGATCAATTGGTACGTGGGTGAGCGCAATATTTGCATATGGCAGTCTATTCAGTGGGTTCGTAAAGGTATTTGTTGCAAGACTACGGAGTATCAGTTCTGATATATTTGTAAATTCAGGGTGAAGATGTCAAACACCTTGTCTTGAGGAGCGCTGACGTTGAGTGACATCTTGAAACGTTATAAGGGCAATGATACTAGATGATTCCTAAACAGCCTGGAAGAAACTTCACCGTTAAGCAAGCTGGAATGAAGGCGTTTATAGTTTTTTACCCTGAGCGCGAATCTCCAACGCGTTTCGATGAAAAGCGCCTGTAATGCTACAATTGAACGTGGGAAACTGCCGAAAAAAACTTTTGCGAAGAAAAAAAACGAACATGGGAGGGGTAACAAAATAGTTTAAGCCAGTGTCCTACGCCCAGCTAGAAGTTTTCCGGCGCTTGGTTCGTGCACGAACAGTTTATTGGGTGTTCTCTCGCACTTCGCGGCCTGAATTCGGTGCGAGCTGTGATGATTTTGGGCCGGTCTAACGATCTCGCTCTGCTCAGGTCTAATGGGTTTCCCGATGAGCTTCGACGTACGTTGGATGCTGGACCGTGGGAGGGTAATCAGATAACTCGAAGCCTGAGGACGCTGTGGTTGGCAATGGGCTGTCGCGGCCGGATTTTTTGCACGCGTGCGAGCCAGCCCGGCCCTGATCCGCCGCTACCGTCAAATACAACTGTAAAGCAAACGCCAGTAGTAACATTGTACGCTGCCATTGGTGGCCCATGAAGCTTATAATAAAGATAGAATTTTACAGGGCTCTCATGTTCCGGCCAACTCGAACTTCTGCCGGCCAACTCGAATTGAATTGAGCTTGTTGAGCGCCCTTCTGCTACCATTACTGTCTAGAATTGAAACAGTAAATTCAAACTATAGCCCTTACAAACTCCCAAATGCCTCCGACAGGTCTATTGGGGTATAAAATATTTTACGATCTTGATTTATGGATAAATATTTTAGATGTGGCTACAATCTGAGTTTTTGCCGATACATTCATGTATACAGGTAAAGGGTGAGCAAGCTAATTTTTCAACATTTTAAAGAATGCTGCTAGACGCGGTCCAGAAAGCGCAAATCACAGCAATGTTTACCTCCCACCTGTTTTGTGCAGGTGCATGCATATCTTCAACCCTGACCTAAACTAGGTTCCTGTGGTTCCAAGCGTTCCAGTTGCTCTAGATAGAACAATGTCACGCTTACAAAGCGCTACGTGGGCTTTGCAGAATGTTTGCCTATTGTCACCGGCCGTAGAGCTCATCAGCCCCTTTAAAGTGAGAAAACGTGGCCAGAGCTACGCTCATGTCAGAAAAATGCATCCGGGCATTTGACCAAACAGAATGTTTCCAAAAATACGGAGACATGCTCTGTGACAACTTCAAGGAACGCTGCAAACACATCATTGTTTTTTCAAAATCTTAAACGCTTGCAGAACGTAGTGAACCAACACATCCAGTACTTAGATTAGGGTTTGCAAGGTACTTCAGCCAGAAATTACTGCTCTATGCCCATCAGATAACTTGGAAATATCTTCAAAAGATTTTCTCTCTTTCGTGGGTCCTGGCGTTCTTCGACCGCTTGAATTATATTATCACCATGGCGTAGCGGCTATGACCGGCATTACTTCTGTTTCAGCAGCGAACACATTCGATCGCCACCTTAGAAATGCACTGACGATTTATAAGCTCGCTAATACGAAATTGGCGCGCTCGGTCACGGCGCTTATATGCTGCGTCTCAGGAAGCGATCGCGTGATCAGCGGAAAGCACGGCGGCGCCCGCTACTCTGCTTTTATCTCGCAGCGCATCGCCGGCGGCGAGCATGTTGTTGGAAATCGTGTTTGAGCCTTCCGCGCAACTATCACTGGTATCGGATGATTCACGAACGCAGGAGGAGCGCTGGCGAAATGTGAGGGGGAAGGCGCTACTAGGCGACGATCCATGGTAAAAGTGCAAGGGGAGGCAGCGAGAGAGAATACGCTATAGCAGCGCAAGCCGTTTTCTCCCTCACACTTTTGCAAGGCGCTCTATCTCCGTTTTAATTCTGCCTTCGGTGCTTTTTTCGCTTGCTCGGTCTCGCGGATATTGACGACTCTGCCGCCAAACCACCGTACCAGGCGCCTAAGTGCTGCGCCCTAAATAAAGCCACAAAAGCAAAACAGAAAGAAGGTGTATCTACTGCGGCGAGGAAATCACACAGTGACGCTGCGGGCTGACGTTAAGTGTAGCTTTCAGAGTGCTTCCAGACGCGAAGGAAAGAGTGAAAGCGATTACCAGTATTGTTTCAGTGTCCCTTCAGCGCGACATTTGCTTGCCAAATACAAAAAAAATCAGTTTTCTTTTGCATTTTAAAGTATTGACACATATGATAGCCTTGTGATTAATAAGTACTGTCATCGAAAAATTTTCTAGGCTATTCCTAAAGGCCAGAAGCCCCGGAAAATTAACAGTACAAGCAAACCTCTCGAGCGATGCTAAAACGTTTTATGCGGGAAAGTCAGAGAAAACACCGTTTTTTCTTACCGTCAGAAAAGAATTTGGTCAATGTTAAACGCGACGCATTTGGTTTGGATTCTTTTTGGCCCATAAACCTCTGGCGCGGCCTAGAAAATTACGGCAAAACTGCACAGGCTGAGACGACGTGCAGCGAGTACTCTTAGAAGTGGTGTTTTTGAAAGCATGTCATATGCATTGCGCTTTAGATGCACGGACGGCGTATCTTTACTTTTATTGCGATAGCATGCCCCTTTTGCACAAAGTCCCAAAGTCTTTGACGCTTCCTTCGTATGCGTTGAAGTTCACTACGGTCTTCTTGTGTCTTAATTCAGCAATCGCTTGACTCTGCCGCAAAGCAAGACAATTAGTTCCATGCTGGTGAATATTCTGAACTATTTGAGCAAAAGAAATTCGCCCCATGCGTGGCGTGACTAAAGAAAATACTGTCGCATTTGTCGAAAAGGGTGGCGCAGCAGGACCGTTTCTACAACCACCGCTGACATCATACTGGATGATACCCAACGCGTCGCTATAATTGCTTTGTACAGAGACGGCAGTAGAGCACCCCTAATTTTATCCGTTTAAGTATCCAACATGTGCGGGACTTTGCGCTGACGTATGTCACAAAAAGCTTTTTAGGTGGCCGTGGGATCTTTGTAATCCAGAGGAAGACTGAATATCCTTGGAAGAAGAGTGGTGGGCGGTGTTGAACACTTCACGCTTAAAATGCTTCACTTCTGCCAAACACGTACTTGCTATGCACGAAGCAACTTGAGGCGCAATGTTGTTGACGCAAATACAACAGTGTCTTTGTGCACGCGTGTGGCTTTTTCGAACAGTTCAATTTCGCAACCGAAAGGCTCTGACATAGAAGCGCTCTCCTCTCTTTCAGCGTTGAGCCTATCAGTAAAAAAACGGTATAGGTGAAGAGAACCATGTGCACCTACTCGGTGGTATCGACGCACATCCCTTCACGGTGAACATCAAGGTTCTTTGCGTGAAGCGGGTGGACTCTAGACGCCAGGCCCACCAACAAAGCAGCACCTCTTTGTACACGCGTGATGCAGACGTAGCAAAAAGCTCCAACTCTCGCGGAGGTTCAGTGAAAAGGCAATAGAGCTTGGCAGCGCATCTTGTCAAAGTGGTCGGCAGAAAATGTGTCTCCCTCGGTCCAGTTCAACCTCCACGATCTCTCGCGTTTTCTTTTGAGATTTAGGAGTTTGTGCTACATAATAGTTTTTTTCTCTTCTAGACGTGGTTTTTATTTATGGTGTTCTGTCTACTTTAGGTTGAAGGCCAATTACGTTGAGAGCAAAGTGGGCCGAAAGAGCCTCTTGATGGCGCTGCATCAAAGCCAAATAATCGTCTGCTTTTAGATAAGTGTCGACAAGCCAGTCAGTGGAACCTCTTCGACTTCGATGTGTGTCGCTTGAGGGTAGCTAAACTGTATTTTTGAAGGCAACTAAAGAGCAATGTTGCTCGGCATCCCTCTAAAACATCTACAATATTTCTACACAGAGAAGGATGTCCCCGTCAATCGTAAACGTGTGGCTCTTCGGGGCTTCAAGCAGAAAAAGCCGGTTTGCAAGCAGCAATTGATGATGACAATTCCGTTAAGAGAAAAAATATGACAAACAGGCAAAAAGCGTTCGGTGACATGTTAAGACGAGCTTGGAAGTTTTAGCAGGGCGCTTTTTATTACTGAGTTTCTGAGTAATGCAGCGCATGTCAGATTGTTATTATGAAATGATTCTTTGTTTGAAAGGGTTTTTCCTGGAATTGTAACGGAACGTTTGCGAATACTTTGTTTATAGGCATACTACTATACATAGAGCAATTAATCAGAATATATCGCTCTTACCTGTTCTTGGATGTGCATCCCCACGGTTTCTACTACATAAGACTGGCCTATTTTGATGTGGCCCGGCACCCCATCATATTTGCACCCGTTTTGCAGTTTGTTTGCTCGCTTTCAGAGTTTTGGGTACGAAATGTATCCCCGCTTTAGTGTATTAGCAAGACCTACCTTCACAACAAATGCCACAAAATCGGCTTCACAAAGCATGCTTGGAGAAACACTGATGTAATTTCCAAACGTCTGCTTCGCACGTAAAGACAAAGGTTATAAAGACAAACTAATCGTAGTGTACAGTGTTTCGGCGTACGGGTTTTTCTCGGTGCCAAGATTTGTCCACCAACAAAGTCTGAATGAAATTCGACAATGCTTTTATCGCACTCAAAGCCCTAGAAAACGAAGCATTTCCTTCAAAAAGCTGCTTTGAATTCGTAGTAGTGATTATAGGCGTGTCCCTAATAACCTTGAACAGGCCCCTTTGAATTCGGATATAACAACAACCGGCATAACGGCCACGATGAAATTACCCTCAATTGGGTCGCCCCAGATTTTTGTTTGCGTGGCAGGACTTACTTAATTGAGTCGAGCAGGGCGGGGACATGTGAAAAACAAGTAAGAAAAATTGCGACTTACATGAATTCAAAGAACTCGGAGCTAACGTTACTCATTTTTTTCGTGTTAAATGGACGCTTTGGAAATCGTCGTTCGCCGGAAAGGGGAACGCGAGGGCACATCAACGCAAAATGCAAGCGGCTGCAATGTACCACAGGTTATAAGGAACAAAGACGCCTTTCACCCTGATCAGCAAGCTATGTTCAGGCAGCACAAATTAAGCGTGAAAATCAAACATGTAACCAATTACGAAAACACCTAGATGCGCTTGCAGCGCCCGAAGATGCTAATTAAGCCCTTATTATAAAAGTTAAGGTGCAGTAAGCTGGGCTTTGTGCATTGGCAAGAGTTTTCTTGCCTTTCTCGTTCTCCTGCCCATCTTAAGACTGCGCTGCGTTCTTCGCACTAATAAACTACTGCAGGCGAGTTTTGTTTCTGTTGCGGACTGAATTACGCGAGAATACTTGTTAAAGAAGGCAGCAATATACTTTGCTGAAGAGGAGTTCAGGGCAAAAAGTGGTTCTTCTCCGGAAAACCTTTTGAAGTGGTTCAGCGGTTGGAATATCGCAGGTATATGCGATGGCTGACTGGAATGTTGCTTAGTTTTTGTGCCTTCGCCGCGTGGCCCGATATAATTCTATACACCTTTGGGGTGCTCAGTATTTTTTAAGTTAAAAATAAACTAATAAGACTTGGACCACTTGCACTGGCATGATTTCGGAAAAAACGAGGGTATAGCGTATGTTCACGCTCAAAGAATTCAATCTACATATAATGACTAAATTACCACAGAGTATATACATAGTAAAGTTCATCTTAGATAACAGAGCCGTCTTGATTATGAAAATATTTGATTTACTGCTACTTGGCCTAATGACACTAGAAACCTTCTTTAGATCATTCAGCACCGTGCAGTGTTAGGTAGTGAAAAAATGAACTTTTTGGGTGTTCTTTGCGCCGAAGCTACGCCTAGGCTATGGGGCACGCCGTAGTGAAAGGTTCCGGATTCATTTCGATAACCTGGAGATCTCTAACGGGCGCCGAACTCTCGACACACTGGCGTTTTTGTTTCTCGTCCCCAGCAGAAAAACAGCCGCCGCTGCCGGGAATCGAGCCCCTTGGGCTGAGCAGTACAACGATAGTGGTTATAAGTAGTGGTTAAGTAAGGCGCCAAGTTTCAGCTGCGTCTGTCATCGCCGGCAGTACGCACTGGTTGTACATTTTTCTTTTGAGTGACAGAGGTAGCTTACTTTTTTATTTTTTGGGAGTGCTTGCTGAGTGCTCCTCAGCCCATACCTATTCTGCGCCGGATTTCTCTCTCATGGTTGGGGACCCCACTAACCATCTGTCTGAGGTAGCTATGTTTTGTTACTTCTTGTGGCGTTCAGCTCCCTAAGCTGAAGAGGACATTTTCGCATGTTTATTTCTCATTACATTATATTTATTCATATTTATATTTAGCCGCACGGCTGTGCTTTCTGAATGTAGTACCTTAAGCATTGTTAGCAAGTGTTCCGTAGCCCCACTCAGCAAGACTACGCCGTCCGCGATCTTTGAAGGGGACAGACAATATTGTACAGGAACAGCTTTCTCTATTATTTTCGGAGTGCTTGCTGACTACAAAGTGCCCGTAGCATGAAAAACGCTAACAATATTCTAATTTTTAAGAAGGGGGACCTCAAGGACCTCTAGAATTACAAACCCATCAGCCCCCTCTCAGTCGTTTACAAGCTCTTTACCAAAATTGTAGCCGCATGAGTTACAGCCTGAATTCCCATCAACCCACAGAGCAGGCTGGGCCTAGGAATGGGTACTCAACCATGGATCAAATCCATGTCGTCAACAAAGTGATAGGAAAATCTGCAGAGTACAGTAAACCCATTTACATGGTATTTATAGATTACGAGAAAGCGTTTGATTCCGTACTCACCGCAGCCGTTCTATAAGCGCTAAAAGACAAGGGAATAGAGGAAACCTACATAAGACTTCCGGAAGACATATATAAGGAATGCAGGGGCAGGATAACCCTCCACAAGCAACGGGATAAATTGGCGATTCGAAAGGGAGTAAGACAGGAGGATACCATCCCTCCGAAACTATTCGCAGCATGTTTGCACGGAGTACTTAGAAAGCTTGACTGGGAAAACGTAAGATTAAGGATAAACGGGGAATGCTGAGCCATTTGAGGTTTGGGGACATTGTATAAGGGTGATTTTTGAATCAGATGAAATGATTCGTAATTGAGCATGTGTTTTGCTTTGATCCTAGGTTTCGGGTTTAGAGATACGCCAGATGGCTTCTCTCGTGCGGCTGTAGAATTTTTTTAAAATTTAGACAATAATTGAAAAGTCGTGATTCTCTGCTTCAAATCTAGCTCTGTTTTATGATTTTATGAGCGGGGGGGGGGGGTTAGTGTGCCGAAGCTACCGCTACGTTAGGACATGCGCAATAGCGGAGGGCTCCGGGTTAATTATGACCACCTGGGGATCTCCAACGAGCGCTGAAATCGCGACACAGTAGCGTTTTCGCTTTCCGCCTCCATCAGAAAAGCGGCCACCCCCAGCGTTATTAAACCCCAAATTAATTTAGTTATTCTTCGCTTGCTATTGTGGGTTCCTTAATGTCAAAAATCGTTTGCGAGGCGTCGCTCAGAGCTGGTAACAAATGTTTGCAGCAATACCTGGGCGGAAGGTCAGTACCACGCCCTGCACAATACACTAGTAATTCGCGTAAGAATGAGTCGGCAAAAAGAGTCGGGAGGAGAACAAGAAACACAAGTTCGACAATTCTGAGCTCATCCATGAAAAATGGGCGGTTCCCGAGTAAGGCATATTTTATATGGAGGTACTTTCACCATGAGAAAACTATTGCCACGTAGGGTGCCCCGTCCAAATGATATTGTTAAGCCCTTCTGGACGCAGTCGTTAGCCGTAGACCCATGACAGCCGGGCGAAACATATTTATTGGGTGAGGCTCCTGATTGAAGAGACCAGCCACAGCGGCCCTTTAAAAGGCGGCTTCCGAAAATGGCGAGCAGATCCAGACAAGTGAATGCAGCAGTTCGTCCTCTAACGCCGCCGTCTTCATGCTACAAGGCTTTCCATCGCACATGGCACGTACACCCAGCAGAGAGAAGGTGCCGTGTTAATAATATTCACAAATGATGGTACATGCTACAAGAAGGCGATTGCCGCAGTGTCATTGTTGATAATATATTTTTTTTAATCACGTGGTTCGAACATATATTTAAGTGAGTTGCTAGTGTGACACTATTAACAAACATGCAACAATACCCATTCCATCTAACCATTTCCTCATTTTACATGTCCTCGAATGCGTTTTACTCGTGTTTGCCCATGCCCCCAAAAAAGCTAAAGAATGCGCCCAGTCTAATGGCGGTAATAAAAGTTATGTCAGGGTTTTTGTAGAACCAGTTTATGATTGGCGGGTTGTGCAGGTATTTTAGGAAAAAAAAATACCAAATAAGCGTATCCGCCAATTCTAGACATTATATGAAGAGCGTGAGCTGCTTGCGCACGGTAGTGAGAAAACAATATAGTAGGAATTAATTAAAAAATAATTCACCCCTCCGTCTAACGCTGATGATGGCTGAACGCAAAACTTGCCCGTGATGGATGCCTTGGTTTGCCAATCCCGCAATGTGAGTACGTGCTACTGTGGGGGTATGCACCACATTTCTAAAACAGCCGCACCAACGACCAACTATGCCCTCCGTAGGCCTAGCAACAGGGTTTTCGGCCTACAGTGCGAATTCGTGCTTGCTGCTTGGCGTACAGTGAGTACTTTCTCAAGTGGATGCCGGTTCAAGGTGTGAAACCTAAACATATTACGGTACTCATAACGTCGGACACATAAAAATGCGATGTTCACGGCCTGCAGAGCAACATCAGTCTCATTGTACGGCACGCTGTGGGTAAGGACTGTCGAATTTCACCTCAGAACGTGATGTTAGGCCTATGTAAGCCGTGCCGTCTCACTCCTGCGTCAACTCTTCCCTGTTCTGCACATCAACCTTTATTGGAGGGGGCCTCACAAAGATGTCTCCAAGCTTCATGGGGAATAGTTTGATTTTTCGGCTTGCTGGGACGCCACGTGGTTTGTCTTACCCTTTAATGGCTCCTGAAGCGACAGTGTTGCCGGTGTCTTCCTGGGCCGGCACGAGACGAGCACGGTCCCCTTTAAGGGCTTACTGGAGCGACAGTCGTGTTGCCGTTGTCTTCCTGGGTCGGCACGAGACGAGCACGCTTCACGCGCCTTTGACGTTTCATCATCGTCGGCAAACGGCGTGCGTCGGCGAGTCTCGGCGGACCGTGATTATACAAGCAGCCAACAACCATTCCGGGAACGTGCATCGACCCTCATCTTCAGCAACAATACGGTCCATCCACTACAAACAGCCCTTGGACTTGCATTTTCATAGTCCATACAGGCGGTCATAATCAAAGCGGAACGCCAAACCACAGCTCGACGTCACCTGCGTTGAACTTGATGATGATAATGCTTAAATAAAAACAAACTCATACCACGTACAACGTCTCTCTCTCTCTCTCTCTCTCTCTCTCTCTCTCTCTCTCTCTCTCTCTGTCTTTAATGCCTCTCCACTCTAACACCTCCCACCCCCTCCAATAAAATTACACCATCTTCCTGTAGGGAACCCTGAGTAGTATGCGAAACAGCCATGGGGTCAACGCAATTTTCCCCTTTCGTAGTTCCGGTAAGTGAAAAGTGGGGTAGTTACCATGGAAACCAAACGGTAAATATAACGGTGGCTACGTACCTCACTCAACGGAAACGACGAACTAAAAACTAATGGGCACTTGACTCGCATACTACTCAGGGCTCCCCTACGGGAAGATAGTGTAATTTTTTTTCCTACGCTTCACCCCACGGCTCATCGTCATTGCCAGACACCGTTGGCTTTACAGCAGTGGGATTTAGCGTACGGACATCACCAATTAGAGGCAGAAATCTTCGCTTTAAAAACATCACCCAATCTGGGGAACCTATGGCTAATCTGCAGACAACGTACGTGGGTCAAAGTTGTTAGTCCTGCACTGTTTTATGTTAGCCTCCCATTCCTATTCTGCGTCATTCCCGCTGGTCCACTTTAAGTACTTTAGTGTATTTGGGGGCTCGTAAAATGTCCTGATCATTTTAACGCGCTGTTACGTACCCGTTTATCCTGGTCTGGCAGAATATATGCTACACAGGGTTTAGGGCTATTAAAACGATCAATGTCTGCGTAGAGCTTCAAAGACAGTAGGTTATTTGGCGAATTAGGAAAGGTGACTAAATGAGTGTTTTCTCCAAATAGGGGACGTCGTACGAAGGAAACGCATGCAATCTTTGTACGCTGCCGTGCGAAAGCTAGCGTTTCAGTTTTGTAGGAAATTGAAGGGGTGCGTTACGGGGGATGCCTCGGAAAATTGCAGAGCCACGTCGCTTCAGTAAGCCATTGAAAAAAAATTAATTAAACTTCCGACATTGTTGTACGGATCGTTTGGTGAATGCCGTTAGATTGGTTTTTCCAGGCCACCGTGGAAGAAACCTTATGTGGCACCATGTTTCAAGATTTACGAGGATGTGGCCTTGTCACGGGTTTAATTATAGATGCGTAGACCTTTATAGCCTTTTGGCCAGCACTCGTAAGTAAATGTTTGAACTGGTTATAAAATTTGTGGCACACCTGTATTCACAGTACAATGTTTCGTAAGTATTTATATGCCAAGTACACACCACGGAATTCAGGTTTAGGCACGGAAACTTTTAAACTACTCTTGCTTGATAAATATCAGCGAAGTATTAATCAGAATCAAGAAATGGCGTCGCGATTCTTTATAGTGGATGCTTTCTCTGGAGTCATTAATGAAGACGGCGATGTTTGTCGAATCAAACTCGTTTTTTATATCCATGTGGAAAATACTTTGAGATATGAAAATAAACGTGTTTCAAATCTTTCAGGCTCCGTGTGCGAGCAAATGAGGCAATATTTACCGTGTGAAAATGGAAAGCCATTTTCTCGGGAAACGAATGCTCTTGCAAATTTTCCTGTCCCTGCACCACTTCCAATAATGTGAATTCTAATCTATAACCTTGTGACCTGATATGCTTCGTTTGTTTCATTAAATATCGGTATGAACTATGCGCGCAGCCCTTGTCTATACGATCTAGGACGATTCAGAAAGTGAAATTTTTATTAGGCTTGATTTAAGTCCTTCCAGCGACGTATTGCAGGTACGTAGCAGCTATTTTTAAAGCTTCGTAATTATGCCAAATGAGTACTACTTGCCTCTTGCCTCGTTATTTTTGAAAGAAGCCGTGGTGCCCTTGTAATTATGGTGGACTCGCCAGGGAATTTTAATTTCTTGTGAAGGTAGACCGTCTCATTATCCCTGTACTCAATGAACGAAGGGCAAAAGCATTATGTTCCTTCACATTAGGAAGCAACCAAGGAAACTATTTGAGCCGAGTCCCTGAAAGTACCCTACCCCATGAAACCACCCTCAGATAAGCATTGAAACAACGTCTGGTCTCCCAAATGCTGCGTAAAATTAATCTCCTTGATAGGAAGGCCCAGCAGATACAATCGGCGTACCCGAGGAATTTTGTCGTCAAAGCTCGAATAAACTGCAAAAGAAAGTGAAAAAAAGATAGCACAACATGCCCGAAGATGTTCGTGCAACTGTCTTAATGTGACACATTGTTTCCTAATTTCAAGGTGTCATTCTTAGCTTCATTAGACCTCCTACGTGTACCCACTGACCACACGCAGCCTTTAGTCCCAAACTTGCCCGAACTGACGCATTTGTTTTTATAGCTTACCTCGCACACCACCCCTCCTGGCTCGTATGCTTACTTGCGAGGAGAGGTGCTAATTACCCGAACCGCTAACTGCGTGCTGCGAGCGCCAGCGGCCACGCGGGACTTTTAATACCTTTAGGTTACGGTCGTCATCTTCGCTTGCGAAGAACCACCCTCCTCCTTTTTCACATCCTAATGAGTTAAACGTCGTCACCACTGAAATGGCTAACACCTTGGACGTTGTTAGCGCCACAGGCATACGTAAACAAAGCTTCTCTTCTGACCTGGTCAGTACCAAAATAAGTCATCTACAACGCTGAACTGGCCAGTAACATCGCAAGAAAACACAAGGCGAAGAGGGGGGGGGGGCATGGACCACGCCCCGTGTTGCGACACGGTAAGGCACTCCACCTTTTCTCAGCTTTGATGCTTATCGCTGCTACAGCTGCTCAAGGCGTACTTGCCGACCACGCGCATATGCTGCAGGGCAAATGAGCACGAAGGAACGCACGCGATGACATCTCCTCCGCCGTCTCCCCACTACAATATGAGGGTCAACTTGGAGCTAGAAACTGCAAGGCGCAGAGAAGCGCTCTAGCAATGCTCGTTTGTAATGGAAAGTCTTTGTGTGGCGTCGTTAATGGGGCGCCAAGCTGTGCCGTGCGAAGACACGAGACGGTTTTAATGCGTTCATCTCAACTACCTACACTTCCTTTGTCTCCTCCTCTCTCTCCTCCTTCCCCCCCCATCTTCTCCATGGCGTCCACAATTTGCGTCTCTTCCGCTTTCCTCCATGTGTCATCTCAATCACAATCGCGGTACGCAGCAGAAATGCTAAATCGCAACAACGGCACAGGGGAATGGCAAAGGCGCAACGATAGTTTGGTCCGTTTTTTTTTTTACATTGCGTTGTAGCTGAACCTTAAGGTGTGGCTGTGTCATTATTAGATTATTATTTGCTTTTTTATAATTGTCCGAGCATCACTCGCACATTCCATGGCTCACCTCACTTGAAGCAAAACGTCTTCAGATCCCTGCAGCCGAAATCTGTCAGCGAAACCTCTCAGCCAACTTTTTTTATTGGCTTTCGTGTAACTCGAAACTCCTGCACCGAAACTCTAGTACTTACTCACATGGAATAAACAGAGCGGTAACAGCAGACGCAGGAAGCTTATGGCACTTCACTAAATCCAATTGGCTGTTACTCCACAAACTGACCAACACAAAGCTTTCACGACTAGTACCCGAAGTAACGCTCATGCATTCTGACGTCATACAGGAATTTTAAGTGCCCCCGATACAATACAGCGCACCTCTTGATAATTACACAAATATAGCGAATTATCGGATATGGCGAACTAAATGTGAACTTTGGTTGGTCAGTGGCAGTTTTTTGTGTGGCAGTTATTCCTTTCATAACAAAACATAACCGCAAGAACCGCCGCGTGAGATATCGGTTATAACGTAGAAATATTTGGTTCGCGTGAGGCTCGAAACTGCAAAGGTGGCATAAAAAGTTCAATAAATGTAGAAGATGACACAACAATTTTAATACCTTGTGAAAGTAAAAAGTCCAACAGGTCTGTTCATGAGTGAACAGTGTGTAAAACTTCATCTTGTAGTGCTGTGAAAAGCCGCCTGACGAAGACCACAAGGTTTTGCAAATAAATCAGAACGCAGGCCTGTCAGGCGAACTTTCTTCTGTTGTAAGTTCACGTTGTCATGTTCCCGTCGATTTTTAAAAAAATGCAAAATGGATACAGGTAAGGATTGCCTTGTATAAGCGGGCTCCAGATGTAGAATAATTCGTTTTTTGGTACCGAGGAATATTGCGCGAGCCACATAGCCGATCTGTTAGACCCAATTTTTACCACTACTGCTACAAGGAATCGTTATCTTCGCGTATAACGAGCGAATTAACCGCTCAGATACTACTTTGTTATAACGACGTTCGGCTGTACATTAATCACACTATAACCAATTCCTCCCGTCATCCTGCTGTTTTTTTCAAACTCACAACTGCTTCCAGGAAGCTACCAGCTTTCTTGAAATTGCTTCTCATCTACTAGGTACATTGTGCTAAAGAATTATTTCATCGCCAATATTCCGAGAATAGCTTGAACGTGCTGTTACAAAAGCCTCTCGCAACTTTAATTTAATAACAGCAGAGAAAGAATTAAGACCACAACATTTTTTTTGCTGAGTTTATTTTGCCAATAACCACAACTTAAATAAAAACAAATTATTTATTTATCAATAATGTCCACTTTTTAATGCTTAGCTCGTTGAATTGATATAAGGGCAACGTATTTCGAGTAGGGCGTTCTTACTATTTACATTTCATTAGTTTTCTTCAATTAAACGTCGATCGCAAAAACTTGGCCGAATATGAGTGGTTTAAGCCAAACGAACATGGTTGTTGGCGCTGCTCGAGCCGATTCCCCTCAAGACGTTGTGTGTTGTACAAACTTTACTAAGAAATAATGCGTACATGAGCGTACTTGATTTACCTGGGCGGCTGCAGATTTTTCTTTCTTGTGTAATGAATCCGTTCACCCTGTCGCATATTATTCAAAGCCGAAATTAAAACGCAAAAATTTGCCTGGCAATTTTAAAATGTCTATTTGTCCGGCAAATAAAACCTCATTACTGGGTTTGGGCTAAGTCTGGCTGGGTTGATTTGGCTTGTCACGGGGCTAAGCCTTGTCGAGGGGCTAGGCCGGGTCAAGCCTAAAGGGCTAAGCTTCGGTCTAAGCCTTTGGGCTATGCCTTTGGCTGAGCCTACTGGCTGTGGGCTAAGCCTTTCGAAATTAACTAGAAGCGGTACGCAAGTGCTTCATTCAGAAAGTAATTTTCAAACTACCGGACAAGAGGGATTTTCGGTAGAACATCTGAAAAGCGAAATATATTTGCGATTTCAAAGACATGACATACAAATTTAGTCTAGATTTCGAAGGCCTCAAGTTTAGCGGGCTAATTGATTCTGTCATTTTTGAGAAACTCAAGTTCAGCTTTTTTTTACTTTAACGGCTGTTGTCTCTGTGGGGCACGGAGCGTTTGGTTAGGCGAAGCCTTTGCTTGATGCTTTTTACTCTGAAAAATGTGTGCATCAGTTGGCAATGGTTGTCGACAGAAAGGCTGCTGATGAAAGCGCAATTATGTCCTGTTGACTCATTTCTTCAGAACCTTTTGCAACCATTTCGGAGCAAGCATAAAGCCGACACAATGGCCCGGAAGGCGCATTCAATCAGTTGCTGTTACGATAGCAAAAGATATGGTCATTCGAGGTTAGACTTCGAAGCACCCCTTTCCAGCGCTTGAATATGTCGAGGACTTTTACTCGGAGAATGGATGATCACGTTGCCTGGCTGATAAATAGCGGGATACGCGCATTTTTACATAGGAAGAATGACTAGACCAGGCATCGCTTGTACGGTTGTACCACCCGAAAACTACTAAAAAGGAGACAAAGCTTTATTTCATTTTACATATATGGCTGCGGCATCAGTGTAATGCGTGTCCTAAACTTATCAGGACGACGTGAACCCAGGACATTCCTCGAGAAAACTTTCCATTCGCAAATTCACGGAAGTAACCTGCTCTCGCATTCTTCGCAAAAACAAAGCAAGTAAAAGAACCCGTCCAAATAAAAAGGAAAGATATTGAGAACAAAAGAAGGCAAAGAAAAAGGCTGACTCGGAGGTAGCATGACCAGCTCTATCCAACTGCTCCGAGCCAAAGCACGGAAAAACCGGCCATCACGAATGGCGTTGCGCAGTATATGAAGTCCCTTATATATATCAGCGTAACAACGCTGAAAAGAAAGGAGAATGTGTGAGACGAACTATATTTTGGGCTCGGTGTCACAGCGTCAGGAGATTGGCCATTACAGTTCGCCTGAAAGGAAAAGGAGACGTGCATTCCTTATTCCGAGAACGACGCAGCAATGAATCTTCGACATGCCGACAACAACAAGGCTTTTTCTCTTATTCTTACCTGTTACTCGGATCGGCTACGAGGCCGTGAGAAATCAGGACGTTCGGGGCGATGGCTTTATTCGCTGTGCAGCACTAACTTTAGGCGATCCTTCCACGACTCATTTTCCACCTTTCTGTTTGCACCTTTCAATATCTACTCCTGTGATTTAGTAAGCCTGAGACTGAAACACTCCCACCGCTTTTTGACAGCAGTCCCGATTCCTCCCGTGCCTATGGTTGCTTGTCAGTACAAGGTCCGTGCACTGTTTACAGCACACATTTTGTAGCGTGAGCTACACTGGCCGAGGTGGAGCAGTTTCGCGTGGCTCCAGGGGAGCCGTAATGCGCATGAGGATCAGTGATGTCACACGGCGCACAGAACGTTGCTCGCAGCCCGGCGTCTCTCACACAACCCACGCGCCCAGCGTATTTGTCGACCTCCGTTCCGCACATGGCGGACTGGTACACTTGATGATCATGCGAGGGTGGCCGGGTGGGGAACCGATGGCGCGTGCGTAGCAGAAACACCGGCGTGCGCTTGTGGAACCAGCTTAGCTCTTGGGCGATTGGTAGCGCTGCGCCGGAGCTGCTTGATAAATATACATGTGTCACATAAGGCGTATACCGTGTGTGTGTGTCATTGAAGCAAAAGTAAGCATGATAATCAAGCTAATCCTAGACAACTAGGAAAGCTAAGAATAACCACCCGAACGTTAGCTCACGCTACGTATATCGTGGCATAGCCGAGCTAAGTCACTGCTAAATTTTGTGTGTATTTTGCATTGTACCATTGGCTAGACAAAACACGAATGTCTCCAAACGAGCTGAGGTATGGATGTCGGATAGGTCATCAGGTTCCTGATTCGTCTGTGAGGCCGACGCTGTCCCCGCAGCAATGTCAGAAAAAAAATATTTGGTGTGTGCGTGAAACCACACACAATGCGTTTTCGGTTTGGTTTTTTTTTTCTGTAAGGCGAATTAAACTTTTCATAGCGCAGTTATACAATCAAATGCACACTTACCGCAATCCTTTCTTTTTATCGTTTGGAATCTGGTAGACTCCTAATAACGTCTGGTGCTTTCCACAGTTTTATCCTAAAATTAGACCTGGAAAACTCGTCGTGTGTTTGTTTTTAATAATTACGGCGTTGTTATCTGGATTGGGCTGTTGCAGTGTTGTAGCGTAATGGAAGAAGTGATAAGCTTTTCCTCTCTCACTCGTGGCAAGTAAATAGCTGGATGACAACTGTTCTTTGCCCCGTGACACAGATTATCTTTGCTCAACTAGCCGGCAGTCTCTTGCACACACCCCAAAACGCGCCAGCGTATTTGCCGACCTCCGTTCCGCACATGGCGGACCGTACATTTAAAATGATCATGCGAAGGGTGGCCAGAGTGGAACCGATGGCCTTTGCGTAGCGAAACACCGGCGTGCGTGGAACCCAGCTTGGGCTCTGGGTTGTTTTGGTGACGGCTGCGCCGGAGCGCTTGATAAATATACATGGTCACATAGCGTATACCGTGTGGGTTGATTAAGCAAAGTAAGGTTGAAAATCAAGCTAATTCCTAGACAACTAGGAAAGGGGCTAAGAATAACCACCCGAACTTAGCTCACGCTACGTCTAGTGGCAAGCCGACAAGTCACTGGCTCAACTTTTGTGTGTATTTTCTTGTACCATTGGAGACAAAACCCGAATACTCCAAACGAGCGGAGGTATGGATGTCGGATAGGTCTCGGTTCCTGATTCGTCTGTGAGGCCGCCCGCTGTCCCCGCAGCGATGTAATGAAAAATAGTGTGGGCTAAACCACACTTCAATGCGTTTCCCCGGGACTGGTGTGGTCTTTTGTCAAAATGAATGATTTTCAAGCGCAGCTATACAATCAGATGCACACTTACTCGCAATCCCTTTCTTTTTTATCGTTTAGGATCTAGCTAGACTTCTAATAACGCTGGTGCTCCCCACAGTCTTCATCCTCAAAATTGAGAATCGTGCACCCAACTCGTCGTGTCTTGTTTTAATAATTACGGCGTCGTTATCTATTGGGTTGTGCGTGTGTGCGTTAAAAGCGTGATCAGCTTCTCCTCTCTCACTCGTGGAAAGTCCAATAGCTGGATGACAATTGTTCTTCTGGGACCCCGGTGCACATTCTTTCTTTGACCAATAGCCGGACATTCCTCTTGGTTTAAACTGAGAAACTGTGCCCGCTTGAGGGATTTTAACGCAATCATTCGACTAACGGGAACAACTGAAGCTGCATCCACAGCAACCCCAGGGTAATACCAAATGGTATCCACAAGCTTTGATTGATTTATTGCAGGGTTTAACGCACCGACGCAACGCAGGCGATGAGGCGCGCCCCAGTCGATGGCGCCGCATTATTTTTGGTCCACCTGCGGATCTTTAAAGTGCGCCGAAATCTCGCACACACGGGCGTTTTTACTTCTTGATTCCGTTAGAAAAGCGGCGCCGTGGCCCAGAATCGCAACCGCGTATCTACAAGCTTTCAATAGTATATTTAGAAGCGAACGCAGGCTTTTGATGTCGGTTTTGAGTGAAGCTGTTAATGGTACATTGTTTAGAATTCTTGGGGTTCTTCGTAACCAAAATATTCTTCGGCCGAAGTGAACTTTGATGCAATAACTCGGCGCTCTCAATATATTGTTGAACAAATATCGAAAAATCTTGAAGAAATCTTGTGAAATGAATCTTGTCGATCTTGTGAGATGACTGTATTAGTGCGCCAAGTTTTTGTGTTCTTGTGATAAATCATTATATACTGGCGGACTAAAAGTCTGTTGTCCCTAGTATTGACTGCCGACAGAAATGCTTGTCTGCTGCGAATACATGGGCCACAACCCCCGAGTATACCTTTTGCATTTTTGTGCAACCGTGTACGGTTACAGAGAATGAAGTACCTGGCGTTTTACGAGCATAATCCCGATTCAAACTACGTAACACTGGACTGATCAAACGAAAGCACCATGGAGGATAGGTTTATCACGGCACATATAATCTCTTCCAGTTTAACTACAACGATAATGGAGCGGCCATGCATATGCGATTTCAGTCACCACCAAAACGTGCCGCTGAAGAGCATGACCATATTTTCCTGCTGGTAGAGCCTTAGATTTTCCACGTTTCACTAGTGTAATCATCTCAGAGGAATACTGAGCATCTTGAGCTGTAAAACTGTAGTAGGTAGTAGACGTTTACTTCTAACTTCAGCCGAGGGAAAAATCTGCATTCGGGATTTGGGCGTTCGAGAACAGGTAGGAACATTTTCGCTCATCCTATCCTTCGGTAATCTCCGGTAATCTCCTTCGGTACCCGCCGGTAATCTCCATAGTTTATGTGAGAGCGTTTTAGCTCTCACATAAACTATGGAGTTTGACCACCGGGCAAATTCACTATTTTTCACTGCATCAGATATAAAATCAAGGCATCCGCTTTTCTTTTGACCTCTTTCTATTCCAACGCACCTATTCTAGTAAGTCAACAAATTATCTATGCGTGCCAAGAATATTTCTCTACATTTTGTGAAGTGTTCTTAAAATTCTAATAATTAGCCAACGATTAATTATAAACATGCCGATTTTCCGCTTAGCCACCTTTCGCGGCCGTTTGCAGCAATTCGCGCCGCCAGGATCCACAACGTGGCGAGGAGGGGCGTGGTTTCTTGCTGTGTAGCTTCTACGGCCGCTCGCGTCGTCGTTACGGCAACGACACCCAGAGAATACCACCCACTTATTTAAACATAAAGTGATAAAGAAAAATTCGATACAACAGGATAACCGCAATGCGCGGAACAGCCTACATAAAATCAAAGAAACTGTTTGCCTAATTTGCACGTTTATTTCCACTTTATGACATCTTTGCCTTGGGGAGTTTCACAAGCGGGCGTAACATTGGTATAAATCGCAATTTTTACGTTTTCCCATAACGGATAAATTTAAATTGCGGCGCTGTAAGAGCGTTTCCTAGCGTTAACTGTTGTTTTGCGGTGTTCATTGGTATTGTATCGAACAAATTCTTACTCATCATTTCGATGACTCCAAGAAGAGTCCCTGCGTAATTTTATCTTCCCCCTTCGCATTTTCTCTCGGGTACGTTTGAGTTCCTTTGAATTCACGCACTGTTCGATTATTTTTTACACGAAACGGAGTATGGGACTTTCCTTTCGATTTAGTGGGTGCTTTATCTTATGGCTCAAGAGCACAATACCGCTATTTCCGGTTGTTTTACCGAAAAGGCATGGTTGCATTATTTAGCAGTTGCGTTTCTATGTAAAGTTTGCACTGTACCTGTAGTTTTTTTTTTACGAAGCATGCACTCGACGCGTGTGTAGTTTCGGAGCTTATTTGTAAAGCACGCATTTTCGGGGTTGTGGTACGTTGTTTATTACCACTTGCAAGTGGTTCTTCTGCAATAATATTTTCCAGGGCTATAAATTTATTTTTGTTCTTGCCCTGTACATTACATTTCTTTAGGTATTATCTACTGGAGTTGCATCTACTGGAGTTGCCGCCCTTTAGGTACTATCTACTGGAGTTGCCCGAAGGTCGTGCAGTAGTGCACTAGGGACATTTGCAATGTACCCTTGTTTTTTGTCGCATACAAAACATCCGCTGAGGACTAGTGGAGGTCATCATTCAGCATTGAGTACGTAAATTTTCTTTCATCTGCCATCCCTGTCGTCATTTAGAGTAAGGATTTCCATAAATTCCCATTCATCATTCATCACACTCTTCCACTTTCCACACATAAGCAGTGCCTTCCCATGGAATCATTACTGGCGCCATTGGAGAACGACACTTCATATCCGCCACAGGAACACCCTATAATCCACTGATATACACAGAAGATTCTTTCTAGATTTTTTAGAAGATCTGAGTGTCCTTTCATTTTTTTGTTTGTTTATTCTTTTGGTATTTCTTACAGTGCATGCGTGTGCAAGGTACTTTTTGTTGTGTCACTGTGTACGCTATAAGGGTGTTTGCTTAGTGCACGCATGTATACAGGTATTCAAGGATTAGAGGAAGCAATTACAGATTTGCGTAGCGGCATCCCGGGGATGTCCCCTGGTTGCCATTCAGGGGGAAGCGTTCTTGCGCGCGAGGAGTAGCCGCACCGGGGGAGTTTCGAAACATCGGGACTCCATCACAAATGACCCACGCGTGACAAACCAGCATTTGTATTCTTCCTGAGGTGCTCAATGGTAGGCAAAAATGCACCCATCGGGAGCGTGTTGTCAAAATTGGTTGTATTTTCTTTGAATGCAACTTTTCAGAAACCCGTAGATGTACATTCTCTGAGTTTGTTCCTTTTCGGTGCATTAAACTTACGTGAAAAGCCCTTTCCAAAATCTCGTATATGAACACTTTTGTTTTAGTTGTTCTTTTCGGTGCATCCAGCTTCCTTGCTCCCTGCACCAACGATATTTTAGAGCTGTTGAAACCCCGAGTTCGAGTTCATGAAACAGGCGTTGGCGGATGTATGTGGTTTGCAAATGGCGACAAAAGGAAAAAGGGAAGAAAAGAAAAGACTGAGTAGCCAGCGAGGAGGCTTGACAAGCCGATTAGGAGTATGACCGGTGAAAGAACGACAGTGGAGTGGGTAAGGGTTGGTCATTGCTTTTGTGAGGATGGAAACAATCTTGGCGATCGCTGTTTCCTCCATTTCATTCTATACTAATAACCCGCAGTGAATAACTATGTCACCGTTCTAACCTAGACGCAGAGAGAAACAAAGTTTCGCAAGTAAAACATTGCGTCAGTTGGTACTGAAGAGAGCGTCAAGCCACAATGGCGTTTGGTTTCCTTCCAAATAGCGTGAAAGAATATTTTCTCACCTCCGTCTTGTCGTTGCGATTGGCCAAACGAGAGACAGATGCTATAAAGAAAAAAGGTGGACTTACCGCCGAGTTCTTCGGAAAATCTGTCATTCTCTTGGGTGGGCAGCGAACTTCGCCCGTTCCCGTATCTAGCCGGATGATGTCGAGTCAGCGGAAAGGTTTCGTCGTGGCACGAGCTATAGAAAAATCGGGAGGCGGCAAAGGTTTTAAACGAAATAAAGGCAAATTCATTGACAGCTTATTTAACTTCGAAGTTTTTGAACGCTGCCGGAGGCCAAAGAGAAGACGAAACAAATGAGAGGGGCTTGTTGCGGAGCTGAAGAAGGCAAGTGTTTCGAAAGATTGATCTTCTGATGTGCTAAGTGCACCAGCAAGAAAGCAATGAAGCAAGAGTGGAGCAGCAACAGAATTGGGCGGAGCAGATAAAGAGTGAGCGATGTAGCTAGGAAATGCTGGGAATGGATCACGACGTTGTTTTATGTCATATGGGAGAGAGTACATCTCGCATTCCCGCTTTGCTTTTTGCTGACGCTGGCTCTGTCACCTAAAAAAATTCACTCTACAATTAGTCACTGGCCGGCTTTTGTCTTTAAACTTCGACTTTTTTCTTTTGTAGTTTCAAACAAATTGTTGTTAGTGTCTGCACCAACGCGCTATCAGTATTCGTCTGGGAATAATTTCCGTGTTTTGTTAGTTCTGTTCGGAAACTGACAATTATCCCTTGATTTATTATTTTCCAGCGAGGTTCGCCTTCTTCGTAATGATACTGTCTCAATGCTCGTTGGAAGTAAGGGAAGTGTGGCAGAAGGCTTTAACCTTCCTTTCGAACCATGCTGTGGATATGTTGTCACTCAAAATGGCTAGAAATGGCTTTGTCGTCTGTTTTTGTTGGTTTTGGTGGGCTGGAGAGGAACATTATAGAATACCAATTAGCCCGAATGCAAGCGCTTCTCTAGAAAAACTTATTGGCGCATTGCGGTATTGATATATAGTTTGCTAAAGCAGTGTTTCAGAACAAAACAGGCTGTGTTTTCGCCCTGGTGATATGGTACTTGAGGCAGCCAACTTGATATTGTCACGAACACCATGAAGGGTTACGGTGCTGTAAATTCAGAAGTTGGGCACAGTGGGAATAAAACCTGGAGCAATCAAAAATGATAGAACGCTTTTTTCGATCATCTGCTCTGTCGCCTTCTAGCTCAGTCCGATTGTCTGGCCTGTGGTAGATATCATGGATAAGGTCGACCATTCCTAAAACTGTACCATCATATATGCGGGAATATGTTTTGTGCAGCAATCTTTCGTCTGTTAGGATTCGAGATATCGGGATGTTTTAGGCTCATGTTGCTGCATTAAAAGGGGGCTCAGAAAAGCGCAGTTCAGTTTTGTGTTTTAGGCGGTAGGCGAAACAATCTTCGACGCCATAAAGAGACTCTTTCATATCATGTGCAAAACTAATGCTTCGTGTGGAACAGTGTTTCAAGCCGAATAGATTGCGAGGAGTTATGGCAGTTTCCTCAAGGTGGGCCACTCCCGTAGTAAGCATTAACGGCGCGCCAAAAAATAACGTAATACGGGCACTCTGCGTGAGCCCCAAAACACATGATGCTGCTACCGGGCCGTACATCTTTGCCATAACATGGTATTCTATTTATCTCTCTCTCTCTCTCTTCTTTCTTCTCTCTTCTTCTCAGATATCTTCGAACTATCTTCAACTTCTTTCCCCTATCTTTTTCCTGCTATCTACTCTATCTTCTCTCATCTTCTATCTTCTCTTCCTCTCTCTCTCTCTTCCGGAACTATTGCAACTTTTGTCCCCCACTTTGCGTCCTGTGAATATCTCATGTTTACTAGTTTTCATACTTTTAGGATGCAGTCGTTCCTCACTCACTCTCTTTCCATCACATTTCTGTCATGCTTAGGGAGAAGTAAAAAGTTTGTGTCCAGAACACAAATATTGCAAATGACAAAGTTCAGTTCAGTAAAACTTTATTGAGGTTGGGGAAGGGAATGAAGGGAGAAACTTGGGTGGAGTCCTCTTTCCAGGGCCCCAGAAGCTTGTGCCCCGGCCCAGGCCCTGTCGATCAGCTGGCGCTGGTCTTCCAAGGCCTCGCTGGCCAGAGTCCCTCCCACGTTTCAGTGAATGAGGTGTATTGTTTTCGGTTTGCCATATAACTGGGCAGTTCCATATGGTGTGGAAAAGGGTGGCTTTTCATTACATTGAAAACAGTCCTCACTAAATCTGTCTGGGAACATAAGCGCCAGCCTTGATTTGGGTGGGAATGTGTTTGTTTGTATTCTTCTCAGTGTTTGTGCATCGTGGGTGTTTAGTGCCATGTGAGGAGCGGGTAGCGTTCTCCTTTCAAGTCTTTTTCTTTTAAGACGTTCTCCGTAGGATTCGTATGGTGGAAGGGCGTAGGAGTGGTCCTCGTCGCTGCGGTTCGTAAGACTTCTCGCAAGCGAGTCAGCGCTCTCGTTTCCTTCCAAGCCTTCGTGCGCAGGGCACCATGTAATGTTGTGTACACGGTTCAGCTCCCTTGGGATGATATGTTTAGAGCCAATGGGTATTACTCCGGCAGTGATGTTTTTGATGGCTCTTGTCGAGTCCGTGATGATGTTTAAGCTCCTGTTATTTGCTTCTCCCCATCTGATAGCCATCAGAACAGCACTGGTTTCGGCTTCATCAGTGTCCTGTTTTCTAAGGGTGGCGTAGTCTATGGGAGGGAGCCTTTGAAGTCGACAACTGCTGCAATGGAAGAGCCGTGTGGCCCCTTACTTGCGTCAGTGTAGACAGTGTTTACATTATTTCCGAACTTTCTTCTTAGAAAATTTGTTCTTGCTATTCTCCTTTCCATGTTGAAGGTTTTGTCCATGTGTTTGGGTAGAGGTAGGGTTTTTATTCCCTTCCTTTGGTCTGGTGATAGTTCTATCGTTCTATTCAAGGATTCTTTTTCTGCCGGAGAGCAGTGTCGCAGAGGATTGCTCGGCCTCGCAGAGGATTGCTCAGAGGATTCCTCGATCTCGCAGAGGATTGCTCAGAGGATTGCTCGAGTAGTCGATCTTGTTTGTTTGCGAGCACTGCATCCCTTATTTCTTCGAAAGTGTTGCACTCTCCGAGATCGTACAGCTTTTGATTAGCTGTGTAGATGGGGAGGCCGAGTGCTATTTTATAGGCTGTTCTAATTGTCGCATTGATCTTATTCAGGTGGTTGCTCTTTAGAATGTGGAAGGGTAGGCTGTAGGCTACTCTGCTAAATATTATGGCTTGGGTAATCCGCAGCGTGTCCTCTTCTCTAATTCCGTTTCGGGGTCTGGTGATTACTCTGATAATCTTGGCTGATTGTTGGGTGGTTTTCGCGTCTCTTTTTAGAGTTTCCTCGGCTCCATTGTTGCGTTGGATTACCGTGCCCAAGATTCTTATTTGGCTTCTTTCAGGGATTGGTTTCGAGTCGATGCAGAGTAACGTTTGCTTTTCATGCCATGAGGGAATATTCTGACTAGCTCTGATTTTTCAGGGGCGCATTGCAACCCGTTGTTAGCAGCAAGTTCTGTGATTTCATTGATCGCGTTTTGCAGCGTTTGGATGTTCTGATTTCTGTTGCCTTTTTTTGTCCATTGGGTGATATTGTCCGCGTAAATTGCAGTCCCGAGTTGGTCGTATTCTGTTATTCTTTTTGCTATCTCTATCATAGTGATGTTAAAGAGAAGCGGTGAGATGATAGATCCCTGTGGTGTGCATTTGTTGGGCATATCAAAGAGATCTGACTTCGTGTCTTCAATGCAAATGGTAGCCGTTCAGTTGGACAGGAATGCTTTCACGTTGCGGAATGTTCTATCCCCGCATTGTAGCCTCTCTAGAGCTGTCAATACGGCGTGATGTGTTACGTATAGAAAGCTGCTTTGAGGTTGTTGTATTCGTTCGTTTTGTACCGGCCAGTAAAACCAGCTGCGCGCGCACGTTTTCTTTTTGGCCCTCTGCGCCTTGATTCTCCCTCTCTCCCCCCTTCCTTTACCCCCTCTTAATGGCAACGTATATAATCACCCTTCTGGCAATAAACACCGTTTTTGACTGCCCGACCATCGTCCATGCTGCTGCGCTGCGCGCCTGTGTTACTACAGAGGTCTACTGCCAGGATAAACTGTTCCCCTTCTTCCTTTTTTGAAGATATCGTGCTGGAGTTGGATAAAAGCGTCCTGTGTAGCTTGGCTTTTCCGGAAGCCTCTCAGGCAGTGAGGGAGTGAGTTTTTCGTTTCGAGATGTTTGGAAAGCCTATTGGTTATGATTTTTTCCAAACGTTTTCCCAGAATTGAGGATAGTGAGATTGGCCTCAAGCTGCCAATGTCAGCGGGATTTACCTGGCTTCGGTATTGTTATTATTTCTGAGTGTTTCCAGGATGGTGGTATTGTACCGGGTATCCAGATTTTTTCGTTGAAGTATTTGGTGAGCTGTTCTATTTGTTGGTCACCTAAGTTTCTTGAGGGCTACGAAGACTTCTTCTTTAGTAATGGGGCGATCTAGGGTCTCGTTCACCGGACCTTCGTATTTTTTATTTGTTGCGTCAATCGGACTATAAAGCCAATTTTTTTCTTCACTGCATGAATGAGTTGCTCGTTTGTACCTTTGAACAGGTGGGCAACTCTTTTCAGGTTGTCTTTACTCTCCCGTTTTGTTCCTTCTGGGCTGAGCAGACTTTGGATGATGTTCCATGTTTTAGATATGCTAAGAGTGTTCTTAAGGGTGCCACAGAAATCGTTCCAGTTTTGACTGGAAAGTCTCTCTGCGTATTCGATAGCTGCCTTTGTTATGTTCTTGATCCGTCTTTGCAGAACCTTGTTGCTTTTCTGTCTCTTCCATCTTTTAAATAGTTTGGCCCTTTTATCCCATATATTCCCTAGAAATCTGTCAAAGCAGGCGAAGGTTTGATCTTCCTAGGCGGCTTTGATTGCTTTGTTGTGTTCATCTAAGATTTTATTGCTCTTCAGACATCATCACATTCAAAGGCAACACAGTCCTGCGTGCAGTATACTACTACGGTGGAGAGATGACCTGCTTCTTATACAAAGCAACGAGACAGATATGCAAAATCTGCAGAAAGACAGGGCAGAAAGCCGATGTGTGCCCTCCCCCCCCTTCCCCGTCAACATCTGCTACACCGGACACCGGACTGTAACACCTGTGCGTACTTAGTTTTTGCTTATATATCATGGTATTCGTATACTTATACAGTATTGAAAGTAGGTTATGATATAACGACCGCCACTCATTGTTTGTCCGAAAACGAGGCAATCTATACCTATAAAATGAAGTGCCCGAGTGACTGACGGACTGACTGACTCATGAACGCCCAGCGAAAACTGCTCCATCTAGAGATTTGAAATTTCGGGAGTACATTTCGACATGGCGTAGACGCATAATGACGGGGGACTTTCGGAAATTTTACTCCTAACCGAGGGGAAAAGAGTAAGTGTGTTCTCCTGAATTCGTGATTACCTCCTTGAGCCGTTCACATTTTAAAGCGCTTTTTGCTGATATATCTAGCCCTTAAGAATATCTAAAAAGTAGTTTTTGGATTTCGCCCTCACCTACACTATCGAGGTGACTCCGCATTCCGAAAAAAAGGTGGTGTTCCTAAAGATTATGAAATGAATCTTTCACCGATTGAATTACCGAACTGATTTTTGCTACCGTATGTTACTCTTACAAATGCAGACAACCTTTTTTATGGAGTTCGCCCTGCGACGGCGCTAAAGGGACCAAATTGTTTTTACGTAGGACACGGCTGACGAAGCCGAAAAGGCCAAGCAGAGGATGTCCACGCCTAGCCAACTGTTCTTTGAAATGGCTACAGATTTCATGGGAACATTTTGATTACGGTGTTGGAGGTGAATATTGCTGAAAATTTTAAGAATTCCACCATGGGGGAAGAGAAAAGTCGGTGAAATATTTTCTTCAGATATTAAGTTTTTATCGCACACCTTTTTGAGATAAGTGAACTGGTTTTTTATTCAGATAGATAACATACTCAGGTATCAAAACACTGTTCTACATTTTTCTATGACACCCACCCAATAGAGGCAAGCAGGATTTCGGGAAAACCCTGTGTTTTTACACATCGCCAATAATCACACAGACGTTGATATATTCCCGTTCGTTTTGGCTGCAAATGCTTCCCACCAATTGCCCAAAAATTAATTTCAAGATTTTGTCCTAAACATGCGGATAAAAAGGCACGAGGTTTTTTTTTAATTACAACCCCCTTGGACGTAGGAATTCAGTTGAATTTTCCCGCGTTCGCATAGCGCTCGCCATCTGTTGGCAGTTTCTTCAACCACTAGCCTCCCGTCGGAGCCCTGTCATTTATCATTAATCTAAAAGAGAAGATCGGCGCAAAGGTTAGCGCTCGCCATCTGTTGGGACTTCCTGCAACCCCGCGCCTTCCCAAGGAGCGCATGTTACTTATGATAAAACTGTACCGATGAGCATCGTTCATATCTGCTGGCATAGCAGTTTCCATGAGGAAGGATACCCCTCACCCAGTCAGCCTGCATCGTGTGTTCCCAGCGCAACCTCCTCCCACCTTCAAGTTGTGCTTACAACCTGGCACTCTTCCTCATATCATATTACGAGTGCAAGCAAAACAACCTCCCCCTTCTTCAATCCTTGACGAGCCTGCGGTTGGAGCCTATGTATTGACAGGAGGCAGGAGCTCCTGAGTGTGCACCACTTCACGATGAACTAGCTACATACGACAACTAACAAATTCATGAACACGTGTTATACCCATTAGTGTCCTTAGTATTATGGTCCACCCGGGCACCGCCGGGTACTACCACTAGTGTACCATAAAGTCACTTTTAGTGTGCTTGCTATAGTGCATGTATAATGCGCACGTGTGTAGTATGTATGTATGTATGTATGTATGTATGTATGTATGTATGTATGTATGTATTTATTATGTCTGTATGTTGTGGTATGTATGTGTGATGATGTATTGTGATGTGTCATGTATGGATGGATGGATGGATGGATGGATGGATGGATGGATGGATGGATGTGCATAGTAATGAAGGTAAAATGTATGCCGCACTACCATATAAATCTGCGCCACATTGTTCAAGGGTACCTTCAAGACGAGGTTTGTTCGGTGGTTTAGGCAAGCCGAACTGGTACTCGGGGGAGTGGGAATTTTGTGGCTAAACTACTAGAAACGCCCAACTTCTGATATATAACGGGTGGATTTGCTTGTACTAGTACCTTTTTTTACCCTAAGTTGAAACCCGCTTCTCTTGGTTAACCTCTTTGGGCAGCTACTGCTGGCTTTGAATGGAGTTTCGTTGTACTTCGCCAATTTGAAGACATTTGCTGCCGTTATTTCAGGGGTGATAGATTGTTGATTGAATCGCAACGCTTCAATAAGTTTCTGTGGAGAAGTCTTGAAGCGCTCTAAAGCGGCAATGGGTGTGGACCTAAATTCCTTCCGTGCAGACTTGCTTGCGAGACCGTGATGTCTCCGTTTGTTGCCTTTACTGGCTATGAAGGCTTGCCCTGGGCGAATGAAATTCAAACATTTGGATTAGAAAAAAAGTGATGGAATACGCTTGGCTTTAGATTTAACCCAGTTTGTGAAAAGCAGTAATAACTATTCCTTTATATCTTCCGAGCAGCCATTCTTGCAATCTGCTGGAACAATCTGCATCGTCCTCGCTAGCTCGATGAGGTAGCAACAGGCAGCAGTTCCTAGTGTTGATGGTAGCAAAAATATCCATGCCGTTATAAAAAAAGATTTAATGTGACTAGGCGCATATAAAACAATCCAAAACGGGTCAAGATGACAGCGCGAAAACAGAAGGGAGCTCAACGGAAGCGAGATTTCATACGCAAAGCTCTTAGAAGTTGAGAAAAAACAAAATAGCGACTCACTGCGCAGGGGAAGCAGAGAGAAGCGAAAGAAATACGAGCAGGACACATTCCCTGATGGATTGGAGGCACGTGGCCCCTAATGGGAAAGTAAGCGGCTTAGTGCACCGTTCAGAAGACAATTACATCATCTAGTTCACGTTATCTTCGTCAATCGACCTTTTTTCTTTTCCCATTCTGTCCCACCCATTCCCGCCAGCCACGGGCATGCTGGTCCTACAAGGGAGACACGTCGTATAAGCTAATAAGTAAAGCGAAAGCTGAGAAGGAGCATCGTTAAGCTCGAGAACAAAGTGATCTCAAGAAAGATAAAGCAATGTGTTGGTGAACGTGGAGCTGAAGTGCACGATAAGCAAGCAATCGTGGGAACGAAGAAAAGGCAAGTGCTTTTGACGAAGAAGTAGCTAGCTGGATAGTGGAAAATATTTTTGTTCTTGCCGAGACAGTTCGTATAGCAGCCCGAAAGTTATTCTGCTCTGCGTTTGTAGTCTTCTTCCTTGTGCCATGCGTTACTCGCTTCTCTCTATGTGAAGGGGCATTCAAGTTAGAAGAATTAGCCTGAAAGCTAGTGATTGACCTTCTACTTGTGTTTGAGTGTTGTGTCTGTCTTTTGGTGGTGGTTGTCGTGTCGGTGGTGCGTGGGCGTGTGTGTGCTGTTGTGTGTGTGTGTGTGTGTGTGGTGTTGTGTTGTGTGTGCGCGTCGCAGCGTTCGTGCGTGTGTACGTGTGCGGGCTCTCGTTCGTACGTATATGTGAATGGCTGGTTGTGTGTGTGTGTGCGTGTGCCTACGTATCTGGCTGAGTCTGTGTGCACGTGTGTGGGCGTGGACGTTAGTGCATGCGGGGGCGCGTATGCGTGTTCGTGGGCCGTAAGTTGGTTGGTTTGTGGGTGCATTGATGAATGGATCGTTGGATGAATAGATGGATGGAAGTACAGAAGTATGAACGAATGGATGGACAGACGGGGAGCTATGTTGTATGTATACATACATGCATGTTTGTATGTTATGATTATTATTTTGTGTTACCCGTTATCATCGCTTGTTATCCAGAGTGGCTGCACGAAATACCCGCGGCCGCTTTTTCTGCGTGTGTGAAATGTGGGAGATGTTTTCTTGTGCGGGTAGCATGTATGAGTGCTTTTGTGGGCGTGCGGCAGTATAAGCTTGGTGGGAGCATGCAACGGCAAAATCTAAGTACACCATTCTTCTAAACACCGTCGTTGTTTTTGTTGTTGCCAGGTACAGGAAATGCCTCCGGAAAGGGAAAAAAGTAAAGTCGTTCAATTTCCCATGGAAATTCAATCCGGTCCTCCGGAGTAGAATCCCAGTGCGTTACATGCAGATTTATTTCCTTGTGTTTGAAACGGTGTAACAAATGTGTTTGTTGCTTCTTTCTTATGGAGCATACCTCCTTGAGGGATTAGTCAACAATTAAGAGCCTTAAGGAGCTGATCACCCTGTTTCCAAAAACTATAAGAGAGAGAGAATAAACTATAAACCAAAAAATTTGATAAAGGAAGTGCCAAAAATTAAATATTGGAACAGGTACAAGGAGAGTACTATCGACACCGGCGGTTAGAGGACACCGAAATATGAAATTGTTAAAGCTAAACTCTCGAAGAGCAGCTCACAGTTTATGCACCTGGTCTTGGAAACGTATACGTGAAGTGGCTGCAACTACATCTCTGTAATTGAATCGAAGTGATGTGGTCTTAAACGTAAGCAGGACCGGCACCGTAAGTGTAAGTTTAAGCGTGGGAGCGGGGGGAGTTGCCGTCATCTGAAAGAGGAAAAAATCACTGGCCATCTCCACTGACGTGACACATGGGAAGGGGCGAAGCATGCACTGCAAAGTGTGCTCTTGGAGCCTTGGCGTTTTCGCCAACAGAAATGAAACCATCGGGGGTAGAGGTATAGTACAGCTTTGCTGTAAAATCTCGCGTCTTTGAAGCACGAACCGTTCCAGCGCGAGGCGTATACGAATGTCCCGGTGTTTTTTAGCGTTACTGCATGAGACGCTACGACGACTACATTAGACGTCGACAGCCTGAGCCCCTAAGGGGCTTCGGCCCTAAAAAAGTTAGCCTTGTGCGGTCCGCAGGATAGGTGCACGCGACGGCACGTGAGTACACAGCAGGTGCACCCTACAAGCAGAACTGTGATTCTGGCAAACCTGCCACGTGAAGTGTATTCTAGTCTGCGTGTTGAAGTAATTTTCGTAAAAAAAAACACTATGTAACCATAAAAAATACTCGAAAAGTACCGCGAAGCTTTCGCCTGCAAATCTCATAAGCACACTGAAGTTCCCCGATAACTCTTTTTGGCTAAAACAAGAACCCTCATTTTTCTTTCTCCTTCTTTCGCAATCAGTTTAAAAGCGCGTGGCGTGTCTATAGGATAACGTTGTCGTATGTGACCCACTCTACCTGTAATTATAAACCCTTTATTCGGCAAGAAATTTCTTTCTGAGATCGAACACAACATAAACTCTTCGTGCGTATTTGCGCACATGGATATTTTGAGCGCAGATTCCTCAGCTTATATGTTGGCATAACTAGGAATTGAGAAATTTCCAGGCTTTTTCCTGTGAGAGAATCCTACCCACCGTACCTCAGATGTTTTGTTGGCTTAACTCTAATACATTAAGAGCGTCTAGGTTATGTGAGCTTGATCAAGCTTGCTGTATTTTTTTCGGTTGTAAAGCGACACCTGAAAAATACGCAGTGGAACAGCGGGGTGATATATGTGGGTAGTGTGTAAAAATTGGAACAGAAATATTTTATTATGAAGCTTGGCTACATATCATGCAATTTTAGCGAGATACAACGTGTCATTATCGGCATCATTTCTCGCAGCCTGAAAGGCCCGTTGCGGGGCTTTACTTAAACGGGCCTGGTAACGAAAAGATTCAGCAGGTGATGGACCGTGGAATAAGGCTTGAACGGTAGTCAGGAGCACGGTCGCAACTGCGTCACCAGAATGTACCGACACAAATTAAGCTGACACTGTTTTAAAACAACACTGTTTTAAAACAACACGTTTTAAAACTGTTCGCAAGAGTTAGGGCGGTGTTTATTGACTATAGATTCAGAGATATTATTCAAATCTCCAATCTCTTGCAAAACAGGATTTATCAAATTTATTAGTCTGCATGCATGCATGCAAGCACTGTAAACTTATTGAGTATAAAAGGTGGCGTCATGTGCAGAGAAAAGAGAGAACTGCATTGAGCTGGGCTGGGAAATCGTAACTATTTATGTAGAAAGCGATCCGAGAAACTATAATACAACGTCCAGGGCCAGGAGTGTTGATCAATAATTTAATCAAACTTTTACATATGCTAGGTTTTGTGGTGTGAGGTAGTAAAGGTAGTAAGAAAAGTCCTCTCTGCAGAGTGAGTCCGCATGGCTCACCGCCAGTCACTACAAAACGGTCCGTCCTTAGTTATAGGTAATGATACGTACGTTTCACACCCATGAAATTCTTTTTACTGTTAAGATGTGACACGTTGGTTGATCGAAAAGTTTTTGAGGCGCCAAACCTTGATTCCTCGCTGTGTAGTCTTACACCAGGAGGGGAAAAAGTGTGGAAGTGATTAGGGAGGGATAGAAAAATAACAGACTTTATGTCGTCCCTTTTAAAGACGAATTCAAGGTCCAAAACTCAAACGTCCTCGACCGTGTCGGAATAGTGCACTCGGGTAGGAGTCGGGATTATAACGCGGGGGACCCACGTTCGACTCCGGCCACGGGAAAAGTTCTTTTCGGGAGGCCGTTTATGTGTCTTCACTAATCGTCATCATCATAATTGTTTATTGAAACCCCCTGTGTGAAAGTGACTTTACTGCAGTGCATTCGTTCCCTACTTCGGACGCCGTCACAGAGGCATAGAACACTTTGCTATAAAAATGAATGGGTTATGCGGGGATAGCAGCCAGCAAAACGGACCTTTTATAAAGGGGCGTCCAGAATCTTTTTGTCCGTTATGTAGCTCCAGTTTCGACTCACCCGTGTGTGTAATAATTTTGGTCGGAGCAACGGCCTTAATGGTCATGTGGACGCTTGGCGGCTGTACTAATTGATTTGGTAAGCACATATAAACAGAGATTGTTGGCATTGGTCATGCGTAGCGCAGTTTCAAATTGCACGATGGAATGGGGTGCGTGTTTGGTCGTAGTCATGTTTGACATTCCATTGAAAACAAAAAAAAAGGCCTGAATCCTTCGTATAAGGTGGTGTATTACGAATCATTTGAAAAACGGCGCCGTCTTTTTAATATATTTTATAAAGTTCGAAACACTTTGTTAACGAAGAGGGCGGAGTTGAAGGGAGTTTCGCCATCCTTAAGGAGGGACAGGGTGCATGTGGGTGCACGATAGGTAAAGGAATTACCTCTTCATGCGCTGGTCTTCATAATCCAAGCCTATGATTTTCCATGTGTTTTAAGGACTCTATGTTTGCTTCATGTGTAGTTTAGTTGCCGGGGCTGTTGACAAGCTTGAGCAACCAAGTGACGCAAAATACAGTCAGAACACAGCCATCGTGTTTGTGCAGTTTTCTGGCTAGGGACTGAGAACTTCTGACAATATGGTTCTGAGAGAAGCTTGTAAGAAGCCAGGTTTCTGATTTGATTTGATTGTAGGGTTTAACGCGCCGACGCAACACAGGCGATGAGGCGCGCCGTAGTGGAGGGCTCCTGATTAATTTTGACCACCTGGGGATCTTTAACGTGCGCCGAAATCTCGTACACACGGGCATTTTTGCTTTTCGCCTCCATCAGAAAAGCGACCACCGCGGCCGGGAATCGAACCCCCGACCTCGTGCTCAGCAGCGCAACACCTTAGCCACTGAGCCACCGCGGCGGGTGAGAAGCCAGGTTTCTAAGAAATAGGTTTCTTGGTACTGATAACTGTAGTCGCATGCGTTGCGTCTTACAGTCTTCACACACTGCCCCAAATTCTTTTATCATATTCCCGCCAAACGGTGGGGCAATGAATGCGCCTCTCTACGTTGCAGGATATCCTCCCTGAGAGGTTGTCACTAGAAGGTTATGGAATAAAATGTTATGGAATGAAAAGTTTATGGGGCCAACTGCATCTAACAAAAATCAAGTTCTCTTTGACGGCATGGTATGCTAAAGACTAGGCAATGCTGTATCGATGGACTTCGCCCTGGCTTCACACAAGTTCCCGGTTTCGTCTTAAGTATGAACACCGACGACGTTACAGTCAGGGCTGATAGCGTGCCCATCAGCTGTCAGAATGTTACAGTACAAAGTTCTACGATATTATACAGGGTTGCTGACGTAGGCATTGCCTAAATTGGCACTGAAAGAAACTCAAACTTTATTGCGGTTTCCATTCGCCTGAAGGCCTGAAGGCACAATCGGGGCTAAATGAATTCTATTTCACCCGATCCGGGAAAAGACAGCGCAGCTTGCACACGCACGTAAAGGAGAAGACTGTCACACAGAAGCGCTGAAAACTCCAAAAAAGAGACGATGGTTCGAGAAATATAACTCACAAAAGTGGCTCTTTGGGCGTGTTGTGTGGTGTTCAGCGCTGGTGTGCGCCCACTCCTCTGCAATATGTCTGTGGGCCAGCTGCGCGGGATTTCCCTCATGCTCATCCTACATGCCCAAATAGCCATTTTAGTGCATCATATTTCTACTTTACCTTCACACCAATGGCCACATCATGAAAGGTAGGACTATTTTCATGATACTTTTAACTCACACGCAAGAAGACGGTAAGTCAATGTTTATGTAACTATCTTCGTGAACTTCACGATCATCTTTTCGATAATTGTGTCATAAACGCTAGAAAACAACCGAAAAAAAGACGAAACAAAGGACGAAGAGCTAGTCAAGACAAACATCGACAAAAAAAGAAAACTTGTGGTCACAAAAATATTCTATGAGCCGCTCTCATTGCGATCAAGAAAAACCTTATAAACTCGCGACACATCTAGGAGAGCATGATCGCACGGGATCAAGTAAGCCGCGTCATCATGCAACAGTGAGCAGAAGGCTATTTCGTGTATTTTTTTACTTGTTAATGAGAAGTCACTTTTTGTGGTTGATGGCGTCAAAAGTCATTGTGGTAGGAAATGTAAGATGCGACGGCGCTCTTTTTTAGTGCAATGTCACATGTAACCACTGATGTTGTGGCTGGACTGGTGTACTTTGCTTCTGATTCAACATCCGCAGGTTAAATCTTTTCTTGCTGAATACCGTTTAACTAGGGCGCGGGGTGGAGGAAGTGACCATGGTTTCCGACTCTCACAGCTTTACACATGTCGTGGATACGAAACTATCTCATTTCAGAAGATGACGTTGTTACTGCACAAGATAACAGAAAAAACGTATTTCTCAGGGCAGGATGAGTTTAGGTTATTATCATATTGAGATAGATGACCAAACTCCGCTCATTTATCAGAACATAGAGCTTATACCACGGTTGATGAAGCAACAGGCGACAAAGGTGGCGGTACCGCTGTCTAGAATGAGATGTACAAGATTTGGAGTGTACGGTGCAGAAGCATGGCAGATAGCATTGACGGTCAGACGACGACGACGACGACGACGAAGACGATGCCGATGATGGTGATGATGATGATGATGATGACCATGACGACGATGAAGCAAAGAAGGCGCCTGCCAAAAAGTCTGCAGGGAGGCAAAGCTTGGAACATCGTCAGGCCTACCAGGCAATTGCTGGGACGAATGAATAGTCGGCAATCTGGAAAAAACTAAGTTAAGCAAGCGACCTCGGCCATACAGCCCCGAAAATGAGAAAATTCGGAAATATATGAAGGAAGAACACGAACACGCAGCTGATAGTTCCAGCAATTGCTTCTCAGGGAGAAAAGTGTGAAAGATGGCGCCGTTTTATTACGGGTGCGCGAACACCCGCCGCTTTTTAAGTCTTCGAACGCCGCCGTTCTTGCGTCTGCATAGCTAGTCAATATACTATCCACGGCAAAAATGCGTAAATTTTGTGAAGTCGCTTCGTCATCGTGCACTCTTTTCTAAGAAATAGTTATTTACGACAAAGAGATACGCTGGGTCCATCTTTTTTCCTTATTTGAAATTCAAGCAGAAGACCGGGTAGTAGAATTCATGATGATGCGGCGCCAGTGAAAGCTTGCACGCTGTTCCTACAGCGTAAAAGTATATCCCACAAAAAGCAGTGCGTTAAAAAAAATTCATAGCTTAACGTCATAACAAAGGAAAATCCCTCGGGTAAGGTTAAAACGCGTGCACTTAACCCAGGTAAACCCGAGGCATGGGGATCATTTTTCATTTTCTGTATTTGAAACGCAACGGATTTTTTCCCTGTTTAAGCCAAACGTCGCCACAGGAATGACGGGAGATGGAATATTAGGACACGAGAGTTATGCCTGGGCCACACCCGCTCTTGCTTTACGCAGAACCTCTTTTTTATATTCTGACTTGTTCGATGTACTTTCCTGTCCACGTGCGCCTCTTTCCGCACTATGCTGTAAACGGTGCAAAAGGAGGGTGAAGTTCGAAAAATATGACTGTTAAGATGAGGATTGAACAACAGTGCGAGGGCTGCGGTGGTATAAAAAAGTAAAGTCGGGTTTAAAACAATAACGTCCTATCGCGTGAAGCTACACTTCATCACTGCGTCCTTCAAGGAAGCAGCTGGCACTTTCGCCATGGGTGCTCCGGCTTAGTTTATGGCTTTTGCTTACGAAACAGTAAATCACGAACGCTCGCTCATAATTCCCTATTGACGGTAAAATACGGCGGTTCCGGAAATATGGGCTCCGCCGCTGCGTTGTTTCAAAATACGAGTAAAAAAGATGGAAGTAGGGGTTAGAAGATATTGGCATGGGTAGATAGAAAAACAAACAATCTCGACTTGCTTGGCCTCCGCCTTTTACTTCGGTTTTTGAGGCGTACTTTGTTTCTTTTCTGAACAAGTTAGTTTCATTTTGAAACCGTTTTGTTCCCTGCCGCACGCTTAGACAGGCACTAAGTAATACTAGGGGGAACTTTAGGGCACTCAACAGGAACAAGGGGCCGTCCAAGTCGGCCATGCAGCTCAGCAAAACGTTTTCGCCCCGGCTCCTGAAATATGAGGCTAGCCGCAGGGCCGTTTTGGGGTTTGACGGCAGTGTAGTGCGCGAGAGAATACAGAAAAAACTGCCGATCTCTGCAACATTTCTTTTTTCTTCTGCGTTTGCTGGACGATACGGGCTGCAGAGATAAATATATGGTTGTGAAGGAGGGGCATATAGGAGAATGCAAAATGTGTAGTATTCGCGATGGCTCTGGGGGGCTATAGTATGCTGCAGAATCGTGGGGACTCCGTAAAACGAATTGAAAATGAAATATGCCCTCCCATAATTCGTAGCCACTCTGTAGGATGAGCAAAAAATTTGGGCATGCACCGAGCACTTGAATTTTTCGGGAAAAAAACACTTCGTGGTTGAACAACCGGGGTCACATACCAGTCTCTGGTTGTAGCAGTAAGAACACGAAAAATGCTGAGCTGTCAGCAAAGCTGTGGCGACATGGAAGTGGAAGTTCGTGCTGCGGGGAATTGGGGCCTGAGGAATTCACGTACAGCTGATAGCTTTTTAGAGACATCGGTACGCCAAACGCGCGACGCGTGGCTTTCAAGAATTTACACTGTTGTTATCTCCGTCGAGAAGTGGGAAAATAACAATAAGGACTAAGATTAGAATTCCAGAGAGACCTGATGACCAACATCGACTCATTCAAAGCCGGACTAATCTTATATCATCACCTAAGCACAGCTTTAGCATGATGCGTGAACCAACAATCGGTCTTCCAATCAATCACTTACCCTGGCTGCACCTACATTTCCGCACTGTGAGTCCCGCTTTCCACGCAACCTCAACAAACGGCCTGAATGAATGCTTCAACGTAGCGCCTCGACATGGCGTATACCAGGATTTTCAAGCTCAGGTTTGACTAACCATTTAATACTATGCCAGACGTGCGCAGTGCGCGAGGATACCCAGAACTCATGTGTCTGCTCTCTACTTGTGACTTCGCGAGCAGCAGCAGCTGGTTCCTTGTCTCGTGTACGGCCGAACGGCAGGCGTGAATTGTGTCATTTTTTTAACCTGGGGCCAATAGTGAAGACTCCTCTTGAGGGTCGAAAATTTTGCTACGCTTCCTTCGGGAGTCTGTACTACTAGGAAGAATACACAGTTCATAATTGGTGCGTGTGACTAGATGAATACGCGTTCGAATTTATCATGTACACATTTTGTCTTTTTTATTGATGGTAGGGTTTGACGCACCGACGCAACGCAGGCGATGAGGCGCGCCGTAGTGGAGGGCTCCGGATTAATTTTGACCACCTGGGGATCTTTAACGTGCGCCGAAATCTCGTACAGACGGGCGTTTTTGCTTTTCGCCTCCATCAGGAAAGCAGACGCCACGACCGGGAATCGAACTCTCGACCTTGTGGTCAGCAGCGCAACAGCTTAGCCACTGAGCCACCGCGGCGGGTCATTTTGTCTTTTTGTTTGTTTGGTATTCCCGAATTCTTTAGCGCCGTGTACATGACTTTTTTATTCCACTTCCTTTTTGAGTTTCTCTTATGGTTCCGTTCGCCCCATTGCTTTGTAGCTCTTATTTAATAGTTTATTTGTGTTTTATCGCCCATTTATTCAATCGCAGTGACCCCAGACTAACCCTCCATCACCTCTGTCGTCCTCATCCGGCGTAGCCTGCCGTACGTTTTGTCTAGCCGTCTATCTTCTTCTATCTATCATCTATCTTCCCATCCCATCTATCTATCTCTATCTATCTATCATATCTCATCTATCTATCTATCTATCACTATCTATCATCATATCTATCTATCTTCTTCTTCTACCTGTCTGTCATCCGTGCCGTCTCGTCGTGTCTGTCTGTGTCTGTCTGTCTGTCTGTCTGTCGGCGGCAGGCACTCGTCCTACCCGAAGTAGCAGCATCCACATTGCGGATGTGTGGAAATGGAGGGGGGGGGGTGCGTCGGAGAAACGATGTTTCTGACTGCTGCACAGATTGTGGACGAACCGTATTTTCGGCGTTATCGCGACCACAGGGAAGGAAGATCCTATTTTGGTGCGAAAATAGTTTTCGCTACTGCGGCTGCAATTAAGTGTGCGTCAGGCATTCCTTTTTTATTGTCATGGTTTTCACGACCAGAACGGAAAAGGAAGTCGGGCCGCAACTTCCGTTTCCGTCGGATGCGACGCGATATCTTGAAGGAAAAGAGTGAAGCGGGAAAAGAGGCTGTCTTAGACGCCCGTAAAGACTTCATGCAAAGTTTCAAGGGACCTTTTGAACGTGGCTGGGCCCGTGATGTAAATAATTGGGCTGACAGAAACTTTTGGTCGCCAGATTAAGTTTTAGGCTTAGATATGGGGAAGTGTTAAACACTTTCTCGTGGTGGCCGAGAAGGAAATGCGTTTGAAGTCTGCCGGCTACGCAGGAAAGAGGGTTTTCAAATGGCTTCGTCACCATCACTCATTCCGGTCCTTGTGACATGCTTTTTCACGCTCAAAGAAACTTTGAAGCGATTAGAAGTGGTGCCTTTCTCTTGCACTCAAGGGACTCGGTTGAAGGGTAAGCGAAGTGAACGAGATCTTTGGGCACTGATTTTATATTCACCGCAGCAAGCAATGAGACACTTTTTGTATTATTAGGACGACCTGTCCTCGTGGGCTCCATTCTAATGCTTTGACTGCATAAATTCATTTCAAGGCGTTTGTCCGGACCTAGCTTTCGTGGTCCAAGGTTGGTCGAAAGTTCGTCCGGTCAGGAAATATCTGAACATACAACGAAACAGTACCTAAGGAAGTAAAGCAAAATTGGTTATTCACTGCGCCGGTTCTGTTGCACTGTTCGTTCAGGGGTCGAGGGTCCCGTAAAAAGTATTGCTGGGAAGATTATCTAAACTCGCAGTGAGTAATCGTATCGGGCTGTTGGTTCCGAATAAAACTCAGTCAAACCGTGCGGCTCCATGACACGGAAACGCAAAGCTTCTAGGACGGCCTAATACTTATCTTGAGTTGTGAATGCGATAGTGGCTGTGTCCTTTTAACGGCCTAGCGAGCATTTAGGTTCTGAGCAGTGAGCAATCAACGATTTTTGCTGTAGATTCGAGGAGCATTGGAGTAGACGGCAACCTTTGGCTTCTAATAAGGTTGCGGTTGCCAGCTATGTCGATGCTCGAAACTCTATAGTGATGTGGTACGCACGGCCACGCATGATGGCCTAGCTGATGTGCGACTGCTGCGCCGCTATGTGAGGTAAGCGCATTCGGTTTCTTGAGGTGTCGCTGCTGCGAGACGCCAAATGGCGGCCGTTGCCAAAGCCGCAGTCTCAGCTTTAAACGTGGCTCTGCGCACTCCCTGGCGATGCCTGAAAGGTCGCGCTAGTTTGTTTTTCAATGTAACAAATTGCGCATTATCGAAAACGTCACTGTCAATGGCAGGTTTAGGAGCCGTATTTCTCTCACTCAGCTAAATTTAGCCCAGTGGACTTCCCTTTAGGCTATCGCAGCCATATGATACAATACTCCTGATGATCAATTCATTTTATACCAATAAATCAATATACGATCTTCCTATACAGACCCATGGGTGTCTTTACATTACCGAAAACTGCCAGTTCAAAAAGTCAATTTATGCCTTCCAATAAACTTACGCGTTCGAACGGCGCCAAGCTTGCCTCAAAACGGCGTAGTTCCTTCCACACTCGTTCGGCGATACAGCGAGTTTCGCCAAATCTGCTATAGGGGTTGTGTACTCGTCTCCCGATACTTTTTACCTAAATCGTAATAAAAGTTCGCCTTTTGTAAGAATGCTTCGGTGATTCTCGCCGACAATGATCTTGCTCAATAAACAGCGGTTCCAGAAACCCCTTTAGCTTCCCTGTAATGTCGGGTGTCTTATTAGAACCATATCCGTTTACTCGTGACGTAAACAAAGCCCAGTTTGTTATCTAAAAATCGAGAACCTTGTAGTCGGCTGACAGGAAGCTCACGTCGTCGACGGGTAACCTGACCGCCTTCTTGCGTCAGCGGGTTGGCCTTGCAGCGGTCTGCGTTGGTGGTACTCCTAGTAGCGGTGGAAGTGCTAGGCTAATCTTCGCCATATACTTGCTACCGCTGGATGTTGTTCTACCGCTAAGCCTTGGAGCGTTCTGCGGCAATTTTCGGTGCTGCTGCGTAAGTTCTCAGCTGAGGCGCACCGTCTTCCTGCTGCTAAAGCAGCTCCCATTTGATCTGGTGCTGAGCGAACATATCTCATGCGTTCTTGAGCTGCTAACTTGCATGGTTTGTAAGGAATCCAGCGGTCGGCTCTCATTTACCTTGCCGCGTCCAAACCAAAGCCGAGAAGCACTGAGCTCAGCCTGCAAGTCCCGCACGAAAATTCCTTCGTGAAACCTGTACAACGTTAGTACCTGGTTGCTGCTCCATAATTCTTGGGTTGGTAACGAAACAACGAACAAAATGAGACAGAATAAGCAGCTTAGCATGCTAGCAGAGCCTCCGCCCTTAGTGTACAGAAGAGGAGGCGCCAGTAACTGCAGATGAAGGCACCACGTGAACAAGAAATGAAAGTATTTCAATAGGCTTAGCTTAATTTGAACATTATTCTGCCAAAGAATCCATTTTTCTGTGTCACTCATTTTATGCTGTGTGTAGCAGCGCTGTGAAACGAGAAATGTGATGTTCGCGGCACATTGAATCTATGCAGTACCTTGGAAGCCATAGCTCGAATGACCGTGAACTGCTACCCCTAATCGATCTTGTCAAAGCTAACTCAGTACATTCAGCCTGGGAATATCTTGGTTTCGGGTTCAAATTTCACCGGAACGTGCTTTTGTATTTGCTTTTGAACAACGTTTTGCGGAGTTTGTGTGTTGCCAGAGCGTGACAACCTTATAGTCGGTGTTTCGAGCAAAACGCGTATAACCCACTTTTTAAGCTCCCCCGTTAGTGAATACGAGGTCCTACGCCACCCAGCTTGATATCGATTACTTTCCCGTTGGTAAGGAGCGAATAAAGCCTTGATTAGGGAAGACCACATTATGATTAGGGCACTACACGGGCGCCTGCGTGGACACGGATAACATTTTTTTGTTGGGCCAAGCAAAATCATATCCATTGTGAATTCCTCGTTCTCAGAAAGGCGACACAAATGATATCAGCTAGATGTATTAGAAACATCCAGCCTTCGCGGCTGCGAATAAACTTCATGTCCCCTAAGCAGCATATAACACTCCAAATGGGTTCGGTGCATTTGGGACTTCACTATAGGCTACCGCGAAGGCTACGATGAACGCAATAAAAGTGTACTGGACAGATGTAGTGACCCTCCCACGCGCAGGTGAAATTCTTGTTTGAAAATGGCACACATGCATTGCGTGATTAAATATGTACTCGCTCAGGTTATGCTGCGTGTTGCACCAGGCGTCTGGTGTCATGGCGATGCATAAACGGACAGAACATGCACTTTCTTGTAGGCTTCTTAAGTTTTTTATTCTTTTATACCCCTAAGGTTCATGGCACTTCTTGTTTTTTATTGCCAAAAAGGCTTCTAGCAAGTGTGGTTGTTACAGTAATTCAAAGTCTGGTTTGTCTGTGTCCTTCTGAATAGCGCTGAATAACCTTAAGGCACTCGACGTAAGTCTATGAGCCACTGAGAAGCGCTGCCTTGTTGCTGCTGCAGAGAGTAGGTCCCAAACAAAGGCAGAGTTCTGCAGAGAGTAAAAGCCGCTGCGGTAGGAGACGCCACGGGAGATAGGGAGAATTTCCTCGGTTACAGCCCACGACGAACGGGCCTGACTTTGATTTATGGGCTCGGTCACAGTTGGAAGCGCGGTTATCGTGCTCTCATTATTCTCTTTCATGGCTGCGCATCCCTTTCGTTGCTCATCCTACTCAATCTCTTTCTCTTTCTATTTTGTCAGTGCCCTCGGGTTGCCTTCCTTCACTTGTTCTGTCCCCGCTGTTACTCCTCGGTACTTTCTCGGTGATGCCTAACAAGCGAATAATCAAGCAAGCAAGCAGACAGATACCCTGACAGATACGCCGGATAAGGAGCGAGCTAGCAAGATATAAAGACTGTTGCCGCTTGTTGAGAGCAGGGGTGGTTTAAAACAAGAGGAGGACTTTGCACCAAAGTTGGGCCCAACTAAAAGAGAAAAGAATGCTAACAGCCTGAAGCCGTGCAAGACCAACCTCACTCTCACTGTCAGTGGAACTTATTTCGTCTCACTCCCTCACTCAATCCGTCGCTATCTTCCCTTACCTTTTACTACTTCGGTACTTTATTGTCCCTCCTCATTGTATTCTGTGGGTAGTTTTTCTATTATTGTATTAATGCTTTTCAAGGGTGTTGCTCTGGCTCTTTCTCCCAGACTTCCGTGTCTCTGTTTCTTCCATTTACTTGGAATACATACTGAACGTCCACCATCATCCATTTGCTCATTCTCGCCGCATTTTTTAGCGTCTTTTACGCGTTATTCGCAAAGATGTCGTCTCTACTCACAGCATCCATGCTTCGAGGAGGTGAAATGAGAAGAAAATCATATCAAAACACTTACGCAATTACTATTAGTACTCTCTCGGGCTTCGATCGAGCTGTGTGGCAAGCTGTTTGGTTGGAGGAATCTCTGTGCAGCAAGGATCGCAAGCCCGTTGACCTGCAGCACGCTTGCTGTTTTTCCTTATTCCTATTTAAGCTATGCTTCCTGGCACGTTTTTTGAACTCTTATCCTTACTACCATTCGCTGTAACAACCCTCTCTTGGCGGTTATTTCTTTCAATAGGAAATCTCCACTTTAAATGCGAAGCGTGACCGCTGCTATACAATTTCTCCTTGTTATGTTTTAACTATCTAGAACGTTGGCACATGTTGCTCTTCATAAAGTTACCGAACTGAGGTGCTTCACAAACGCCGTTTACCAAATCAATAAGCTCCTAATCTTCCTTGAATTTGGGAACCCATTCCTCGACATTTTTCAAACTTGTGATCGTCCTATTTGTTTTTATCTCCCAGCTCTTCTTCTTCTTCTCGTTTTGAACCTATGGCAGTATGCGATGTATGCGCTGCTCCGAACGGGAGTTGAAAGGTTCGTGCTGCGTCGGGCTAACCCGATTACAGGGGATCAACAGAGAGCGTACTCGGGAGCAGATCAATTGTGAGGCGGATGCTAGGGCAGTATGTGCAATATACAAGACTCGGATCCATGATTTCAGCATGTGAAATTCTTTTAAACAGTCCTTCCAACTGCATTAAACAACAGCGACGACGACGACAATGATGCTGATGACTATGGTGATGATGGTTATGGTTGATACTCACCGTAAATTCCCTTTAACCCAAACCTGCGTCACTCCAGGTTCTTTTCTTTCCACTTTCCTTGCACTCTACTTACCCACTTCCTAGTTCTCACTTTTTCAATCAATCGCCCGCAACGTGCAATCACAGGTTCCAACAATCGCCTCACGCGTGGGATAAGAAAGGGAGTTTCTCTTTTGAGGTTTAAGAGGAGAGCCTCGATTGCGGACCTTTCTATGACGAGTCTCACAGGGGGCCTCGCCTCGACTGAAGACATGAAAAAATAAAACCTAAATAAATTGTCCGCGAGAATGGAAACTACGAATGAGGCGAGCTTTCGCGGCGATGATAAAAGACGGGGCGACAAAACAAGGCTAACGAAGGTGCACCAATCCCTAATGCAATTACCCGCGGAATCCGTATAAAACCGTGTTTCGCGAGGCTATTAATCTTCCGCACACGTCACGGGATGAAAAATAGCGCGCCCCCGTGGTGCGACACCTCTTTTCCGCCGACGGTTCCAAGCCTACCCTTTTGACTCGGCCGAGTTTGTTCTATACACCCCGTCACAATGGAAAAGATCGCGGCCAGAGCCACTACATAGCTAGAGCCGCTTTCACTCTTTTTTGCTGTGGCTGTCGTTTCTGCTCGAGCTGGCCTCGGCTTTGCAGTCACTTTGCGGGAATGGATATTAAATTTCGGTCGTCGAAGCGAGGGTCGCTTCGACGACCGAAGCGATGGGGGTGGTCATACCGAGGGTCCGAAGCGAGTGGGGTGGTCATACCACAAGGAGGCTTTATGCGATGGCGGTGTTGAGCCTCTGTTGTGATCTCGGCTCTTGCAGATCGGGTGTTGACGCGTGATACCTTTATTTTAGTTTTATTTTATTATTTAAATACCTAAAAGCCCCGAAGGGCATTAACTAGGGGGGGATAAAAAAAAGCAACACTTGAACGTATAATATACATTGGATTTGTATACAAACAAAAACATAGAAGATTGACCTATACAAGGCAAGCAATACAATTTTTGCAGAGAAATTTGACATCAGGCTAACAATGTACAGAAAATGTGCTTAAAAGAGCAAGGCAGCACTTGAGCATTTAACACCAAGTCCTAGCACAGACAGAGCAATGATGAACATGTAACACTGGGCTTGAAATTGATAATGTAAACTGCATCTATTTGAGCAAGGTACTCTGTTTGTAGATATGATAATAGCGCCGTTTGAAAAGATGGTAAGTTTATTGAAGATACTATGTGGTCGGGCAACGTGTTCCATTCTGTAATGCTCAGGACTCGTGTGCGCGTAGCTGATACCTCGGCTCCCGCCTTTTCACCCTAAATTTGTTCTTTTCTTTTGTGGTCCTTGATACTAAGCCGTTATTTCCATCATCTTCCCGTGTTCTTGCTTTACATCGCTCAGCATTCCCCTCCAACCGGAGGGAGGGGAGCGGCGGGGCTTTTCTTTTTTACTAAAGCGTACTTGGAGTTTTAATATGGCCCTTGGCCGAAAAGACCCGCCTGTCATTCGGCGTCATCATCATTCACGTCGTCGACCACGTCCTATGTCCGGTAATTACATGGTGGTTATAAATGGGCGACGTGTTGATTCTTCGCCTTCTCAGAATATTCTTTTCTTTTTTTCTAGTTGCATTTTTATCCTCTGTTTCAGTGTTTTATCCGCAGGTACTCAGTTTGGACGGCCGCAAACGAATGGCAGTAGAGTGGTCGGACCAACCACACTGTGCAGTTGGGCAGATAACGACAGTTTGTATTGGTGTCTCGATATGCGACATCACCACATTTCGAGCCTAATTACGCCTCGGGCTGTTGCGAGCCAACAAGTCTTCATTTTGGTATAGTGGTTGTTTCGACATGCTCCTACAAAATGGTTACTGCTGTGTTGGCATGCTCATACAACATGACTGCTGTTGACATACAACATGAGAACACTCTAGGGATAAGCCAAGTGCTTCCAGATTAATACTGTTGTTGAAATTAAAACCGCTTCATTTCGATATAACATAACTAATTTTCTGGTGGATTTGTCAGGAAAAAAAGATTCTCAAGGCAGCTTGGCAAGCCCTAAAATCCATTAAACAGAGAAAGCGGCAGGGTGGTATAGGGAAAAAAAGTGCCTGCGTTTTTGCAGCCGCCCCTTTCCATAGGGGCGAGTCACAAGCGTTTACGAAAGGTCAAACGACCATTGCAGTCCTCGCGCCGGTGGCCACTACGCAGCGCCAAGACATCAAGAACGCTGGACTTTTTTTATTGCCTGCATGGACAGGTACTTAACAAAAGCATTAAAATAATCCATCAGTGATTTTGCCGCCTAAGTGTTTACATTAAAATTGTTTTAGAAAATCCAACTCATTGAGAACTGCCAACCACTGAGGCGGTTCGGCCAGAGTCTGATAAACATACCTTTGATCCACAACACCCTCGATGAAAATCTCGCGCACAGGTCATGCGTTAACAGCAGCATGATTCACAGCCATTCGTTTTTTTTTTTCCATATAATATGGAGGCCTAGAACCATGATCATGTCATATGGGACGTCCCGATTATTCTGTATTGGCAGAAAGCCTATTCCGTGCAGTGTGATTAGTAATTCGTTAGTGGTCGCTGCAAGACATCTCAATGAAACACGGGGTACCAGAAATAAATCAATGCTAGTTCAATGGTTTTTGGTATCTTACATAGCCTAGAAGTTCGAGGTCCACGGCACAAACATGCTCGTCTCCTCTAATCAGCTTGAAATTGGTAGGGTGTTGCAATGCAGCTTAAAAAAACTTTTCATGGCAGGCTTTATAGCCATCTTTTCCACTTTTTTAAGGACCTGCAGTCCTGACATTAAGAGTACATTTATCTGTACAGTGGGATAGGGATAATATTATTAAGTAGATCCTTATGCAATTGCTTCTTAGAACTTTGAACACAAATATTCAGCAGAAAAACGTACTTTAAGAAATTGAAACGAAAGTACAACTTCACACCCATATCCTCGTACAGCAGGACAGAAGACATCGCTTGTGGATATAACAGATTCGGACAACCTATTTTAGGGGATAAGCACCTTAGGGGCTCGTGCTCTCGGCGTCTACTGTCGTCGTCTGTTGTTCTCACAGTACTGAGACACCGCGACACTCGTTTTCCATGCGTGGTCATGCCATCGTTGCGATCGTCGTGCGGCCACAGCCAAAAAGAGCCCGAAGGTGTCATCGCTGACAAAGTTTCTTTCAAAGCCCCGAGGAAGCGCCAGTGGCAATTCCGAGCATTTTGCGGGCAGCGGCTCTCCCCCCGCCGCCGCCGACACGTGCTCTCTCCGCCTGGAAGACACATGTTGCCAGCGGTACCTACAGCATGGACGAACGGAATCATAGGTCCTAAATATTCCCACACCACTGTGCTTTGCTTTCCAGTCACATTCACAGCGCGGATTGGAGCCAGTTTTTTTTTTTTTCATTCTGACTTGTATCCGCATGAGCAAAAATTGATCTTTCTGACTACGCAGGGAAAAAAAACATAGACACGACTTGTCTTATAAATAAATGACGAAGTCCGAGTTCGGCTTTTTGCGTAGCACTTACATGAGACACAACTTGTCTTATAAATAAATTACGCAGCCAGAGTTTGGCTTTTTGCGCAACACTTACATGAGACTCCAATTGTGAGCTTACCATTTCCAGCTTCCGCTGCAAAAATTACTTAGCCTAGAACTTCCTGTCTATATTTGGCATTGCGATGCTATAAATTATAGCCTACAAAAAATAGCCCTAGGGAATCTGTGCGAGATTGAATTACAACGACAATAATGCAATCGGCGTTATCAGCTCCCTACGCTATCGATAATCGCTCCCGCGACAAAATACTATCTGGAAAACAGCAGCGGATTACATAATGTCGTGTTATGATCGAGGAACATTTCATTCAAGATTAAAATGTGAATTTACTTCGCCGATAGAATTTCGTTGCTTAACTCGCCATTTCAATCTGTGCAACTCTGATTGGTCGCATTCATTGCATTTTACCACTTTAGATCGTTTTTTCGCGGTGTGTTATTTTGTGTGTGTCACAGACGCTGACAACTGCCGCCAAGGGACCCACTTTATCTAATAATATGATGCCTTCAAGGGGGACGTAAAATAAAATAAAATGAACTGAAATGAAATGTAGTGTATGATTTTATACGCAGAACGCGAGATAGGTATTTTTTGCTCTTACTTCAGCGATGCACAAAAAAGTCACAACACTGCAATCAGTATAGTTTCAAGGAGTGGTGAATGTTGCCAAAATTTTAGGCGTGTTGTGCGGACACAAGACGTATGTAACGAACCATACCGAAATTAATTCTGTAATGCTACTCACAAGGAAAATATTTGCCCTGTTGTGTCGGCTGCTTTATGAGCCTGCCCTGACAAAACATCCTGATGACTAGGAGTACAAACAGAAGCAAATCTCAGGGGCTATATGCAGCGCGACCTTCATTATAGTTGTGAGGCAGCGGCGGCATCACAGACCCTCCGTGCTGATGATATTATTGCTACACATCTACGTATACCGATTTCTAAATTTACATTCCTTCTTTAGCGATTGCATATGAAGTAAGTTGTTCGCTCAGACTTCGAGATTTTTTGCGGTGGATTTGGCTCAGTTAAACAGGTCCTTTCGCCAGACAAATTGGCCTACTCGGAGCAATAAATAAATAAATAAATAAATAAACATCCCCCTTTCCCCACTCTCACAAATTCATGGTTTCAACTAATCCACCCAGTCCTTCATTTATGCCCGAAATGTTGGAATTTTCCAACCACTGCTAGTTGGAGACAACCTCGCCGGCCTACGTACACCGACTGGTTACTAGGGTTTCATGCAGTATATACCGTCATCTTTTTCTAGCTTTTGCAAGTTTTATTACCTCCAGGTCACCGGAGAAATTATAAATGGCATTAATAATCGACTCCGCAGGAATCGTCGCCAAAATAAAAAAAAACCTAGAGGGGTTAACCAGGATATCCGCAACATATAAAACGCTGCCTCTTGGCTCGTGCTGGGTTCTGCATCCGTTCCTCCTTTTCCCCCTCTCTACAGTTCTTGATATCGAAGCCGAACATCAAGTTTCCGATTATTTTCGGCTGCAATTGTTGGCGATATAGATCATTTCCGTGACGTGAAGAGAGTTACGTCACAACTGAATGGGACAGCGTCAACAAAACTCCTATTTTCGGTAGTACGGAAGAGTCCATATTGTTCAACTGTATTTTGAATTTTGTGGAAGGTGTGACGAAACCGGTGTCATCATCTTTATTATCATCATTAGCCTACATACTCCCCCCGCTGGGCAACCGCATCTCCCATAGATCTCCAATTATTGTGGTCGTGTGCTAACCGTTATCAATTTATTCACGGAAATGTATTGATCTCAATCTGCGCATTTAACTTTCTGCCGCCCCCCGCCACGCTTGCCTTCTTTAGGTATCTACTCTTTTACCATTAATACCACGTTATCTTGCCTTCGCAATACATGCCCTGTCCATACTCACGTAATCTGATATATTAAGTGATATGTCCTTACATGAGTTTTTTTTCCTCATCTGCTCAGCTCTCTCTTGTCCTTTAATGTTACACCTATCATCTCCGTTCCATTGCTCGCTGAGTCGCCCGTCGATTTAAATTAAGCCCTTTTAGTGACCCTCCAAATTTCTGCTTCGTAGGCGGGTACCGATAAGATGCAGCTGTCATATACTTTCCTTTTCAGGGGCAATGGTGGGCTGCCATTCATTATCTGAGAATGCCTGCCAAATGCACGCCACAAAATTCTTATCCTTCTAATTACCTCTGGCTCATGCTTGGCATCCGCGGTTACAAACTTGACCTAATCGGACATATTCGCTTACAACTTCCACTGCCTATCCACCTACCTAAAAATCGCTGTGCTCTCCCGAGGTTATTAAGGATTAGTTTAGTTTTCTGCATAATAATTTTCAGGTTCTACTCTGCTTGTCCAGTGCGGTAAGCATGTTGAAATTTGTCCCCAAGTTGCTTAGCAGGGAAACGTCTTAATAAAATCTGAGGTTACTGAGGTATTCTACATTAGCGCTTACGCCCACCTGCTCCCAATCCCATTTTCTGACTACCTCTTGTAAACGTGCTGTGAATAACATTGCACAGATTGTGTCTCCTTGTCTGACGCCCTTCCTTATAGTTATTTTACAGCTCTCCTTAAGCAGGACGATGGTAGCTGCGGACTCATTGTAGATATCCTCTAGTATTCGAACGTAATGCTCGTCTACACCCTGGTTCCGTAATGCCTGAATGACTGCTGAGGTTTTCAGCCGAGTCAAATGCTTCCTCAAAATCTGCGAAGGATATATATAGGGGTTCTCTAATCTCTCACTTCTCTATTACCTGTGTCATCGTGTGAATATGGTCCATTGTTGAACTGTGTTGACGGGTGTAATTAGATATTACGGCGAAGCAGTATACCTCTACCCTCCAAGCAAATTTTCGTGGCAATGTGAGCAGAAAACTACCATCATTAGGAAGGCGTTGACATACTCATTGACTGCAGGCACATACCTTCCCAGAGGAACTGGCCATACGGGTGAAAAATACGGCTGCGTAAGCGACCGCAGTTTTGTTTAAGGCCTTTAACAAAATTTACTCTAAATGGCGCGCAGGCAATTCCATTCAGAGTACTGGTACGCGAGTCAATGGCGGCGTTCCGCATGCATCGCATCGCGCCGTTCCGCTTTGTGCTGTCAGGAACGTGCTCCTTCTTCGGCGTTTTCAAGGGCAAGGGAAGGTGGAAAGCCTTCAGGCCCCGTTATCAGCCAGTGCTCAAGTTCCTTTTAAATGGGGGTGGTTCAATAGGAATAGCGAAATTGCTCGCTGCCGTCATTCCTTGTAGCTTTAAAGGGGCACCACTCCCTGAGAAAGGAACAAAAGAATTGAGAGGTTCTCTTTCATGGCCGTCGGAACTTAGACTCAGTGTCTCCATTGGCTGTCTTCCCCAGTCCCTTTTACACGGCCCTGGGAGGCTTACTGATACGGCTCTAGGGCGAACAGCACCCCGTCTGCTGTAGTGAGGGCGGAAGATTTATTAATCCGACGTTCCAAGGGGTCTCAAGTACCGTCGCTTCCATCGCGTGCGAGAAAGACCGCTTGTGGACAAAGAAGAGCAGAGGGGGGGGGGTTTAACAAAAGGAACGTTTAAGTTTCCTTCCACTGGCAGCCATTACTTAAGGGACGTAAAAAGGGTTTCCTGCTCGGTGTTCAAACTGTCGGGTGAAGCAGTGAGTCTAATAACCTCTGCTTCCCTTAGGTTATTTTGAAGGAGTCTTGTCGGGAGCGCGGCACTGCAGTGACTGCGAAAGATTGAAACTGGCGGTTGAAGCGGCTGAGAGATAAGTAGGAACATATAACCAAAACAAACATATCTGAAATTAGGGCTAGCCTACGTAAGATGCTCCACAGTGAGGCTTGCTTGATGAGACCTTGAGGACCCTCGGAAGGTTACAGCGCTATTACGTTGAGGGCTACGATCGATCGGCGTGTTATGGAGCCAAGGCCTGAGATGACGTGGGTAAATAAAAACGCCGATGAACCTTTTACGCTCTGCAGTATAAATGTTTGCATGCTTCGCGCAAAGGGGATAATAAAGTCGGGTGTATAAAGGACAGCCATAATAAAAAAGTAAGGCGGACGTGCATCGCGGTGATGAAGCTGAGAGGTCGTAAAACAAACGCACTAACGCAGGAAGGTGTCATGACGCACGTGGGGAAGTACAAAGCCCGGAGTTGGTTCTACACTTCTATAGCGCCATTGCCTCCAAACCTAGACCACAAAAGCTTATAGCTTACGTATGGCGCTGCACATTAAACTAAAACCTATAATGTTAGCTTTGATAGACCGTAATAGAATCCTAACGCCACCCTTTTAGGTGAGCTGTCATATTTATATACCTACCGTGCGGAAGTTTTGCAGCGTGTGCGAAAAGCAAGAAAGGAATATTTAGGTATATAACCGAGGTTTAGGTGCGGGGTACTTTAGGACAGCACAATGTCCGTCCGCGTCCATCCATACACACTCCACCATCAAGCTAAAATCAAGCGAAATTCGATTTGAGCCGTGAGTTGCAGTTTCATTTAGGGAATAATCAAGGTGCAACTACCGGCTCAAATCGAATGACGGTCGGGGCGGAAATCGGGTGCTACTCGGGGCGCAACTTGTATGTTATTTCGAGTCCCCGTACTCCGCACCCTCGCCAGCATCCCTGGAGTGAAGATGCTGCCGTTTTTTATCAAAGTGCCGCACAATAATGTATATTTTTAGGATACCTACAAATCTGGTAGTACTAAAAATCTTTAAACAGAGGAGACTTTCGAGGAACGACTGCTATTTTCGTATGCCAAATTTGTTCAACGTTCAGAAATATGCTGATTTTGTAAAGCTCTCGTCCGCATGGTTAGTAGGCTATGTTCAGACTACCGACGCAAAAGCCCTATCGTGATCTATGGACGTAAAAAAACGGCCTGACACGCTGTTTGGTTGGCTAAGACGTGAAATGACATCTTTCTTTAAAGTTATTACATTTCCGGCAATAGCCTGAACCCCACCTTACGATTCAGAGCGCCGCTACCCTCTGAGCCCGTGATACAAGTCTGGTGCCATGTCTGGTATAAGCGTGGTGCCATGTGGTGAAGTTTTTGTGTGGTGCGGTAAAGCCGGGCTTCCTCAAACAAGTTACGACAAACCGGAGCGTGTCGGTCGCCGCTACCTTGGTTGGCGATTATTCACGCCCGCCACTGCTGCAAAATACAGAACAAACTGGTTCTAGTGGCGGCGTCTTCGGACCCGTCACTGCGAACCGGCGCCACCCGCTGAGATCTTTCCCCTACCCTCCTCCCATTCTCAGACAGACCGAGAACCGGCTATCACGAGACCGGTAGAGTGTGTTTTTGTATCTGTATTTTTCTGTGTTGTGCGCACAGTGCTGGAAGGCATGAAGCCGTTTACGTTTCTGTGTATAAATTATGCCCTTCCATCGACCTGCGTGAATACACTTCGGGCGTTCGTAAGTGCGTCGCTTTGTCCGAGTCATGCTGTAGTCTCGCCAGCGAGTGTGTTTTCCCTGTATCTTTGCTGCTTATCTCTCGCCCTGCAGTAAATCAGTTACATCTTGCTCTCCGTTCTTGTTCGTCAACGCCGAGGCAGCTCTTCAGCTGGTCGCTCGTTCACCACGCTACCACTACATGACGGAGGAGACGGAGCTGGGTACCAGGACGCATTCGCCATTGTAACACAATGTAATGATTGGTCAAGGTGCCGCGGTGCTCAAACTGAACTGCGGAAAACGTAAAAGAAGCCCAAAGGCGTGTGCACAATCCAATGCCTAAAAATCGCCAAGAAATGTTGGCGAGCGTACTTTGGTACAGCAGAAGATGTGAGTAAACATCTAGCAAATCTTTAGAACAAACGAGTGAACCGTAAGTGCGGCTACACCACCACTTCGAAGCTGGGCCTTAGCATTGTTTTTAGTTGTACATGGCAGTCCTTTTAATGTTGTATGCAATGCGGTCGTCAGGCAAGGGATATGACATTCAGCATTATGCAGCAGGCCGGTTCCGTTTTGTAGTGTTTATACCGCACCTCGAATGCACGCCTAGCCTCATTCTGTTGCAACACGTTCTCTAGTTCAGCCCTTCTACCTTGCGCAGAGGTACCAGCACTGGGTCAGGAACCCTTGACTTGACGTCAAGCGTGGCAACGTGCCAAGTAAGGTAAACCTCGTTCATTGCACTTCAAGCACCCGGCGCAGTGGCAAGTGGCTAGACGTTGTTCTGCTGGGCCCAAGGACTTGGGTTCAACCCGAACAGCCTTGATTGTTTTTCCGGTGGGGGCGAAAAGCGAAAACGCCTGTGTGTCAAGGTTTCTGCTCTTGTCAAAGATCCTCAAGAGATAAAATTTAGTCCGGGGCACTCCACTGCGGTGCACCTTGTAGAGCCCAGCAGCTTCTGGACGTGTAACCCATAATCAATTCATATTGCTTGGTCAAGCGGCGGTTGTCATATCAAGACATTATACCGTAATGCGTAACATTAGGCCAGACATCGGGATATTGCATGTCGAAAGAACATGCCAGGGTCGCACGCTGTCACAATCGCTGCCAATGAATTCCCTTCTCATGCTCCTGGCCACACGACTCATCGCAGACCATGGAATTTTTTGCAGAAGCGATCCGGGCATGGGCGAGCTTCCCGTCCACCTTTCTATCAGGTCACCCCGGGTAAAATAAACACCTGGCGCATCCCCACCTTGCTGCTTGGAGAGGCGCTACTGCTTTCTAGAGCTGCACCTTTTTATACATTCCCGCTTTTTCAACAGTTCTTACACAGCTCTTACATACACACACAGAAAAGAAGCTTGCAATAGAAACGAGTGAAGCTTACAAAGAAAGGCTGCCCATGCAATGAGGAATCTGATAACCCGATCTTATTGGGCTCCTCCGATCACATTCTGTCCAGTCAGAATCTGATTGGGGAGCATCTGATAGCGGAATCCAATGATTCCGCCATAGGCATCTTCTCGTATTTTGCTGCTTCGTTTTCTGCGCCGAGTTCCAAGGGACAAGAGTTCCTTTTCCGAAAAGAAACCACTACACCGACCAACGAGGTTGTATTCTTTGTTAAGAAATTTTAACATTTCAAATAGAGGTACCATGCAACAATTTTCTTACTTTTCTCTATATTCTAAATGCTTTAATAACATAGTCATCACACATTCAGTACTTAGAATACAGGGTCACAAAGTACCTTGTCCGAAAAACTGCCGTATGCCCCTCAAGCAACACACAACCTTGTTCAAAAATGTTTTTTTTTCTTTCCCGGTCCTGGTGTTCCGAACCGGAGTTCTGCAGCGCTAAAATTACATCATGATAGAAACGCAGGAGAATTTGGCCAGCTTCCTTCATGTTGTAGCAATAAACGCTTTGGATAGCCACTTAAAAAATTCGTAAAAGCAAAGTACAAATAGAAGACGGGTCTCCTGCTACGAGCAAATCACCCAGTGCAGCTCCTTGCTGGCGATAACCATCGGTTCCACAATACTTCCACACGGGAAAGAAAAAGCGAAAGTGTTTCCCTGAAGTGTTGCAGAGTTCCTTTAGGTGCCACCGTAGACGCGGCGACGGCCGCGATGTCAACGCCAAATTTTCTTCGAACAGACATTTTTATGTTGTCACTTAAAAGGATGACTTCAGAACGCACATATACAAAACCACCAACACTAAGTTGGTGATGACATCTGGTGCCACCTATTGAAGAACAGCATTACAAAAATTCCGTTCAGAACACCTAAAATATCGTGGGACAGAGGAGAGTGAAACTGCCAGTCGGGATGCACATAATTTTGGAAGGTTTTTATATGCGACATTTTCTAAGTACACTGCGTACTGCGCACTGCAGTTTACAACCTAAACACTCCACTACTCTGCACCCCCTTGTTTATAAGCGTAATTCCAGCACATTTTGAGCTACATTTGGAGATTATAACCGGTCCGTAAGGATCATTACTAGTTCACACTTGTGTTTTGGGCATGGTTTGAAGACGGCGAAGCATCCTAAATCCTCTCGTGTCACCAAAAAAACTTCTGATGCCTAATTGTTTTGATAAACAGAAGTGCGAGAAGAATGAAAGGCGCATACACTTCCGTAAAAGACACTGCTAAGCAATGGGAATGTCAAGGCCAAAGGTAGAACGCCCCTGAATGCTTGTGTTGCTACTAAGCCGTGGACGTGAGTCCACACCCCGGTGCTGTGATACGGCAGTGAGCTCCCCACCTCGGCTCCCTACAACCTTCGTTTAAACTTGCTACTTCTCGACCCTGGAAGGAACAATCCGGATCAAGCGACAATGAAGCCAGTGCACTAATCTCCTAAAGCAAAATACGCTTAGAACACGCTGTTGTTCAGCGACCGAAAGTCGTTATCATCGATCTGGAAGGCGCCCCGTGGGTACGAAGGTCAGAATTGCCGCAGAAACTCGGTCGGAAACAGGGAAACCCACTTCCGCTGGGAAGCGTTGGGAGCCTCCTGCGGGGGCGCTTATAAGTCTCTCGCGACCCCCAAGGCCCACTTTTCACGACGCCGTCTAGAGAAGGCAGACTCGGGGGGTTACCTTAGTAAGCTTTCCTACCTGTTAACTTTGCTCAGCGTTCTCGTAATGACGTTGCTCTGCTCCGAGTACGTGTTATATCGAACTATTCTGCATGAGAACGGCACTGGAGTCGCCGTGACAACGTTTTGATCTTGTTGTTTAGAGCTGTACTCCATAAGGCGCTGATGTGTGAACATGTACGAGCTCCATCTCAGTGTTTTGTATGAGCCCCGCAACCCCCAGAGAAGCGTAGAATAACGGCCGCCGAAAGTGACCTTCGTGAACGGACTCGGCACTCGAAGCCATTGAGTGTTTTTCCGCTGAGCCAAAGCCGGCCTCAAGGCCACAAGGCCATTTGAATGTGGTCATTCAGGAATTTACCAGAAGCTTTGTTCACAGACACTTTAAACAAAATAAAACTGAAAAGGGATATGAACGGTGCAGTCCTGTGTTGAAAGCGCCGATACTGAGACGTTATGTAGCAGCTACTCACCATAACTAGCAGCTTATTTACGTCGACTCGAGCTCGAAAGCCTGTCCCAGTGACTTCCACCCATTCTAAAACTGGACTGCCAAAGTCCGTTATTCGCCACCAAACTTTCCAACTTATCCCCGCGTCTGGTTGTTCTTATCTTCCTGGTCCCGCTTCTCGGTAGCCATTTTGATTCCGTGAGGGGTCAGTGGTAGTCAGCAGTCCGCATTCAAATCAAATCAAATTTCTTTAATTCTAACACAAAGTGCTGAGGACCATGAACAAGAAGCCTCAGAAAGGGCCAGTATGTCTTCATTCTACGACCAGCCCGAACCACATCCTTATCCTAATTCGGGTAGGTCTTCCACCGAAGTTTGCTTTCTGATGCAAGACATTCATTTCTATACCTAATCTTTGCGTTTATGATTTCTTTTGTATGGCTTCTTTGGGAGACCTAAATTTTCTTTCCAACTGTTGAAGAAGTTCCCAAGCATCTGCTCTATTAGTGCTCACTGGTAATACGCATTCGTTGTAAGCCTTTTTTTAAGTCACAAATGTAGCCTAGCCGTGATTGGTTGAGCCAGCTTGCCGAATTCACCACACCCCGTGCGAATCATTCTCCTAGTTCGTTCTTGCGCTTTCGGTAGGAACTTAGAGCTTCTCCACGATCGTTATACATAGCGTTTCTTGTATTTCATTGCCTACCATAAAGGGAACTCTCTGTGAATGTTTATTTGAAATTTCTTTCAATTGTTTTTCTTTATATTATATCCTGCGTACGCGGTTAAGCTCCCGGAACAAGCATTCTTCATATGTCCTCCCGATTCACAAAATAAATGGATTCCAGGTGCAAATCTCAGAAGGCTTAAATATTCACTTTTGGTCACGGCTTCACTTGTCCCAATCGAACTACTCAAATACCCCTTTTTAGACATGCCGTAAAATAATAACAGCTGAATGTTCTACCCTATAGAGACGGCCTCCATTATAGGCAACGGCCCATTATTATGCAGGCCTATAGCACCCGTTGAGTCGTTGCACTCGGCCTTCAAGAGCTCCGCACATCTTCTGCAATCCCTGTCCTTCAAAACCTCCATCACTGCACTGGTGTCCATCATGGACGGGTGACGTAGTGGATCGCACTCCGTGGATTTCTCTACGTTCTCTATTAGCAGTTTGAGGGCATAAATCTGGGTCATTGTTGAAATCAAATCAAATCAGTTTTATTTGCATCGCAGTGATGCAGGCAGGCACGGCCAAAAGTTAACAGCTTTCACTTAAGGTAACCCTCTCCGCTCCCTCCCCCCCCGCCTTCGGTAGAAGGCACACATGAAGTGCACATCTCGCACCCTCAGCAAAACAGGCGCTGCATGTGACAGGCGCTTCATGCACTCCATTGGTAAAACAGATTGGTAAAACACTGTCTTAATGGAATAACACCTATACATTTAGTACACACTACTTAAACACTTATACATCACTTACACATCATTTGAATCATCCAAGAAATAGAACATATTAAAGCATATTATAGAACAATATCTTTGAAAACGAAATCAGCATAACAAGAGGTAGTTTGAAAACAGTGGAAGTACTATGCCACCGGAAGTACTCTCGTATAGCCCGAACACTCGCTCCTTCTGGAGAGAAATAATTTGAAATGAAATCATTTAGCAGTAACGGTGAGGCAGACCTCATCATCTGCCGTCCATGTTCAGTATGGCAAAATGGAAGATACCAAAATTGTTGCGTTCGAAAAGTGTAAGTACCGGCGTTTTAATTGTTTAAGGGATAGCGTTTGTAAAAGCCTTCTTCACTATTAGCAACATTTTTTTATAACGCGCCGCCATGCAGAATTCATATGTATTATAAACAGGCACAATTCTAAAACGCGTGAAGAACTCCCTGGTGTGCACAAGGTAGTCAACATGACCTATGTAACACACTGCTTTCTTTTTGAGCAGGTACATTTTAAGTATGTTGCATTGCCCCAGGTAAGGAAAAAAACTAATGCACATGAGATACGAACAACGCGTTGTACAAGAAGAGTTTTATAGATGATAGAAAAAATTAGGAAGCTTTGGCGAGCATTTTGACCGACTTAGCTGACCTACTTAGGGTGGAATTTATGCAGTGGTGCCAGCTTTTGTTCTTGTGGGAAAAAAAACTCCCAATGTTTTTACAGTGTCTACGACCGCTGTGATAGTGTTATCCATTGTTATGCTGACGTCCAATGAAAGAACACTCCGTCTTGAACGAAATAAAATGGCTTTCGTTTTTCACTGTTTAATGAGTTCAACTGTTTTAAAACGCCGTTTAAATTTGAAATTATACAGGGTATATTTGCACCTCTCCAGAGGAGGCTTGTGTCATCCGCATATAAAAGGTAATGTGGTTTGTCGTCAGTAGCATGTTATGTCATTCACATACAAAATAAATAGCAGCGGGCCTCAAATGCTTCCTTGCGGAACTGCAGTGATGATTTGTTGAAGAATTAAAGGTTATTTTTTATTGCTACGCATTGAAACCTGTGTTCTAGATATGGTTTAAGAAGAGAAGATGCGATGCCACGAATGCCTTACAGCTGTGATTTGTGCGGGAAGTTCTGATAATTTAGATGGTCGAAAACCTTCGAAAAATCTATCAATACACATATACACAGTTGATTTTCTTTCACGCGCATCAAGGATTATTAATTTTTGCATTAGCAGAACTGTTTCAGTGGAATTTTGTGGCGAAACCATATTGCGCTGGACTTATTAGTTCGAATTTGCTACAAAAGTTAGCGAGTCTTTTATAAATTACTTTTCGCAAACCTTTTGATAAAACTGGTAGAATAGAAATGGGTCTAGAGTTGGATGCCTCATTTTTATCAGTTGAGTTACCCTTCCTAAAATCCAGCGCCTATCATGGTTGAGTCAAATATAGGGTGTCATGCGGTTAACTACAACATTTATCGATCAAAGACTTTACATGATACTGTCTGTGATTTATGATTTCATTGTTATTTCTTGAACTTATTGTTACTGTAATGTGCTCAGGCACTCGATGAATAATGAACCTAGGCCTTCGAGCACCAGATCACTATCATTTAACTGAGTTATGGCTATTAAAGCGAAGGTTCCCTCAGTACTGTTTCCTAACCCAACGTTTGCAGCTTGCTAATCTGCACAGAATCTTCCTGCAATTTCTTATTATAGGATCCGTCTTACACATTGTGTTGCCAGTAACGTGTTCGTGCACACCCATTTGATATTTTCCAGAAGGAACATTGTTTTTCGTTGGCTCTTAAATACTTCTTCTGTTTATTTGTTGTATTTTTGTCATGTTATTGGTACGCATTTCCCTATTCTTCCTTCTGCAAATAAGAAGTTTGCACCTCAGGAGATTCGATTCCTTCCATCAGTCTTCAATATTGGTTCTTCCCTTTTGATAGTTCACCAGTTTCTTTCCTGCGTACCCTTCCTCCCACCTGTGTTGCCGATTTTGTTGTTGTCGTATATACGGTGTCGTTGAGTTGATCTACGTGGCCCTCAACTACGTCGGCCGACGCTGCGAATTTCTTCGGAAGCGTTATTCTGAACTTTTGCACTGTGTATGCACATTGCAGGCTTGATTTCCGTTTTCTCATGGTATACCAGGTGTGTTTAGAGGGGGCTTTTTTGTTTCATCTGTAGCAAACTTTTACGCTTTTTTATCTTTTCTTCCTATGCACGTTTTCTCTATCAACCGTGCGTGTGTACTAAAGCCTTGCCCCCGGGCTCTGCAAAATCTCTTCTTCAATGCCCACAAAGAGCACCTTTCTATCCCTGTTTTGCATTTGCATCGACCCATTGGTGACCACGCAGGTTCGTTTCAGGCACATTTCTCCAGATAACCAATGGCACCGCATCATTGTTAGACCACTCAGCAAGAAAAAAGCATACCCCGTTGTTTATTACTGGTTAGCATAACCCTTACGTTCAAAACTTCAGACAGATAACATAAGGTCGTTCCACGAGAACCGAGATCGCTAACCGCGCGGCTGGTGCGTTTTCTTCGTGCGACTGAAATAGTGCAGTGGCTTCGATTTCTTCGTCCTCCTCCCCCTGTGACTTCGGTCGTCCTGTTCGGAGACACTCCTCTGTGTCCTGTAACAACTGGGCTTTGTCTGAGCGCACTTGTGTTACGATAATTTCTGTTCTGTGGTCATGTCTAAGCACAAAGTAATTCATATCTAAGCATCGTGGGCCATAGTAAACGAAAGCCTCTGTAGTTCTAGCCACACGTAAAAAGTCGCGCTCGCCCGACACCTGGCTCACCCAGGCGACGGTGATTGCTGCTTTCCGAGAAACGTTTCCCGTTCGAAGAAGGCGACTATGTAAAGTGGGGCGCATAGCCTCGCTGCATTTTTATCATGTGGAGCTAATCACAGCAACGCTGGAATATTTCTTCCTGAACACACGCGTACCGCGTGATTGCAGTCCTACGCCCAAAACACTAATTCTTACCTGAGAAATGCCTCATAGAATATTTCGCGAGATTTTGATCGTCGCTTCGCAGGATAACACAAAAGGCAAAAAATGGCGAAGCGCTGCAGATTTATTGAGCAGTTATGAATATAAATCGGTACTTGAAAACGTAAAAAAACCAGGCGGCCCGTAAATTCTCATTCGTTTTAAGTCACAAAAACTCCTTCCCCAAATCATTGCTATGTTCGGTCTTTCGTTACCTGTCACGGAGGAGTCCATTCGTGTCGATAGAAAAAAAAAACTGAATGGGTTTGAAAGTATCAGCCTGCTAGGCTTTGAACTATCTTTACGGAGACCATTCAGCTTTGTGTGTTAAAGGAACGCTCCAGGAAAGAATTTCAAGACAATCTATCAAGGCCTATAGAAAATTATGCCATAAGTCTTAGTTTCCCAGAGGCGGAGCTTCCCTAAAGCTGCATATATAATACCTATGAAAAAAGCCATCACCATGCTTACGAGTATTGGAGAGGGCAGGCCGCGAGACGATATTGTGTTTTTGTTTAGTACAAAAGTTCCTAGGTATAAAATGTGCCGTGATGGTCAAATTCTCGCAAACAAAGTAAATTAGCAAACTAGATGAAAAACACCGTCACGGGGCACCAGTCGAAGAGGGCCTCAATTTCTTATCAAAAAGCAGGAAATATAAAAATTGGCCGCGTACCTGCTCCTCTCGTTGCAAATATCGACGCAAGATGATAGTCGAGTGGGTCCCCCTACAACTAAATGCATCCTTCTCTTTCCCGCTCACCTCTCATGCTGTTCCCTCCCCGTGCCGTTCCTTCCAAGGTAACACGCTAGAGGTTGCACAAGTAAATTTAAATTTACCCGAGTTCCACTGCTCCACGTCGGGTTCGTCGATGCCAGCACTGCCGTACGGTGGAGAGCGCGGAATCGAGGCACCGGACTCCAACGTTATAGAACCACGTTACCCTACTCGAGGAGCGTTCCGAGCGGAA
>CM023452.1:177620973-177770973 GCA_013339765.2 Haemaphysalis longicornis | reverse complement strand
TCGTGCCGTGAGTCACGAATGCCATCGGAGGGTCTGTCGGACTCACGTCGGGCGGCTCAGTAGCGTCAGAGTCCTTCAATGCCTATATTGCGTAGCGGGCCGAATTTCAGCACTAATACGGTCTGGTACTTACTGGTTGAAAATTGGTGTTCGAAAAAGTAAGGGTGCACCCTTTATAGAGCAAGGCATTCCTACCCCTGTTGAAGCATCTCTATGGCTAATTAAATGATAGAGAACACAGAGTGCTCGAGCCTTGCACAACGTGCAGAAGAGTGCCAAAATAAGAAAAGGGGTTCCATTTTGCAATTCAATTACCTCGTGGCACCTGGTGTATATGTGAGGGTTGCGTTATTTTTAATAATAACGATAATAATGCAAAGCTTTCTATTCCTTACTGATGGTGATTGTAACACAGACGAACTGCAGGAAAGCCACCTTTGCACAAATGACGATGTTAAGCGAAGACACATCAAGCGTCTAAAAAAGAAAACGTTCCCCCTGGTCGGAATCGGGGTCTTCCGCTTTATGAAGCCAAAATCTATCCGATAACACTGTGAACCCCTACACGCTTAACGGCAGCGAATGAATCCCTCATGAAAAAGCTAAGCGTTTCAACCATAGTTGTCATTAGACGAAGGGTCGTTTGGTTTTTTATTGCCCCTTGAAGGAGAGTTAAGCCGGCAGAAATCCCGAGGGTTCTTTGGAAGTTTTTGTCCATAGTATTTCCATTTCAGCGGAGCAGGAAAATGTGTAGTTGAAAATATATTCCGAACACATCACCCCGATGACGGTTTGTGCAGTGCGGATTGTATTGTGTCACTCGTGTACAAGGCACTCGCCTTGAGAGGTTATCAAATTTTCTTATTGTAAATAGGGAGTGTGCTGTGGAAATACTGGCGCTGTCACCGTCCGTACCTTCTCGTGTAAAAATGGTAGTAGTAGTTTATACAGTCGGGGAAGGTCGAAGAAGCTTTGTGACGAAACGGTGCGGCGCCCTTTCCGCGGTTGCGGGCTGCACCGGTGCCTGCCTAGAAAAGCGGCGGTGAAGGTAAGAACACGATACACGCGCAAAGGCCTCCGTGATTGGCTGCCGGGGCACGCCGTGGCTTGCGTATACATGCGTAACCATGCGTCTTTCATGCGTAATCATGCGAACGGCAATTAAATTTCGCAGTTCGATGCATCGGAGGACGGAGGCGGTAGAAGCATTCTGCCAAATAAAACTGCGTAGAAACACAATGGCGCCTAACTTTTCTATGCAAACATGCCTGCCTACTGCAGCCAGTGTAAAGTTAATTAATACATTTTAGTTACTTAAGCCGCCAACATTAATAGTTACCACCTACTTCTGTTTCACCCTATGCGCATAACATCACTGTAGAGGTCGTCTTGACGTACATCTGAGCGCGTAATAAACCTGTCGACTTAACATTGATCACACAGTATAATATTGGTTGTGTTCAAAAAAGTGGTCGATTCAAAAAATATTTGAAATTTTTCCGAAAAAGAAATAATTCCGCAGAGCCTTCAAATTGTCTTTTGAAATCCACCCCACCACTCCGATCGAATTGATATGAACCTCAGCCCATACCGGTATGGGGGGTAACGGGACGGCCCACAATATTGCTCGAGGGCTCACTCTCGTCCTCTCACCCGGCGCAAGATCGGCTCGAAATAGCCTCCTCAGCTATCACGACTGCGTCACACACTACCTCTTCTCCTGGCGCACTTTTCCCCCGCTCATGTCAGCCCTAACAACGCCCGGTAACAGAGCTCTTCGATGTAGGCAGTTGCGAAACTCGCCCTCAAAAAATCGGCCCGCACCTGGACCCCCCCCCTGCATTGGATCAAGCGTACCGTGGCGCCACTGCGGCCGCCGCGTGCACTATCCGAAAATCAAAGTAATTATTCAAACTGACAATTTTACGTCAAATTTTGTTTTAAAGTGCATGATTCTTTATTTTTGTGCTTTCGTAAGTTAGTAATTGCTATCTTAACTCCGGTTTTTAGGTTGCGATTGTTTCTGCTTCCGCGCATCTGCCACGACCAATTGGCGCTTGTGCGGGCACTCCGGCACAACATAGGTCCGAACTGAAGTACTAAATTTGCAATTATCGTTTGGCCTACAGCTGTACGCCAAAACTAATCTAGTAGCTGCTAAAGCGGCACTAAATAATCAATTTCTGCTTGCATAAACCACCGAAGCGACTTATTTAATTTTGCCGCCAGAAGACCGAGTAGGACGCGCAGCAGACGGCAGTGCGCAAGCGACGGTGTACCCCATGGTCACATCTCTTTTTACTAGTTTGGCTTCGTGTGTATATAAAACACTTGCATAGTTGAGCACATTGGGCTCCTTTGGCATAACAAATTTACTTAACCAGTCAAATACCTTTTCTCGCCCAGGTCGTTGAGCGGCGAAGCAAGTTGTATAGTTTCTTTTGTCACCAAAAGATGGTGCCCCTGTCAAACAATATCCAAAGCAGTGGACCAATCGCAGGGCCACTTTTTGATGCATGGGGTCTATGAGGAGTTTCGCAACACCTATATCAAGTAACTCTGCCCGGTAATGCACGCGGGCACTCTTGCAGGCCAGCACGCTTCTGTCTTGCAGTACTTTATCGTACCCATCCCACAGTATCCTCCTCTCCCAACTGACCTTCGTCCTGTGGTCGGGCTACCGTGTCTTACTCCAAGTGAGCATGTACAAATGATGTCTTCCCCTCCTTAGGGTGTGAAGAGCAGTGTGAGGGGGTTCTGAGTACCCCAAACCCAGGAATCCAAATCCGGACCCAGCCAGCGGAGGCGCCGTAAGGCGCATCCAAGCGGCCACCCCGAACCCTTGACCGCATTTTCTGATAAAGAAGCTCTCTCTCTCTCTCTCTCTCTCTCTCTCTCTGTCGGCAGTTTCCCTGCCTGTGAACCTGTATAATATAGATAATATAACACGGCTGCTTTTTCTTCGCATGCACCACCAAACATTTCGGGCTCGCAGCCGGAGGCGGAGAGAAAATAACCTACTTTTCATAGCTTTGGGAAGACACTTGGGTTTGTATAATGACTTCAACATCATAAAAACTGCTAAGCAATGGTATCGCGGGGAAGAAAAATAAAGACTGGCGCTGTTGAAGTGTTTTTCCTGGTGTCTTCGTTCTTTTACTCTCTCGAAGGTCTATCCCCAACCAGGTCAACCTTCCGCTTTGGATAGTCCGAATAAGGACTTCCCCTGTGGGGTTTTCAGCGCACACTTTTCTCTTCAGCCGATATTGTTCTGGGGATACAACAAACGTGTATTTCAGCACATGGCGGCAAGATATGTGCGATTGAGAAGTAAACACGAAAAAAGAACAATAAAATAAAAAAAAAAGTCCACGCATCTCCACGAAGTGAATCATAGCGAGTGGGCGAAGCACTAGGGATCGTTCTTACCTTGAATCACCCATAAGAGTGATTACTGCTGTTAAAACGATTTCTAAAAAAATCCAATCCAATCCAATTCAACTTAATCCAATTCAAATCTCATCATCATCATCACCAGCCTATCTACGACTCCACTGCAGGGCAAAGGCCTCTCCATTATTCTCCAATTACCTCGTCCTGTGCCAACTGTGACCAATTTATCCCCGCAAACTTCTTGATCTCATCTGCCCATCAAACTTTCTTCGCTGCCGCCCCTGCAACGCTTGCCTTCTCTAGGGATCCACTCTGTTACCCGTATGACCAGCGGTTATCTTGCCTTCGCATTACATGCCCTGCCCACGTCCATTTCGTCTTCTTCTTAATTTCTACTAATATGTCTTTAACACCAGTGTGCTCCCTGACCCCACTCCGCTCTCTTCTTGTCCCTTAATGTTACACCTATCATTTTCCGCTCCATTGCCCGCTGAGTCGTTCTCAATTTAGGTTGAACCCTCTTAGTGAGGCCTCCAAGTTTCTGCCCCGTAGGTGAGTACCGGTAAGATGCAGCTGTCATATACACCTTTCTTCTTCAGCGACAATGGTATGCTGCTATTCATTATCTGAGAATGTCTGCCATATGCACCCCACCCCATTCTGATCCTTCTAATTATCCCTGCCTCATGTTTGGGATCCGGGGTCACAACTTGGCCTAAGTAGATATATTCGCTTACCACTTCCACTGCCTCGCCACCTATTCAAACTGCTGTGCTGTCCCGAGGTTATTGATCATTACTTTAGTTTTCTGCATATTAATTTTCAGGCCCACGGTTCTACTCTGTTCGCCCAGTGCGGAAAGCATGCTTTGCAATTCGTCCCCCGAGTTACTTAGCAAGGCAACGTCATCCGCAAATCTAAGGTTACTGAGGTATTCTCCATTAACCCTTACTCCCACCCAATTAGATCTAATCTAATATAAATCCAAATACAATTCAATCCTATCCAATCCAATGCTCCTCGCGCATGCACAGCCTGGCTCTCCCGGAGCACCCTCCCTCCCTCTCTCTCTCTCTCTCTCTAACCTTTTGTGAACCTTTTATTTTTGTTCTGGTTAACCTCCTGGGAACCTTTAGTTCACAGATGTTTCGATTTATACGGCGCTGTGCGTCTCTCTAAAATTTTGTGAACATTTTAGTTTGTACCTGTTAACCTATTGCGAACCTTTTGTTCACAGATTTTTCTATTGACATGGTGCTGTGCCGTGAGCACGGATGCTGGACGCCGGACAAGCCTCGGCCTTAAGGGGTTTCGGCCTTAAAACACAAACTACCAAATGTAATGATAATTAGAGGCAAAAAGAAAATAAAAGCGGTTCTTAACATAGGGCCACTCCCTGCGTTAGACACACGCCGAAGGACTGGTAACTTCACTTGCGTTAATCATTCTCTAGAAAGTCGTGAAACGCCAAACACAGATGGCGGGCAGCTACTTAGAACACGGAATATGACTGGAGAAAACCAGTTCCTCTCTCTTTCGTGGGAAACGGCAGCACGCTTCAGCCAGAACAGTTTTAGCAAGCAGTATGTTGTTGGCGGGATGTTTATTCATCGAAATATTCTTAAGCCCGGCGCATTATCAATAAAAGAAGTAAATCCGTTGCTAGAAAGATCATTTAACTCCCCGAAAAAACAGTTGGTGAAGAAAGAGCAACACTACAGGAACAGAAGTCTGGAAAGCAGTAATAATTTCCTAAGGCGTCTTTAGCCAACTCGTTCAGATTTCCATCCCAAGGCGCTTGTGCCCTAGAAATTTTTTTTTCCAGTTTTATTGATTTCGTTATTCATGCAGAATGCTGGCCCAGCCTCGAGCTTCTCTAGTATAAGCGCGAAATACGGCGAAGAGTAACTTCTGCAAAAACAAGAAGGACAGCCGCTTCTGGAGAGAAACATCTAGCGTCGCTCTGTGTGGGGGACCGATTCCATGTGTAAATGGGGATGTCCGTCTAGCGAAGTAAGGCCTTGTTTTTCTTGAAAAAAAAATCAGGAAAACACTAGCTACGTTTGCATTGCCAGGAAACAAATGGGTTCATTCGATTTAAACACTTCTAGCGAATGCCCTTTTCCTCGAACGCACAATGGCTCTTGAATAGCTGCTCACTTAATGTAACCGTTTCTCCTTAATTATTCTTGGACAACTTATTTCGAAGCGGTTTTCGATCGTTTATCGAAGAACACAAACGCTTGCGTTTGTTTGTAAAAAGTGAAGTTTATCACAGTGACCGAGCATAGTTTTCGACCGACCTCGTGTTAGGTAGAGAAAGTGCCATGCTGCCTTTTCTTCTCACCGTACAGAGTTACACAATTCGTAAGAGCGGGAAGGCGAAGTTTCCACTTGTAGATGCGTTTTTAGTCTGGCTTTTTTTCGGTGATGTATTTGCATTATACGAGTTGCTTCCTTACGGCTTTGTCCTTTTCATGTTTCTTGAGAGTTTTTGTTATTGTACTATATATACACCTTAGGAATAATAACACAGTTGGATAACTGTCAAAGCAAAACTTCATAGTCATGAACTGGGGTACTATGTACCGTATTCCATATATACTCCAAAGGAAACAAAAATTCTCAAACCCGTGAATCATTTGGAGCAGCCTTAGCCATTTGCCAACATTCGACGAAAGAACGTTTCTTTGTCAGGACGATCGCGGTCATCCTTTTCACGGTTTCCTTAGAGATGGTTTCCCTCAAAGAGAGAGAGAGAGAGAGAGAGAGAGCGTTAAGGGAGGGATGAGAGGCAAACGGAGTCGACGCGAGAAATGCAAAGTAAGCGAAAAATTTCCCACCTCACCTACAGTTGCGCTATGAAGTATGTGTTTAATGTCACGTTTACATGTAAGTCATAGTTGGCAAGGGTGGTATTGAGTGTTTAGGACATGTTCATACAAACGAGAAAGTGCACCTTTTAGTGCGTGATGAAATCACAGATATCTAAGATCATTTTGAAGACTTCGCATGGTGTTATTAGTGATGGGAACCACCTAATATTTCGGTGGTCATACGGTTTACTCTTAGCAAAGGAATTTGTTGTAGTTGATTTTAAAGAACGTGTGTTTGTTTGCTTATTTGTTCGTTTGTTGTCAGTTTATTTGCCTTTTCTTTCTTTGTTGGATTGTTTGCTCCTTCATTTGTTTGTTTGTTTGTTTGTTGGTGTCTTTGTTTGTTCGTTCGCTCATTCGTTCGTTTGTTTGTTTGTTTTTTGGTGTGTTTTCGTTCCATCGTTTGTTTGTTTGTACTTTTGTTCTTTCATATGTATATTTTTTGTTTGTTTGTTTGTTTGCCTGCTTAGGCCGGGTACAGGTGCATCATACAAAAGATTTAAATTTTGGGTCTACTGCCGAGGTGAACTAGGCAATAGGCGTTCGAGGCGCCTAACCAAGCCCCATCCCTCTGACATGGCGACTAACTTTACGTCAGTTTTTTTCAAATTATGTCCTGGAAATGTCATGGTGCAACCACGTGCGCAGCCATCAACGGGAAGAAAATTTGAGAACGGGAAAAGTTTCGCAGAAGAGACTTGTATCTAAAAAATCCACAGACGGCTTCGCTGCGCTGACCACGCAACATTGGGCGAATGCAGCATACAGTCCGCTTTATAAATCATTGTCTCATAGCCCACTGCGAGTATGGGTTGCCCTGCTTTTAATAAATTTTTGATAGGGTTCAGAATACGCACACGGGATTCAGGGCATGGAAGCAGACTTCTGCGGTCTACCTTTCTGATTCTTGCACTCCAAGTGATTTATCGAATGATTCATTGATTGGTAGGTTAATTCCCCAACATGCACCACCGGCGGCAGCTTCGGTGGCGCGATATCTCGTTTCAAGGCAGATTCAAGCCATGCACTTCCAGTGCGATGTAGAAGGTCAACTACACGCGTGGTTATGGAGCGCCCTGCCCTTGAAACCAACCTAAATGAAGCTACACCACCTTCTTTTTTACGATAATAATGCGTACACCTGAGCTAAACGAACATTTTGCTATGAAAAAATGCGGGGAAAAGTGTAGTACTGCTGGGGCTCGAAACTAAGTCGTTCACGTCAAAAAGCACGTGATTGTATTCCTGGACTATTATGTCCAAATAGCGGAGCCCTTTTAGCAGTTGACCACAAGAACACAAGTAGTGTACCCATCGATACCACAGGTGACGGTGCATGCCTGCAGGAAGTGCCTGCTTGTAACCTTATGGAAACGCAATATCGTGTGCGTGGCAACGCGCTGTATTAGCCCACAATTCTGATTTTGTGCGCTATGCAATACTTTTACCTAAGCAGGTATGTACACCAATGCGCCAATATTACTGCGTGGGTTATGCAAGTTTTCATAGACGGAAATCAGGAACGGCCGGGGTGGGTTGGAGCTTAGGCTTAACATTGGCCTTTCAGGTCTTTCCACGCAGCCGGTACCCTCCACTTGAAGAGCAATAAGTGCATGAAATACTTTTCCTAACGCGTACTTGTTGACGACGTCAGACCTCAAGGAGTGACGCTAAGCTTACCATTCTATGTTAGGATTGAAACAATGCAAAGTTAAATTTGAGCCTTAAGATGTTCCAAACAGCGTCGTATTCATTCTATGTATAGCGGCGGTAAGCCGTGGACGAAGTTAGGCAATACTAGGCCTGATTCGGATCATCAAATACCCGCGTCGCTTCTTCTCCTGCGCATGGGCACCAACCTTCGAACAAGGTAATGCACACAAAAATACGAAACCTTTCATCGAGTCGACTTCCTGGCCACTCAAAATCGGCCTAGATTGGCTAGTATTCTTTCGCGCTAAAACACTATAGGTAAGGAACGGAGAACGACCGGCATAGGTGGAAGGCACACAAGAAGCACGCGGGTACATTGAGACACCTGGGAAATCTAAGTGTCAACAGTGCCCAATACTGGCATTCAAAGAAGGCAAGCCAATATAGCCGTTGCTGTGCTCTCGAATCCTTTCTTCAGGGCACGTTCGTATTCTTTTTTTTTGTGGACCCCCAAAACTTTGTGTCTTCCCCACCGGCTCCACCAGAGATGCGTGGTTCGTAGTTGTATGCAGTGTATCATACAGTACAGAATCAAGCCTGAGCGCAGAGTTGCCGCAGTTACCCTTAATCGCTTTTCTACTTGTCCCATTGATAGGAAACGCGTTGCGTGCCTGTCTTCCCGTTTGTTTTCGACATCTTTTATCTCGGCCTTTCTGTTTTCGCTGTTTTCCCAGTAATTTCCCTCAATCACATCTACAGGCTGGAAACGTAAACTATTGTGACACAGCGTTCGAGGTGGGCGGGAAGACGCAATTCTAAGAATAGCTAACGCCCAGGTACGAAGGCTAGACAAATCGCCGTTCGGTTTACAGAGAAAAGGCTGCGATGGCGACGTGGCGGCAGCCGTAAAGAAGACGTACTGGTGGTAGCAGCCGGCTAGTATGTTACTGTGCTGCAGAAAAACATCATCGAGGGAACGAGGGACGTATGGGTTGGATGGGAATGAGCAGCACAAAAGTACGATAAAGCGACACAAAGCACACAGTCTTTGCAGTTTGCCAAGTGTGGATTCCAATGTCAACGTGGCATGCTACGAGGGGTGGCTGCAATTTCAAATGCTCTCATCTGCCTGTTGTGACTCCTTTAGGACGAGAAACGCATCAGACAAGGCTACAGGAAAAGGCTTGAGAATGTTCCATGTATATGTGGTTAATGAAATGCATAGGTGTCAGAGAAAAATTGAAGGATGACGGAAGCGGTGTGCCGTACACGCATCAGAAAAGGTCGTTTCTGCGGTAACCTTAAAGAACCCACTCGAAAATGCGGCGAAGATGCGTAAAACGATACAGGTGAAGGCGGCGATTTCAAAAAGCACAGCGAAGAGGTGGAAAATTTGGCGGTGTGCATGCGAGCTTTTTACTTCCGGTAAAAAAATGACATAATAAGCTCAGGCGTACTTAACTACCTCAAGTTCTGATTGCGAACGTTACGGGCGGTGTTCAAAGCTCGTTTATGGTACATTTAACGACGGTTTCCTACATTCGTTGCCTGAGTGGTGTCTGTCTTTTTGCAGATTTGCTCGTACACCCCATTGGTCGTACGAGCTTCATTGCCTCGCCCTATAACCGAATTTCTTTGGACTTCAGAGCTGATCGCCAACTGCATGAGGCATTCGATGGTCACTCAATTTTACGGTAGCATTTGTTACCCTTCATGCGAAGAGCAAGTGTTTTGGCCGTTTGGAATGTCACAGCGGAAAATGTTGTGGTGGCCAGCACCGCTAATAAAGGACTTGTTATTTGCGGAAAAATGTACTGGATTTTACTCGAACTGGTTGATATTTTGGAGTATAAACAGATAACATGCTAGAACGGTGTGAGGGGCGGCTCCAAGCCTATCTTTCTGCAACTGAATGCCTACACAGAAAACGTAGGCAGCCCGTAAGATTACTTGAGCCGGGAAAGCCTACAAAAAAGTTGAGATTTTTTGATCAGGGACTTTCAATATTCGCGGCCGTCTGACATGTATTTCCGAGTCATGTCCTTTGCGTAAATCATCTGTCAACGCTTTCACACGGGCAGTGAACTGAAGCATGGCGTGCAAAAAGCGTCCGTTCAGTGCAATTAACATGCCTGTTGTTTCCTATGCTGGACATCAATGAAGTTCATCACTCTAGTCGCCGATGAATTGGTCGCACCTTTTCCTTTCTGAAATATAAAAGCACTCTTTATTTCACAAAAGCTGCGTATCAGTGAGACGACGGAATATGCAGGCAGCGCTACTGAGTTGCGTCATGATCACCTATACATTAGACTTCATCTTTTCAGGGAACTATTGGGCTGTCCGTCATGACCTGACAACTATGCCATCGTAGAAGCTTTCATAGAAGCTTTCCAGAGGATAGACTCTTTGTGTAAGCATTTCATATTATCACGTGACTCTTGAGCACAACGTAACAATGACGTCAACCCTCCAAGCCATGTTTCCTTCCGAAAGTAAGGGCGCGCATCTCTTTTCTGGGGCTGGCCGTGGGTGCGTCAGGATGCTTCGTATGGCACGCACACTTTTCACCATTTCAGATTGACGAGGCTCATCCCCTTGCCTTCCTCTATTTGCCTAACCCAACATAACCTCAGATGACTTAAAATATATCGGAATCCAAAAAGGGTATCTTAATTGGACCATTTGAGTAAACGAAATAAAATGGAAAAAGTATTCCCCAAAAAGTGTCCGACGCGTCACTTTATGGTGAAATCGCACGGCCTATAACACACACTGAAGAATAACAGGATGAGGTATAGGGCACACGTAATTTTCTCTGTCAAAAATAGGCGTGGGAAAGAGCGTGAGGCTATTGAAAAGAAGGCCATCTGAAGACCGTGGTGCACATAAGCCCGCAGTGCATGAAGAACCACACGAAACAATTCTTTGCCTTGCTGAGTTGGTGTGGTATCCGGTATGCCGCTGTCCGGTGACCGTGAGTATATAGGCAATGCGGGGAGATGCCGGTATGTTAAAATGCGCGAGCACAATAGATCGTCCAAAGGGAACCCGTGCACGAAATTAGCCACACATTGTAGAAACTTGTGCTTGTATGCCACAGTTGGAGCGCTCGAGTGTGACGTACTGTAGTGAAAAATTGAATGCGACCACAAAATACGAACCAGAACACGCAAAGTTGAATAATACGTTTTGTGGAGGTTACATAAACGCGCCATAGTGGTATTTTTGGAAAGCATCACTTCCTATCTTTGCTGGCGTAATTGGACCACACGTCAATCGGACGTGCATAGAAAGAAATCACGCCATTTGTTTGTTTTGTGCATACTTTTGTGATCGCATTTCCTTTGCCTACGGGTGTACAAGCACAAGAACCGGCGCGTGCGTTGGATCGCCTGGGCGTTTTTTATGAGGCGATCACCCACCCTTTGTCTTAGCCAAGGCTTGGTTGCCCTCTTAGAGTCCGAACTTTCATATCTCCATAATGAATTTCTTCCGACGGGAAAGTAGTGCGACTTTGAACTAATGGGTATTTTGTCACATGGGAGGTATGGTTACTTTATGTATTATTACTTGTTTTTTTTTTGGTTGAATATATTCAGGTTGTTAGTCAGCGTCTTGTCTTTTGCTTATTCATCTCTGCTTTTGTGGGTTCAGCACTAATTCTAGTAAGATGAATTCCTATCGAGTAGCCAGTTTTCTGTTCTTCGGTGACGTCAGAGCTACCACAATGTTATGCAGAAGGAGTTAATAAAGGCTCTCTCACACGACGGAAAGCTCGCTTTATACTGCAGCAAGGCAGCACATCGAGTAAAACCTTCTCAGTGTTACTTAATAATTACAGTTATAATTTGGAATACCTGACCAATAATTTATAATAATTTCAGCCCGAATAGATGTAGGTGCAAGGAAAGGCAAAGCTTTACACACATTGCGTGTGCGTAATCACCTGCGATCTCTTTAATAAAATATACTACATCATTATGCTCACACACTTAAGTTCAGTGTCTACTGGAAACAGCCCAGCACGCGCTACCAATACAGCGCAATGGTGCACTTGGTGGTTCTACCTAAAAGAGATTGAGAGTAGTGTAAGGGTCGAAAAAGAAGCAGCCCCCTCACTCCAAAGGGCTCCATTCTGCTTCTTTCCGCATTCCTCCCCGGCACCACAAAGAAAACTCCCTGCAGTCGGTCTCCCAACTTCCCCACCTCTTAAGTTACACAACCCCACGTCCCGAAACCGTTCGCAATTTTCTGCGATCGATCGTAGTGCCTTTTCTTTTGTACTCCTTACCAAACCACTATCTCAGCTCAGCCTGGTTTATAAGCCCCCTCAACCACGGCCGAAACCGTAGAGAGGGGCGCGTTCTGGGGGTGGGGGGGGGGGAGAAAGAACGGGCGGTAATAAATGAAGCGCAGCCCCCAAACTTCGCGCTACCACCCCCCAAATTCACTTTCGTGATAAATAGCTCCGCGAGAACCTTTCGATAAGCCGCTCGGTAGCTTGCGTCTTCTCGGCCGTAGCCGGGCGGCGCGGTAATTAAACGCCGAAGGTTTCCGCCAAGGGAGACGGGGCGAAGGGGACGTAAAAAGATCCCAGGATTTAGCAACAGACACAAAAGTTACCCACCAATGCGGAGGAAAGAGGGTCCGTGTGGCTACAATGAACACGTTCAGCATCATAAACAGAGTTATACTCGAGAACGAAGCCGAAGGGCCGGAGGAAATGTAACGGTGTGTGAGCCTGATGCGATATAAGTCCGTTTCACTTACCCTGCCTAGTATTTTTGTTGTTCTTCTCAGTCGCTAAAAAAACACTTCCGTTCGAGTTCATAATCGGGGTGCGATCTTTTAATTTAAATGAACAAGTATCTGCACAATTCTTCCATCAGAGCCTTCAGGGGCTGAAACGTTTGACTCCATTCTTCAAGCTGGTCGCCTCGTTTCGAATCTAAATAACGTGAAACTGCGGAGTAGAGAAAAGCCAGATGACAAATCCAGTGAGGGAAACGAAATACAGAGACTAAGAAAACGGAAACGAGGGTGAGTCCAATTATAGATATGTATATAGAAATGCACGGTGTTCTATGGCTATCGTAGCCTTCCTCCTTCGGTATATTTTCTTTTTCAACCTTCTTTAAATACCATGAGGTTTTGATAGGGGGGAAAAGAAGACGTAGGCTAAGGAAAACGGGTTTTCACAGGAGTGGTCGATCCCATCGCTGCCATTTTGTTTTTTCTGGCGCTCAGTGGTATCGCCCTGCGCCCAAGAAGTCTCCACGTGTGGTAGAAACGCAATAAAGAAAACGGCAGCGAGCAGAAAGAGAAGACGGTAGGGCGCCGTTTGTCGGGGAAGTTCACGCTAGGCGCAGCGCGGTGAAGAGGCGAAAAGGGATGGTGATTTATGTGAGAAGGTAACGTGATAAACTATGTGTGGTGTGTAAGAGAGAAGATGGGAGAAGCATCCGCATTGCTCTTTTCAGCTTTGTTTCTCTTTTCGTCGCTCTTATTTCGCGCTTTTGTCTTGGGTGAGGAATGAAGGCCGAAGGATATGCGTAGGGTCGAATACATTCGGAGAAATAAGAAAGGAAGCTGCACTTGAAATCAAGAAAGCTCTAATCCCATATGCTGCGAGGAATGGTGGTGGAATTTGGTTCCGCGAATATTTCCCCATTTTACTTCTCTTTCCTCGCGCCCTCCTGAAATGCCTCGCCCTATAACGCTGCTGCATCGACATCGAGGTTTCGCCAAGTCGTTTTCTCGCTTTTGGCGAGGAAGAATAATTCATTCTTCTGCACGCGAGAGGAGGCAGCAGAAGCCGAAGTGAGGGTGAACAGCGACACACGCAAGTGAAAAACTTACGCGAATCCTCGGCACGTTGAAAGTGGCCGGTGAACAATGTTTCTATCCATCGGCAGCTTCTCGACCTGACCATGTATTTCGCGAAGCTTTGATGCCGGCAGCGTTGACAAAATGGAACGTCAGGGGGCGTATACTAAAAGGCCGTCCTGACCCGCTTTCACAGCTGACACACGACGATTATTTCACCGCGAGGTCAAATCTGAGCCCGGCGGACTGCAGAACCGGAAAACGAATCTGAGAAGGTGCACAGAAATAGTATATAATATGGTTTAGCAATCTAAATTTTGTCCTCTGTTTTCCTTCTCTATCAGTTTACGGTTTAGATTTCCTCGCAAGAAGCTTTGTATAGCATCTTCGACACGAATGCTTTTTGCGCTTTCCGGCTGGAGTACAGAAATGTAAATCCACCTCGTTGTGAGTGTTCGATGCGCAGCTGAGGATGAAGCTCTTTCCAAATCAATGCTCCTTACTCCAAACTTGTGCAAGAAGAATATTTCATGCCCACAAATTTAATCCTGTAGGGTGCAGTGCCAGAGAAACGTATGTGTTAGAAAGGATTATCGGTAGCGGTTACTATAGAATATAAATTACGAGACAGAAGAATGCGAGCTTAGCTGAGTGAGCTACGGTGAGCTGAGAAAAGGTCGCCCAAAATTGGTGTTGTGCAGGAACCAATACAAATTCCATTAGTGTGGATATAGAGCTTATCGTCCCATGTTGTGAATGTCGAGTTTAGGTTCATTTATAAAAGCTATGAAAAACCATGATCTGGCAAGCCTGTGTTATTTTGAAAGGAAATGAAACCATTATTGTCTATACAACCTTCAACACCGGGTAAAAGTTCCGGATGTGGCAGAGAGTAATATGTATGCTTAATATGGAATAAGCGAGCCATGTAGCATTTCTCATTGCACTACTCAACGAACTCGGCAACGTCATCAGAGTTGCGCACAAGGAACAGGTCATTTATTTTTGATAGTTTTAGGTGTTTTTCCAAAAAACAACGCTATGCTTTTTTTGGACGTTCCCTTTTCCGAAAAAAATTATCCTTAATGGTATGTCCTTTTTGTACGTTTTTGAACTGAAAACTATTTCTAGGCTCATACGTTTCCTTCTTCTCGTTGACTTAAACCAACCGTTTAGGCTTAACGTTATCCACAATTTTTCGTCCTGAGTTCTTATCTTTTGTAGAGAAATTTTCTCCGTAAATTTTTCAAATTTTTTCAACGTTTCGTTTAGGAAAACATTTCCAAATAAGGATGATAAAACTGGAAATCTCTTACATTCGTGTGCCCTTTGCGGTGGATACTGTATGCTCAACCAACGTTTTCAGAAAAAAAAAACGTTAAAGCCGTTCCACTCAATGTAAAAGCTGCTGGAAGTGCACAGCAGTGATTCCCCACAATGGGCTGTTGCGCCGTTATCCGCTCCCTGCTACCACCCAATGCAATTCACATTCCCCGCCTTCGCTGTTCTCGCGCGCCCGTCGCCTGAAACTGCGCCAGCGGGAGTTGCGTTCTTTTTGTTTCTGCTTTTCCTCCCGCACGCGCAGGCGTTGCACTGCCCCTTTTTTCGCTTACTATCGTAATAACCAATCCAACAAGAGTTCCTAATTAAATGAACGCGCGCGCTGCCGGTTAAGTACGTATATTTTGCCTCAAATGTACCTACAGTTTTCTTTGCGCAAGCAAAGGGGAGATGTGTGACAAGCGTGAGCGGTTCACGAGTTTCGAGCGCTTTTGACTATTTAAACCGCTTGGCTTTCGAAGTCTATGGTTTACACCGCAACGACAGCTGCTACGACGGAACGCCGTGTGGCCCTACTTAGGTCCACCCAGCGAGCTACGACGACAATTCGAGTCCTTACAGTGCTCTACACATAATATTTTGAGAGCCATAAAGATCGCTTAACTTCTCACGATAGCGAAAGAGTTACATGCCTTCCCGTGCCTCTTCAAGTTTGGCGCCTCTACCCAAGTTCGCCATCCCCTGTGCAGATGGCGCCGCAGCCGTGGAACTCAGCCGGCGTCAAAATTTGTCGTAATCGATTTTAGGAAGCACTCCCCCTAATTTGCGCGTAATGTTCACTGTTAATTACACTAGTCCCCATTAGTTCGCTTAGGTTGAGTTTAACTCAAAAAAAGAAAAATATAGCTACGCCCATTTTCAACCGTTTTGAGACCCAACGAAAAGCGCTTCCGCTAAAAGAAACTCGAGGGACGAAGGCTTTATTTGGCTCGCCCTGACAAAACACAATGTCTTTAAGAGCGCTTGCTTGTTTTCTACCAGTCCGTGATGGACGTTTGTCGTGGCTATGCCAACAGGCTTTCAGTTGCAAATAACGCCATGTTACCTAACAGGCATGAAAATGCGAATCCGTTTATCTAGCGATCAATCAAGAAAATGATAAATGACCTTATTACAGCTCTTGGTGCAGAGGTCGCACACAAAAAAACTGACGGTGGCTAGAATGAACACCTATGCACCCACGCACTCCGTCAGATGGTTAACCCACGCAGCTGTAAGGTGCGTGTAAGCTCAGACCACCACCGCCCCTGCCTGCCGTTGTACTTGAGTTATACTTACGCAGAAGCTCGCTGCCGCCACGCTCTTAATGGGGGAGACTTTTAGTGGCGAAGCACCTTAAGACCGATGCTTGTCCGTCCGGCGTCAGGTGTCTGTGCTCACGGCACTGCATCGTGTAAATCGAAACATCTGTGAACAAAACGTTCACAGAAGGCTCACAGGAACAAAATAAAAGGTTCACAAAAGGCTTTAGAGAGAGAGAGAGAGAGAGAGAGAGAGAGAGAGAGAGAGAGAGAGAGAGATAAAGAGAGAGAGAGACGAAGAGAGAGAGAGAGGCGCACAGCACTGTGTAAACACGAAACATCTGTGAACAAAAGGTTCACAAAAGGTTAAAGAGAGAACGATAGAGAGAGAGTTCTCCTGGAGAGCCGTGCTGCGCATGCGCGAGGAGCATTGGATTGGATTGGATTTGATTGCATTGCGCATTAAATTGAATTGCATTGTATTGTATTGGATTGTATTGGCAATCGTCTTAGCAGCACAAAGCACTCTCACGGTTGATTTACGGTAAGAACGATCCCCAGAGCTTCGCCCACTCGCCATGATTTACTTCGTGCCGATGGGTGAATTTTTTTTCGCTCCCTTCGATGCGCCATTCCCACTTAGCAGTTTTGGTAGAAGCGTGAGTGTAGCTACCTCATCTATACCCCAACCAATCTCCGTAAAATTGAAATTCTCAAATTTTGGGGATTGAACCGGCCGAAGCTACACTAGCGGTATGAGGGGCGCCGTAGTGGAAGGCTACGTATTAATGTCGGCCACCTGGAAATCTTCAACTCCTGCGGAAATTTGTAAACACGGGTGATTTCGCTATTCGCCTTCAACTAAAAAGCAGCCACGGCGATGGGGATCGAACCCGCGCTCAGCAGCACAATGCCACAGCCAGTGAGCCACCGCATTGGGTGCCACTCTCCCCACATTATTTTCAAGTTCTTTCCAACCTGTTTTTTTTTTCCTGCGTGCTCATTGGGTTGCTCGGTTAGAGCTATGCCTATTCGTCTAGCCATTGAAACCTCCTCTTTCAAAAATGAATCAAGGCAATTGCTAGACAAGCTGTCAGCGGCTTCCTTCTGCCGAAAAAAATCACAAAAAATCTAACGAAGTATTTGCTGCGTCATGTTTTCGCTGAAGGCTTTATCGTAGCGCCTTCATCATTGAGGGGAGTGCCATTCATTGGAACATCTAGGTCCTCTCTAAGACAGCAATACTTACGGCAACAATATTTTCCGTTTTTTGTCTCCTCCGATCGCGTAGATACACTGGCAAGAGTGTCATATTGCCTGCCCCATTTTAAGCGTGGCATTGAGCACGAAGCTAAATCATCTCCATATTGACTAATTTAGGCGGAATTTATCCTCATGATATATTCATTCTCAGGCCTTACAACATCGCCACCTTTGAATAACGGGATTTACGCAGAAATGTCGACTGAACTGTTATTCGAAAGAGAAAAGGTGCAATTCGACATAGCTTCGCATTGCGTTTGCCATAAACCTCCTGAAAGGGCCTCTTTCTGACCCAGCTAGGAATTCCATGCGCGTCCGTTCTTATCTGGGGCTCAGTGACTAAACATAATGAGGGCAGCCAACAGACGAAAAAGTCAGTCAGGGCATAGGGGAAGATTTCGGCTCCTTGACTTCGCCCGTTCGCATGTCAACTCGCACTGGCGGTCCCGACGGGCGCCTTCTTGTTCCGTAGGTCGGGCGAATTCACCCATTTTCTGAACACTCGAGAATCAACCGCCAAGTGCACTGGCATATAAATATGCTCTATTCCGAACCATCTGTGGGGAGCGCGTTCCCCGATTGGCTTACTTCTCTCATCCTCTCATTGATTTCACCCACCTGCGTTAGACACGTGCCTTCACCCGCGCCCTGTCTGCGCCCATTTGTGCTTGGCGTCTGCTACATCTCTCCCTATCTGGTGCACCGGTGTCTAGGCGCTTGCTCTCCCCCTCGTTAGGCTATGCCCTCTCCACATCGCTGCGTCCGCGTCGCCATGACTCGTCCCACAAAAGCCTCTACAAAGTACAGCTTCGATGTTAAGCTGTACGGAACGTTAGCTCATGTCCGTCTTTTCATCAGACCACTTCATTCTGTTAGTTCATGAGACACTCAAGTGATTTTTTTCGATCTTCTTTTTTGTTTGCATTGCCTAAACGGGTTCAAATAAAAATCCTTAACATCGTTTATGCGGCCAATAAAGCAGTCGTTTTTAGTATGCCTAAAAAAAGGTAAAATATGCGACATTTGCGGCAGGCGCAACAACAGCATTACCGCGTATTAGAGTTGCGGTGTGGTTGGACGATATCCAGTATTGTATTTCAAACCAGTTTCGGTTCTTTGCGACAGCCTTCTTGGCATCCTGCGCTGTAATTAGTTTGGCATACTCGATATCTCGCGAATCGGCAGATAGCTCTTCTTCCATATGGTCGGCTATTGGATGCGTCCAGCAAACCTACAGCCCCGCGTAGAATCGTAACGTCCACTAGCCAAGGCGTACGCAGTGGCTGAATGCCCTCCACGTCACTGAAGACGCTAACTGCGAGACACTTTCCTTCCTCCTTAGAAGATTTCATGGCTCGCCCCTGTTTTGTAAGAGGCGTGTTCACACCAGGCCGAGAGTCCGGCTGAATCGGCACACTGACCGCTAGCAGTCACCGCTTATGGCATTATCACGCCAACGAGACCTCGCCAGCGCGTCATGTGCTGCCAGTCTGCAGGCAGTCTACCAAATAGCTCGTGGAGCAATAAATGTTGCAGTGTAAAATTTGAATTCTGCATAAGAAACATTGCGTATTAAATTACCTCAAAAGATAAAAAAAAACGGAGTTATTGGGGATTCGAACTCGCTAATTGCGACACACTCCACCCAGTGCTCCTGACAACTTGGGGTTTATTAAAGACGATAGTCTTTCTTGGGCTCCTTAAACCCAGAAATTTTGGTCTGTCTGTATGTCTGTCTGTCTGTCTGTCCGTCTGTCTGTCTGTGACTCGATTCAGCCACCCGGCCAAAGTAAAGCAATGCCTGCGCAATAGTCTTATATAGTTACAGCTAAATCTACCCGTCTAAGTCCAGTGTAATGTTCATACTTGTCAACATTGTTGAAGAAAAGCAAGACACTACGCAAATGTAGGGCAACAAATTAGTACAGAAGTGATATTTGCAGTGTTCCTTTATAAAAATCATACTTGCTTGACTTTTTCGAAATTAAATACTTCATAAACTGCAGAAAAAAAATTCACCCCGCCGTCTCCTACTGTCGCCCGCGCCACTATAGCTTCTGCCGCCATTTTAAGAAATCAACCGGCAACAGTTTTGAAAGGTTCCACTAGATAGGTTCCATGTTCTGCTTGCAACGCACGTGGAGTAGGGAAATGCGGTTCTATAAACGTTGAAGTAGGGCGCCTCGATTCACGCGCGTCTTCGACGTACAGCAGCGTTGGCATCGAGACACCCGGTTTGGAGCAGTGGAACGCGGGAAATTTAAAATGATTTAAGCAAACCTTTGGCGTCTTTACCTTGGGGGGAGCGCGACGCAAGATGAACAGCGTGAGAGATGAGCGGTTAAGCGATGGGAGGCATTTACTTGGCAAAAGTCGATATAGACTATCGTCTTTTGACGACACTTGCAACGAAACGAGTAGATACGCGGCCAATTTTTATGTTAAAAAATTTACACCATCTTCCCGCGAGGGAACCATGGGGTAGATGTGCCGCATCGGGGGTTTTCATTGCTTTTCCGTTATGTTAGCGTGTCCCTTGTTGTTGTGTGTCCATATTTTACGCAGCATGTTCACCCCCGATGCGTCGCATCTACCCCATGGTTCCCCTCGCGGGAAGATGGCGTAAATCTCCCCTCGCGGGAAGATGGCGGTGCTTGTTACGGTTGCTGCGACCATCGCGATAGCAGGCCTGTTAGTCTCCATTCAAATCATCGGTGGTCATCGGAGGATGCCATCGGCGGAGCCGCGGCGGAACGACTGAGCAGAGCGGCAGAGTTACCGCGTTTACATGCAGCGGAATGAGAGAGAGCTGCGCATAGCAGCGCATGCGCATGTGTTAACCGAGCGCATGCTGCGCGCAAGCTGCGCGCTAACCCGCACCCACGCACAGCTGGCACGGAGACGGAGCGAGCGCTGGCGAGCGGTAACACGCAGATGGCGCTGCGGTGAGAGCGGCGCTAGCGCGCAGCTGGCGTGGCGAGGAGAATGGGGGAGGGATGCGTACTACGCCGGACGACGCCGGCGTAGTCCGGACGACGCCGGCGTAGTCTACCGTGTTAGAGCTGTTGGCGGCCTTTTTCTGGGTATTTCTTGTTACTGTTGGCCTTAGCGCTCGACGTACGACGACGAGCCCCTCGCAGCACGAGCGCGTTTTGTGCTTTGCATTTGAATACTGTTTTTAACGCGTCATTCGCCTTTATCAAAATTAACAATGTACGCACTTAGCACAAATTGCGGCTGTTTAGCAAAATATTTTAGCCTTTGCATGGGCCACCATAACCTGTTCAAGCCAGCAACGCTGTGTTTCCGTAGAACGGGGAATTTAAGGCTTTCAAAGCCTTAAAATAAGCGGAGAGAAAGTTGCAACAAAAGCAATCAGGGAAACAGTGAATTAGTAAGTGGGTACAAACGGAAACAAGGAACGCCAAAGTCAAAGGAACCAAGGAAGCAACCAAGCAAGCAGTAAAAGAAGGACAAAGACAGGAAAGAAAAATGGAGGAAAATGAAAGAGAGAATGAACGAAAACAGAAAATGAAAATTGAAAGCAATCCAAGAAAGAACAGATGGCGAGAACACAAACGTGGAAAGGAGCAATTCAACGCAAAAAAAAATAAAAAATAAAGGGGCATAAAAAATGAAAGAAGCATATTAGTGGAAGGAATAGGTAAAGGAAGGGAAAAAATGTTGCAAGAAAACCGGCGAAATTTTTGCAGGAAGGCATTTGAGATGGATCCTCTTTAATATATCTGCAGCCGCGCTCCTCCCCCAACGTGATCGCAAGTTTTCTCAAGAAGTCCGTGGAACGGCCATCGTAACAAAGCGCGATCAAAGCTAAAGACACGAAGTGACAAAGAAAACTGCAATTAAGACAGGAATAGGCAGAAAAGTAATTAAATAAGGGAAATGGAGAAAAGTAGGACAATATCCTGGTTTCTTTTTTTCTTTCTTAGCTACTCTTCATCACTGTTCGTGCCTAAAGGAAGGCGCCGTTGGCGCTTCGAGAGCTGCTGTCATCAGATAAAAAATGTAATTCTGCTGCTACGCCACGGTGCTGCTACTATAGCCGGGTTGTACACAAGTATGTTTCGGTATTTTTGGCCAAGACAGAACGATCAAGCCGTGATAGTGAATGGGACCAGCAGAGGAGAAATCTAGGCAGCGGAGAATGAAGCAGACCTTTTAACACACACGAATAGATGGATACTTTAACAAAGAGGACAGTGAATGTTTGCAGCCAAATATTGATAACAAAAAAAAAAAGAAGAGTTGAAGGCCGGCGTTAGGCGTTGACAACGCACACAGCTCGCGGAAAGCGGCCGGGTCGACTTCGGGTTCAATCGGAGGCCGCTAATGAAGATTAATGAACGGAGCTTCCCCGTCGTTGTCACTCTCGTTGGCCGCTTCGAACCGGTTTTCTTCGGCGATGCTGAAAGTGTTACGCTGGAATCGCACCCGCCAACAGTGGGGGTCTTTGGGATACAGCCTGCTCTGCTGCTTCTTGCTGCCCTTTGGGGCTGTTTTTATTGCCTTTATTGGGGTGTGTAGTGTTGTCTCGATTACTTTACCAATTTTATCTGATTATACTTTGTTATGGTTAGATTTCACCAAGTTCCCAGGCCTTCTTTCCCTTCGCCCGACGCCCGACTCCATTCACCTGCGCCAATCTGCTGCAAAGTAGGGCTGTGGGCAAAACGGAGCCCGTCAACTGCCGGAAGGCTTGTACGGAGTCAATGATGGTATAGAGAAGCCATGATTTGGTCGTTGGACCTGCGCTTCTTATTACGGAGCCTTAACGTTGTGCGGAGAAAAAATAGGAGTGAATGGGGTAAGGCTGCAGCAGAACATATTTACTCTGCCAATCGTTATCCACCTCTTTGCTTCTGGCACCCTTTCCTTGCCTGTCTTTCTGGTCAGAATGTATGACGATCCCTTAAAAGCTGGCTGTTAATCCTGCAGTAAGAATCAAGGTTCATTCGGAGTGCACCTATGCACGTACGCCAGCATGGACTTGGTACACCAACAAAGCAGCCATGTTTTTGGATTTGTATGAAGGTAGTAGATATTGCCAATTCCTGGAAGCAGCGCTGGATCAGGTATTGCTACGTCGTGGCAAATATCTTGAGTGTGGCAGAATAAAAGTCTTCCACATCTCACCTTGGTGATGTTTCAAACTTCCGCTTGAATTCATTCATGTCTTTGTAAGACAAAAGTGGATTGGTGCATCAATCTTACAAAATGAAACCTAACCACAAAAAACATTGACGAAATTTTAACTACACTATTCATCCCATTTTCGCCATTACTCGTTTATTTTTTTTATGCTCTCACGACAAAATATATTAAAAAAACTATCAGTGTTAGATCAACATATCACCAGAAAACGACCTATATTTTGCGTATTCTGAAGGATTTACTGACTGCCAAAAGAATATGAAATGAAATGATTGGAGAACCTTTATACAATGGGGGAATAACCCAAAAGGAAGAACCTAAAAGGACAGAGCGCTAACAGTTAACTATGGTATTTTCGAAAAGGACTCATATTTACTCCATAAGCCAACCACAAACGGAAGGACAAATGTGCTAAACCGGTACACGTGTTAATCGCCCCCTCCTAAAGCCGAGGGTTTCTAAATATGCAATCTCGTTTGAAGATAGTGCAATCTATGCTTGATGAGTACGTTTGCTTCCAGCGCTGTAAATTTGGACTTCTACAGTCTTCCTGGTTTTTTTTTTTATTTTGAGCATTATGTTTCAGTTACAAACAAGAGCTTGCAAAGCTAGAAGTTATAAACATTTCCAGTTAGAGTAGTTAACCTTGTACCTGTGTTCAACCTTGTCCACCGTCTTTAGTTGCGCTATTCGCTCCTTAAATAGGCGCTACCGACTAGCCCTGCATTGAGCCTTATTAGATTCGGCCAACCTTTTGTGACCTTGAACGACGAGTGTGCTACGTGCTGAGGTTCGCATGTTGGCTTTGGAGAAAGGCTTTGGCGCAATACTAGTTTCAGCTCGATTATGTAACGGAATGGCTACCAAGGATCAGAACTAGGGGGAAGAAATATAGATATCTGTATGTACGGACGATATAAGAAAAGTTTAGGTTAAAAAATAGATGCTGATAGCGCGGGATTGCAGCGGCTGGAAGTGTACGCAAGATGTCTTCGTCGTGCACTGGAAATGCCTTGACATGATTAGAGAGTTTGAAGAACAATGTTGGCTGTGCATAATTATTAGCCTGAGAAATAAAAATATTCAGCCTATCTTGGCTTTAATATAACACTTCATGGTTTATAGTTTACTTTGAATTGGAAGAGATTACAAAACAATTATCCTCGAATGCGAAGGCAACAATCAAATTTTGAGGCAAGAGGCCCACATGAATGAGCCTGAGAGAGGTAACCTGGCAATTTCTTACGTATATTATATCACAGCGTATGATATATCACAACGTATTATATCACAGCGTAAGATAAGATAAGATTCTTCATTATTGATTGATGAGTTATTTTTTCGCGCAGCATCAAGATTTATAGCCCAGCGTGTATACGCTTGCGAATATATCACCCATAACTGAGATTTGCCAAAGAAGTATGAGACAGCTGAGAAACGCGGTAGCTCTGAAGGTTCGGGATTTCATACCGTATTACTTCGCAATTCAGCGTTACAGAAGAATTCTTGAAACAAAGCTATTTATGGATTATGCAGGCATTTCGCAACGGACTCTCTCTACATCGCTTTATACTCTGCAGGATAACTAGGTACTCACTTTTGACATGGGAGGTTCAGATAACGAAATAAAAAAGAAAAGAAAAGCTCAAATAAACAAAGAAACGACTGGGGCTAGCCTTGCACTGAGACCAGCCGAGAACCGGTGGGCAATTAGGGTAACAGAGTGGATACCAAAAGATGGGTCTAGAAAGGGAAGGCCAATAGCACGATGGAGGGATGAAATACGGAATTTGGGGGGCAGACTGTGGACTGAAGTAGCGCAGGGCAGGAGTGGTTGCAGGTCACTGGTAGAGGCCGTCGTCCTGCAGAGGACCTGAGCAAGCTGTTGATGATGATGATGATCATCATCATCATCATCATAATGATAAGTAGGAAGTGCGAGGGTTCCTTCTTGCTGATCTCTTCGAGGTAACCTTTACTAAACCACATATTCAGCATTTATTATTCTTTATTTTCTGTGCCGGAACGAGCGATAGAATACTCTTCTTATGCCAGATGCAATATGGCACAAAAAGAGTAATGGCTGTGCAATATGCTTTATCGGAACTTCTGTGTTCCAATACAGGGCATCAGTTTCTCACTCAGTTTTATTTCTCGAACTTGTTAGTGTTATTGAAGTATGTACTCACTTAGGCGATTCTGGGTTGAGCGCGTGCAGGTGCCTTATACTAGAACATGAGTAAAAGGTATAGTAATAAGCCCACATTTCATCCAATTTCCCGTTTTTTTTTTGCAGCAGAATATGTTCAAATTTATGAAAGTCGCAGCCTATTGTTGCACAGTAATTAAATTTGAATCGCAGAAATATTTCAGGTGAACTTTGAATCCATTAGTTGTAGTGGTTAGCTGTATAACAATCTTATGTTCTGAAAGGGTACAGTTCTACAATTTTATTTAGTCGGGTAACACATCCGAGGCAAGATCATTCGAAACTGTTGTATCTGTGGCTGCTTGTTACGATATGTTTTCCGAGTTAACTTTTCTTCCTCCCGGCCGAGCATAGCTGTTATCAATTTTCACGCAACTTGGCATTCCAGACAACTGCCGGCTTGAGTTCGCACTCTTATCTCCTACCTTACCATCCCTCTTCAAAACAAATCTATACATATAGAGAAGTGCCCGACTGACTGAATGACTGACTAACTGTGACCGATTTATCAACGCATAGCCAAACCTGCTGCACCTACAGACTTGAAATTTCGGGATTACCGTTGTGTCATGGCGTAGGGGCTCACTAAGACGGAATTTTTCAAAATTTACTCATTTTCACCATTAACACCACCACCACCCCTACTACCATAATCATCAGCATTATCAGAATTATAATAATCACCACCATCATTAAAGTAAAAGTGGGAAAATATGCTTGCGTGATTATCTCGTTCACCCGTTCACGTACCGAAGGGCTTCGTACCGATATGTGTATTCCTCAAGGACGACTAAGAAGTAGCTTTAGGGTTTCGTCTTAACCGACACTATTGGAGCGATTATGCAATTCGGAACGAAAGGTCTGATTGATTGATTGATTGATTGATTGATTGATTGATTGATTGATTGATTGATTGATTGATTGATTGATTGATTGATTGATTGATTGATTGATTGATTGATTGATTGATTGATTGTAGGTTTTAACGCGCCGACGGAACGCCGGTGATGCGGCGAGCCGTAGGGGAGGTCTACGGATTAATGTTGACCACCCGGGGATCTTTAAGCTGCGCCGAAATTGCGTACACACGGGCGTTTTCGCTTTTCCGCTCCATCAGAAAAGCGGCCGCTGTGGCCGGCAATCAAACCCGCGACCTCGTGCTCAGCAGCGCAATGCCTTAGCCACTGAGTCACCGTGGCGGGTGAACCAAAGGGGTGTTCTTAAAGATTCTCCAATGAATGTTTTACTCATAGGTTTATCCAGTCGGTGCGAAAAGGGTTTATCCAAAAAGGCTCAACATCTGACGTGAACGCCAAGCCAAACTTCCAAACCTAGCCAAATTTCAGAAGCAAATTCCTACTTGGTGTAGAAGCTTAATACTGCTGAAATTTTCAAAAAAACACCCCCGGGGGTGAGACGAGGTAAATAACTTTTCCACAAACTTTTGTTTTTATCGAAGGTCTGTTGAGATGTCGAGCAGTTTTGCGTGGTAAAACTAGACAATACAAATTCTTAAAACCAGCTTTACAAGATTTTTCCATATTAGCCATGTAACAGAGATAATCAGAATTTTTTAAGTGCGAATGCACTTCTTAAGCGAGCCTGAATCGTCCGCCGCCGTCGTCCGCATAGCAACAGCTGCGGGTACGCGCGCTCCTCGTCTTCCTCCTCGTCTTCCCTAGCAACGGGGGGAGATGGGCGCGCGCTACTCTCCTCCTCCTCTCTCCGCTCAGTGACTGCGGGTGTTGGGCGCCTCCTCTCCACTTCGGGCGGGAGAGCTCTCGCTCGCGTAGCGGGCGCTCCGCATTCCGACGCGTGAGGGCGCTCGTGTAGCCCTCGCCGTAACGGCGGGCGCTACTCTCTCCTCTCTCCGCTCAGTGACTGCGGGTGTTGGGAGCCTCCTCTCCACTCCAAGATCACGATATCCACCGTAATCGCGCAATCAACAACCGTACATTCGCACTTACACACTCTCCCCCTCGGGGAAGTGCGAGGGAATTTTTTTGTGTTTTACCTGTATTTACGGATTTCTTAATAATGATTCAGCCCTTTCATCTATGCACTCCGTTTTTAGTTAGACACGCTGCCCATAACAGTGTCCAATAACCAATTTTAGGATTTTGTCCCATCGAACGTATAAAGAGGCGAGCGGGATTTTTTTTAAATTACTGTCCTCTCGAAAGGGAATTCAGTTCAATTTTCCCGCGTAGCATAGCAATCGCTATCTGTTAAAAATTTATGCAACGACACGCCTATCGTAGTACCCGTGTTATTTATTATAAAAGTGGGGCTGCCGGGTACTCTTTCCACCAACGAAAGGAAACTTCGCATGAGTAAGTAGTCCTTTCAGCACACCGCCTTGGTGTAATTTGTTTTGCCATAGTTCTACTAAGCGCGGGTTACAGATATTTTTCCTTACCACGCGCTTCCAGCAGGAGCCCATGTATCGACAGCAGGCAGGAGTTCCTAATTGCCTACAATTCTATTGTGAACTACCTAATTATGATAAGTAAGACATAACTCAAAAATTTCTGGACCCATTCGTGTAATTAGTATAGTGGCACACCCAGGCATCGCCGGGTGCTACCACTAGCAAACAAATAAAAGTGCTATCAGATTGATTGGTTGTGGGGTTTAACGCGCCGGCGCAGCGCAGGCGATCAGGCGCGCTGTAGTGGAGGGCTGCGGATTACTTTTGACAACCTGGAGATATTTAATGTGCGCCGAAATCTCGAACCCACGGGCGTTTTTGCGTTTCGCCTACATCAGAAAAGCGGTCGCCGCGGCCGTGAATCAAACCCGCGCCCTCGTGCTCTGCAGAACAACGCCTTAGCCCCTGAGCCACCGCGGCGGGTCGAAAATAAAAACTGCTATCAGGCTTGTACCTGTTTTACAAAAAAGGGCTGCGTAGCTATTAGTTAGCTCTGAAACGTCTGACTGTAAAAGTGTAATAAGGCATTTGAGCCATGGGACGACAAGAAAGCGGGTGACGTTTATCGGAACAGAGGAGTTAGGTTATCGAAGTTTTCATTTAAAGAAAGAGATGCCTCATCGATCGGAGGCTGTCGTCTAGGAGCCTAATGCTACCTAAAGGTTAAAAAAACCGGCCATTTTTTACGAAAATGTATATCCTTCAATGTCTACTGGACGGCTTTGGGATCTAATAACATTTCCCGGCATACTCAGCATTCCAGTTTTTCAATATGGAGGGGACGCGGAAAACTCAGTCCCGACTAAAAGGTGATAGAAGAGAAATTCAAAGCGTACATAGATATAAACGACCCCATTAAATTCCCTCAAGAGGCGCGGACATATTGCCCAGTGGGGACAAAGGAATATAAATGTCACAAGAACGGCCGTTTGACATGGAGTCTTGCTACGCAGTGGATAGGGACGGAACCCGCTCGAATAAGGCCTCGGTCCCAGAAATATTGTGAGCACTCTATGGAGGATACATATATCACCATCGTGACAACCTGCCTATTTTTTTTGTGGACCAGGGGTAATCTATTCTCCAGCGCACAGGCTCGCTTCACTTTCAAGCCACAAAACTGTCATCGCCATGGGCATCGCGGGACGAAGAGAGATATACACTTAAATACTTGAGTGCCTGCCACCATGGATCGATGTCCTCCTTTTTAAGTGTCTCCAAACACTGAGCAATCTAAAAAAATAGGTATTTGGGGTTGCTTTTACGTTAAACCAAGTCAGTCTATACGCTTCCACTGAAGAACAATACGTCTCACTTAAAGGGGCCATTTTTAGTCATTGTGAGGGAAACAACAATGCTCTATTTGCTAAAACGTTTACAACCAAGGCAGCAACTCGCCTTTTTCATGTTCTTTGTATTGTTACAGCCATCGGCTGTGAGATGCCTCGAACAGTAAGCAAGGCACTCTACCATTGTTGCAAAAATGGTAAAGCTGGTGACCTAAGTTGTAAAAATGTTTCTTTCGCACATTCGCAAGGATGTGCACCAATCTTTCTTGAACTACACGTTTTTAAACAAGCTGTGGAAGTGAGTTTAAACAGCGTTGGGAGTCACACTATTGAACAAACTCGCATAAGTCGATTATATGTGTTTTTACTTGTTTGTCGTCGGTTTCACGAAGGACTAATTGATGCGGGCTGATACTGATCAATCATATAATACAAACTGATTCATGGTTTGCCTTTAGTTCTTACAGGCGAATGGCCCTTTCCTCGCGCTGCCAAGTTTTTAGACGGCCTAACAGGTAATCGCTTTATATTGCAAGTGTAAAGTGTCATATAAATGTCCTTTGGAGTGCATTTCACGGACTGCTTCATTATTGGTTTGTGTTTACTCTCCCCGTGATGGGGGACAGTCAGTTGCGGACTGTGTTTTTAGAGCCCTATTCATTATCACGATAATGTTTTATTCCAGTGCATCTGTTACTTTAAGCATTGGTTCTTATATCACGAAATGGCTGTGGTGCTATAATGCAGGGGGTATGAAATTCGCAAGTATTTGCTTTGGAGGGTTACTTGCGTAACGAAATGACTACACCAATATAAATTCCCCATTTTGTAATCGTCTTTTGTATGGCGTGTGTCAGAGCGGACGAGGTCATAGAGAAATAAATGCTCTAAAAAAATTGCTATTCAATGTGCCGAAATACAAAGACCGCAGATCGCACTGTACTTTAGCACGCGGTTGAGGCGCCCACGTCGCCTGAGTGAGTTAGTGGCCCTACATTAAGGTACCTCTCACACTCGACCGGTAGCCTCGCAACGTTAAATCATAACTTTGCATCCTCCAGGTACCTTTGTGGCAACATTGCATGCTTAGTCGCACCAATGGAAATTAATTCGAACCAGTACACGAGTGGAAACAGCCTGGAAACACGCCGATGTCACAAGGATTAAAAAAACGCACAAAACCGACCAACCATCTTGGCACAGACCAATGTCCCTGACGTCGTGTTTAGGTAAACTAAGGAAGCATATTGTTCTCAGTAGACTTGCCGGCCATATAGAAGAACCACCAGAAGACAGAGGAGGAATATCGGACACCATGTGTGGCCTTCGCCCCCCTTGTCAACACAGAATATTCTTTTACAAATTAGCAGAGCCCAATGACTCGGGTTCGATTGCCGCACATGGCGGCCGCTTTTCTGATGCAGGCGAAAAGTGAAACAGCCCTTGCGTTTAAGATTTAGGCACACATTAAAGATCCGCAGATGGTTGAAATTTTAATCTGTCCACTACGGCACGCCTCCTCGCCTGTGTAGCCTCGGCGCGCTAGGCCTCCTATTCAATATCTGAATGTATCAATTTTCCTACAAACTCGAGACGAGATTGATAATCTGAATACTGCGCAAAAAAGCGTCATCCTCACCCTAGGCGTCAAAAGGGCTTTGGACAATAAGACGCATCCAGTCATATTCAAAAATCTTTAGGACACTTAATATACAGAAAAAGCCTATAACTAGGTAAAGGACTTTCTATCCCCCAGGACGGCAAACTGTGCGCCTAGGCACCGAACGAAGGGATAAAAATTTGAAGTCTCAACAAAAGGCTCACTCCAAGGCTCAGTGATCTCGCCGCTATTATTCAACCTTGCCATGATCAAACTACCAGAAACACTAGAAACTATTCCACGGCTGGGGCACGCTATCTATGCGGTTTATATTACCTTCTGGACGACGGCAGAGTCAGCCAGCACACAGCAGGATGCACTACCCGAATGAGTAAACCACACGGAACAATGCCTCAGAAATTGTGGCCTTTTCCTAGCTCAGCAGAAAGCAGCACTCTAGCACCCCAAAAACGTACAAGAGGAAAACCACACCCGGAGGCCCCCCACCGCGAAGTGACGCTTCACGGGGTCGTCACCTCAAGGGTCGACACGCTGAGAGCCTTGGGTCTCGTCTTCCGAAAAGACGGGAGATAGAGGCCACTCTCATAAATCACCGTCTACTATCCCTCCGGCCACCCGCTGATGACAGTGATCAACAAAAACACGGGCAAAAAGAAGAAGAGACAATCAGAATGATTCATGCAATAATCATAAGTGTAATCACCTTTCAAAACAGCAGTAAAAGAAAAATTATACATTCTAATTAAACAAACCTGTAAGATGGCGCTTGGATTACCGGCGAAAACCTCAACCGAAAACGTCCGGCAACTACGGGTACACAGGGCAAGCTAACTGGAACGGCTCAAGCTTACAAAAACGTGCTGAGCTATTTGGTGCTGTCTTAACTATGAGGGCTCAATCGAAACCGAAAACCTGAAACAACACATTCTTCTCGATTTAAGAACACACATCTAAGTGGCAAGCATCCCGCAAAACATGCTCCCCGTCTACCACAAAGAGCGGCGACAAACGACGCGAAGCCAAAGAGAAAGCGCTCCACAGATCCTACAAAACCGAGCACAACTCAAGATTCGTCGATGCGGCGGTGTATCCAGGCCATATAAACAAACGAGCCCACACAATCAACGTGGTTGACTTCCAAGCTTCGCACCTATGATCTACAAAAATCGAGGCGGGAGACATGGACCCGGTGGAGCAAGTAGTAGGTGCGCTTGCAACCGCATCAGCACCAGAAACATAAGAGGATATCACAGTTCTCGCATACTCACAAGCAGCCTGCTGGAATTACCAAAAAAGAAGAGTTTTTAAAACGGCGATTCAAACATTTTCCAGACATTCCAAGAACGCCGAAACCCACTAGACATCTATAACGTGTGGGCACCGGGCATGAATCCCAAAAGAGTAGCGCAGCGGCCGCTGCTCGATACCCCTCACTCCGGGCAGTTACACTGTCGGGAACGCATCTCAGACCTGGGATGCCGTTAGCCATCGCATCGCAAAACAAAGTTGAGACATGTTAGGACACCGCATGCTTGCAAGAAAGAAATACCCACCTCCAAATTCAAATCTTACAAAAGAAGAATCAACACAACTACGCAGACTTCGGACAAATTTATTCCAACATGGCACACAATAGAATATGATGTGCCCCACATCATACAGCTACGAATGAACATTCTGCAGCGGAACGCCCAACATCCTATATTACATGGTGTGGGCGTGTAAAGGCGTTAAGTACCTCCGGGAGACCTTGGCACTGCCACCGGTGCAGGCGCAGGCCGTGCGACCTGCACAGACCTATAAAACCAGCGTATCCTGCTGACCCCTAGAAGTTCGTGCTGCGGCAGCCAATGGCATCCCGGAGTAGGGACGACAATAACACAGGATTATCACTTCAAGACCAACGCAAACTATCATCCCTCGCTCCCGTACCGTTTGCAGGAAATGGTCGTTTTTACTACTACTACGAGGCTAACACCTGGTCATCTTTTATGATACCGTGCCATGAACAATTCATGCGCGGTATACTGATGGCATGATTGGTATACGAAGCTCCCCCTCTGTGCATTCAGTATTTTAGTCCTTTCAGAACGTATTACCAAGGATAATGTCTAGAAAGTCGAACTTTAAGCTTAGGGTCTATGTTGGACTCTCGCCCCAGCGAGCCGACGTAGGTGCTGGTGCTTTTTGGTACTAAAGAAAACTGCACCAAACTATGGGTTCACTCGGACTCTCGAAAACACCTGTTTACTATGTAAAGACTGCTCACCATTCAAAACTTCTCATTTTATTGCAGTTATACGCAGGGAAAATAGGTTCAGAGCCCCTTTCAGCGACCGCACTTTTCGCGAGGAACTAGCTGTGTCTTAACTGGGGAGTGGACACGTGATACTTTAAAGCACCTGCGCTGCTGTATTGTGAACTGAATATCAATTCTTAGTAGGAATATCAATCCTCCGTGAAGGGGGATTTAATGTATACCATGAGGTGGCGTGCAAAAATTACCGTTACTGCAATTTCACACTACTGTACACTCGCCAAGAACACATATACTGCTCGTTTGTATTTTCAAATACAACACAAACCAATGAGAACGAATACCTGTGGCAAATACAAATACGTTTTATTGCTAAATTGGGTTGTATTTACAAGTACAAAGTAATATTTGCAATCGGGTAACGCCCAAGAATGTTTGCAATTTTACCAAGAATTACGCACAATTACTGATAGAAAAGATGTCAAATTGTCTACTCTTATGAAGTTGAAACAGCAAAACAGTATCGGGCTGCCTTTAATACATTTGCATTAGAAGTAGGGTTTGAAGTGAGTGTACGTAACGGCCCGAATGAAAACATGCCGCAAAAAATATCAGAAGCAGTTTTGCCAATAGGAGGCGGTGAGAGCATGTTTAAAACAAAGAAATACCTATACCAAACGAGATTAAACAAGGTCCTAGTTTTATTAGCAGAAGGGGCACTACCAATACTGTTTTTGTAGGTCCCAATGAGTATTTCACACTGATCCCAGCCCTTTTTAGCCCTGGATTGTGTTGGTTAGTCAGAGGGGTGAACCAGCTCTCCTGTCTGAGGAGCTCAGCCGGCTACTTTCGTGCATTTTGCGCGAAATCAATGTTTACTAATATCTTACGGATAACAAATTGGAAATATATACTTATAAGACTGCAGGGCGTCTTCTGGTCTCAGAGAGCTCAGACGCAGTGGAAGCAACGTACAGGTGGTTCCAACAATTTGAACCTGAGAGAAAATGTGGTGGACTGATGCTCGGCAATTCTACGCCCGACCGGACAATCAACTTTAAATTGCTGAGCTCAAGATTAAACAGAAACGGGGACACTAAAAGCAGCAAAACAAAAAACTAAACCAAGTGGATCAAGTTAAGTAAGCTTTATGTGTACTTGATTAGCAGAAGTTGCCCGCCAAGCTGATAGCTATGTGTATATCATCGCCGCTCGACTCTCATGTCGCACGAGTTATCTTTCATTGACGCGCGTGGGCGCTGTTCGTGAGAGCGAATATGATCAAAGTGGGAAGCCGAATGGGAATTACCAAAGAGAAGGGTTGGCGTTCGCCGGGGAGATGCAGCAACAGCCGTAGGACATGAGAATTCGGAGGGAGGGCGACACGCTATGGAGCCTCGCGCACTCAAAATTACCGTCTTATGGCTACCGGAAATGTTTTCTGGAACCGGAAACGGAGCATCGTTCGCTGTATACGAAAGGACCAAAGTGCCGGTTGGATGTGAACCTCCTTCTGCTGAAAACTGCTCCACCGAGCCTATTCTCTCTCGAATCTGTTCGCCGATTCTCTTTCTTTAGCCGGTCTAGTGCTAAGGCGTGTTGGAGTTTGACTTTCTGCTCTTTCTGGGCGGCCGCGTTAGGCCGTGTGTAAGACGGCAGTCCACGTTTGTCAGGGTGCTCGCATCATAGTGCGGCGTGGGCGCGGGACAGCCGTGTACTTTTGCGTCTAGGGGAAGACGCAATCTCGCAATATCCTGAGGTGCTTGCGTTTTCTTTACTTTGTTTGCACCGGGCATCGCTTTAGCGAGCTTGTTGCGCCCTAGCTTTTTGGTGCTTTCACGCAATGAAAAACACAACGGAGTAACGGCTACCAGTTCCCTTCCCAACTGCTGTAGCATTTATTTTCCGGCCTTACCGCGTCTCTGGTGGTCCACTTGTAGTCGTTTAGATGGCCTGGTAGTGCCACGGACCTATTTTCTATTTATCTTCCACGCCGCGATATTTTGTGCTTCTTCTACGTTCTTGTACTATCCTCCGGATCGCGAGGTTCTCCTCGATGCAGCTTTACTGCGTGATGAACACTGTTGTGGAGTTTCCTTGGGGAACTTCGTAGGCAGCGGGATATGCGCTGAAGTTAAGATTCCGAGCGCTTGTATCGCAACAAAATTTTATTTGTGTGGTTCCTTCCATCATCTTTAACTTCCTACATATCGCGGTGTATTTTCTATCTGCTTTGGTGAAATTGTTTCGCCATCGTGAAAGACGACCGCCCTGTAAGTTGGGCTCCAAACGCGATTCCCAGAGTCCAGTTCACCACTTGTGACTTGCTTCATTGCGACTGGCACATGCACGTAACTAGAACACTGTTCCCGCTGGCAATATGCAGATAAGTTGTTAACTTGGGAGTCTATGCTGAAACAGTATCCTTCATGTTCATTTAGACAGAACATGTTAACTTCAACTTTGAAAGCAGCAGCGGCTCTTTTTACAGGTAATAGAATACTACCAGGCAAGACTTACATAACAGAACACTAAAGAGCACATCTCAGATAAAACAAGACTCCAACTTTGCATTTTAACGGCATGTTTTTAAAGCACACTTTCGGTAAGAAATGGGAAGCGAATGACAAAACTGCCTCCACAGATGGCCATTGTTTCGTGGTTCGTAAGTAAAAATATACAACCAGAAACTTTGCCCTGAAATTTATCAGCTTGCCATTGCAGATATGCCATGTAATTGCAGAATCAAAATTGCTTGCCAAAATTCACGACTGTTACGGCTGTTAGGTTTCCTTGTTCGTTAAGTGTGCTCACATGTTCGGACAATTATTCTCATCACAAAATAAACGCTCCTACACGCTGAAATATCATACAAAGGGGGCCCAAACTTGAAACCTTCACTTTGACGAAGCAGCTCACCCCTCTCGTCACACGCGACTTACAAACAAATGACATAATTGGCACAATTTTGTTTTTATGGGGTGTAATAGCGTGAATAGCCTTTGTTACGAATAGGTAATTTGCACTGAAGTTGTGATAGATTAATTGATCGAAGCAACGTCAACAAAATATTGATCCTTGGGTGTTCGCCCAGTGGGAAGCGCCCGAGAGCAGCCCTCTTCATCGGCGTAAGCTGTATAGGTGAGGCCAGGATGGTCAGTGGATTAGCCGCAAAAAGTCCACGGGAATCACAAGCTTCATTATTCTGCTTTCTAGCATTCAGCTATCCCCGTGTCAGTTCCACCCATGACATCCGAAGGATGTAGTATCTACCCCACGAAAGCATGATGGTCCGCGAAAGACAAGTTTATCTCATCCGCAGCCGGTCTCACCAAAGTCTTTGCACAGCAGTCGGCCTTAGAATTGTCCCCTTTCGGTGGGCATGCCTCAGTTATATCATCGCCTCTCACGGATGTCAAACCCGAGCGTACACTAAAGCAAGAGAATAGCGCCGCTACACACGAACCCGCTAGGTTCTTATGTGCCCAGGCGCCTCGCAGTAATGGCGCGTAGTACTATTGTCTGCCCTTGCGGCTGCCAGCTGCTGTGCTAGCTTCGGTCTTCTCACTGTTATTTTCAGCGCGATCAGGACAAGCTGCGTGGTTTTGATAGGGGCGATAAGTGTGAACGCAGCCGTCATACACTAGGTTATTATACCTGCAACAACGCCGAATCCTTGCATCAACTGTTCAAACTGATATACAGACGCAGGAATAGAGCGTGGAGCAGGGAAACACCATGTGAAGACTTTTTAACGCATCAGTGCTCCTGCGTTAACGTTAGGATCTCGAAACGCCCATTACCACCGCCAGCTAAGGCTAATTGGAAGTGATTGTGTTATATGTCTCATTCATTTGGCGGAAAGTTGCATTTGGCGGAAAGTGCACCTTAATTTTGCCCGGTTTGTAGTTGTTACAGCAACTGGGTACAGAGCAGTTGTGAAGCACAACCTCGCATAAGCGTTATGCAGATAGGGCTCTAATTAAAGAAAAAAACATTAAATTCTTGCAAGAAAACCGCAAACGCCGCGCACCCACAGGTTACACATGGACTGCACAGTCCCAGAAAATGTGTCTGAATTGCCTATACCCGCATACCACCGACTAAGGCTGCCTGTTTTTACCACATCAATGCGCTGGTCTTTGTCTCGTGGATAAATCGCAACATCCCCAAGCTCAGAGCTTTGCAACGCGCCCTACACAACTTCTCTATGGGTATCTTTAGCGAGACGATGCTCAGTGACAAAAAAGGAGCAGTCACGGGGCTTAAATTCATTCAGATGATATTAAGTTTAAAGGCGGGTTTTACACAAAACGGGAGAGAGAAAAAGAGAGAATTGAGGGCTGTAATATTGTCGTTTTTAGAGAACTCAGCGCACGCAAGCAGAAGTAGTCGTTTTTTGTTGGTTGACAAGTGATCTTCTGGATCCTTGACGCATAATGCACTCTCCTTATGCACTCCTTATGCAGAAAGTGTGCTTTGCCACAAGAACGGCTCCTGTGCGGCGGTGCACCCTTTACAGGCAAGTAGCTTGGGGGCGAGAAAGAGTACAAACTACAAAACTCAAGTGTAAAACAATGTTACTTTTATTTCTGAGAGCACTAGCATACACGGGAACTTAATGTCCCTTGATACAGGACACCGTGAACACTGGCACATAAAATCGGCTCACACAAATTACGGTCTCCAGACTCTACCATAAACCTTGCCTTTAGCGCTGAACAAATATGACTTCGACGATTTATCCATTCGCTCTACGTTTTACAGTACCCTCCCGAATATGTTTTTATCCTTGTAAAATACAGCATGAACGCCCCAATTTAATGTAATTGGTTTAAACAAATATTTTATTGTCCTTGCATTTTGTCTTTCCTTTTGTTGTTGTTTGCTTGCCTGTTTGTGTTCATTTTTGTATTTTGTATTTTTTTCCCCTGCCTCGTCTCTGCTGATCGTGTCGTGAGGAGTTGGAGCTCCGCCGAGCCACAAGTACAGCGGCTTTTTCCCCTCCTCCTCAGCCAGTGTACTTGACTGAAATAAAGAACTTCAACTACAACTTCAATTCCGGAAGTTAAGTAAAGGCATATTTGTGGACTGCTCAGAAAAAAAACCCGATATCTTTGCACTAACACACCATTGAATAATATTGGCCGCATGGGAAAAATCCAGGTTCAGCTTTCCGCTCATGACAACCATTTAAATAGTGATTACTCTGTAGTTATTTAGCTGAATGTAAAATATTTTCGCGCAGCTAATATTGCGGGCGAAAGCGTGCTTTTTGCGCAGTTTCAAGTCTAGTACGTTGCGCTACCAACCTCCAGAGGCTTGGAAACTATTCCATAGAAATGCAGGGGGAGTAAGCTTTGACAGCAAATTACACACAAAAAAATATTCGTAATCCTGGAATGCATTTTTACAGTTTTCACCTACAGGTCGACTTCTCGCAACATGCCAAATATCACTTTCCTCAAGTGGTCTTACTAAGTTCCTGAGAGGTAGGAAATTTGAGCGAGAAAGCTGGGGATGCCAAGAACACAATTAAAGTACGCTGAGAGTCCCGAAGTTTTAGGAGTTGAAGTGTCCCGAACGCGTCGATGCGCAATAAAGGGGCCGTCTCACAGCATTCTAGGCATTGCGACTTGAACACCATTCCACGTAGGAAGGAAGGAGATATAACACTGCGCAGATATCATCCTAAGGAAGAGGGCTGTTAAATAGACGTGCACGTCCAAACACAACGTCACCGCTGATACCAGTTACGATCTGAGTCTACACCCACACCCGCAATAAATATGCCATCTCGCCGGCCCGCCCGAAAGACATCACCGTAGAGGTTTCTCTCCCGCCTTAGATAGCCTAGAGCGCGCCACTTAAGAGGTCACTTACTTTGGATGAGCCGCGGTACCTTTGGCCTGGAGAGTTTGGCCAATGCGATAAAGTTTCTCAGGGACGCGGAAGGCCCCACCCCGCTATCCGATTTAAGCACACGGTCATATCTTTTGTTCATTGGCGGCCCGCCCTCCCGCATCAGTTGCGGGAGAACTCCGCTGCTATCTCAGACCTTTATGAGCACTCTGCCGGCCGCCATCTAACTTTTTCTCTCTATCGCCGCGCCACAAACTCGACAGGACTCTATATAAACAGTAGTGGCAGTCTACCCGCAGATGTGACTGTTCCCTTACAGGGAGAAATGGCTAAAAGGCAATAACGAGAAAGACCCATCGTTCTGAGCCATCATTTACTCTGCTTAATCTACACTCGCTTGTCCTCGGCTCAAACGAACGACGTGATTTTGAGCCTCTCCGCCCCCATTCTATATCGTGCTCCTTTTATTCGCTCACGTTCGCTGACCTCCCGCTTGTTAGTCGTTGCCCGAATTAATGCAGGTGTACGACCGTGCCATTTCGGGTTACACCGCAAAATGAACGGCCAGACCCGATGGGGCAGTCCTATTCTCTTGTTCCCTTCCAGTAAGGTATGTTTTCAGAATAGGCTATAACGCGCCGGCTTTGTTCAGTTGTTTTTTGTGTGTGTTCTGTCTCACTCAAGACAGGTACTTTTGGGAACGTGTTAAGCACAGTGCCTCTGGGATAAGACACCCATGTTATATCTCAGTCAGAACTACCACCTTATCAGCTGATTAGGAATTCCTGGTCACGTAACATGTTCGTGGTCATTTTGCTCTCCAAATGGAGTTCGATAGCTGGGCTAAAGACGAACAAACGTAGCAGTAATACCTCTCCAAACGTTTTAGGTGCGGAGTACCTAAGGACCGCGCATGTCCGTACGCGTGCGTGCGTCTAGTATTTATAATCGCAAAAAATCACACAGGCACCGGTAGGATTCGAGCCTGTGTCTGGTCGACCAGACAGAGTTAGTGTCTGTCGTCCTACCCATTGGGCTACGACCGGGAGTTAGCACCCGAGAACCAAAGCACTTACTCCTTCGCCTGTAACGGTGCGGACTACATTAGAAACTCCCACTGTGTGTCCGCGTCCGTCCGTGCGCACACCACCATCAAGCGAAAATCAAGCGGAATTCGATTTGAGCCATGAGTTGCAGTTTCAAATAGGGAATAATCAAGGTACAACTCATGGCTCAAATCGATTGACGGTCGGGGCGCAAATCGGATGTCACTCGGGGCGCAACTTGGATGTCATTTGGAGTCCCCGTACTCCGCACTCTCGCCAACATCCACGGAGTGGAGATGCTGCCATATTTTCGGTCCTTGCTCCACGGGCCTTTGAAATTTTTAAAAATGGGCACGATAAGTTGTGCCTGGTGTAGCTGTTTCGTTCGGTGGAGGGAGGCTACCACTTTGGATGCCAGAAGACTCAGTAGGAGAAGAGATTTTGCTTTAGCTTTTCAGCACATATGAAGTGGCGAACATCACACGTAGATCGAAATTGACGTGCAGGGAGCCGTTTATCGAGGCACACCTGGTTTTAAAGGCACTTTCCTGTGGCGTCTTTTTCAAGTGTTATTTTGCATGGTGTAGTATGTTCAAAATTGTGAGCAGTGGCAGTGCATCGAGAGAAGACTTGATGTTACAAGAAATGGTCAACTTCTGAACCCTCTGGAAGAAAAGACACCAGGTACAAGGCCAGGCAACCCATATACGCATAAACTGGTGCTTCCACCCTTCCTCCCTTCCCCTCCAAGCTAGTTGTTCCATCGGTCGATCACCTTGGGGGTGGTACCGGTGGGTCGGAGTTATTGCATGTAACATACATCTCTAAGGAATCTGAAGTGTGAAGAGTTAACAGCTGCTCGTCCATGTAATCTGCACGAAAAAACGGGAAAAAACGAAAACGAGGGAAACACGACGCACACATGATATTCCTGCAAGTAGTCCTTTAATAAGTATCGTGAAGAGAGCCAGGGTGCTTCCGCCTTCCAAGAGTTGATGGGAAGAGTGCACCTGATGTTCTTCGTGGAAGAGAAAAAGAAAAAAAGTACGCAGAAACACAACTCGTTCCTTCGCGAGTAAAGTAAGAGCGAGTTTTTTTGCACGGCCGATGGACGCGTAGGTGAAGGCTACTACCGAGTGATGCAACTCCTACGTCGGTATCCTTTCGAGCTTGGCAAGCACAGAGCGGACGTTGGTAGGTGAACCCTTTGTGCATACCAAGATCGGTGCTCGTCACGGCAGGCGCTCATTAGCGGGAAGCCGGAAACAAACTGCCCATAGGTCGTTCACACTTCCATCCTTACCACGCGCCCGTCGACTGTGTTTGCGTGCCTTAGCCCGCGTTTTCTTCTATCCTCGTTATTGGATGCCGGGCGGCCCAAATTACGCTTATCTCCCCGTACTTGTGTTTTTATCCGGGCCTCAACTGTTAGTGTCGGTAGATATATTATGCCCTGTTTGGTGAGAGAGCCTTTTGATGTTGCATAGACGTGTGTCCTGTGGCGAGAGGACTTTCAACGAGCGTTTGCGGGTGGTGTTACAGAAGGGTTAAAGGCCTCGGGCAGATGTGCAGGTCACTGCACTTAGCGGATTTGTAGGGATAATCAGTTAGACGTTGCTTTGCCCCGTCACTGGGCTCAGCGTGGGTGCTGCCTAACGTTACCGCGAACAAGAAGGGGGATAATATACCTGCCAAAGCTTGCCCGGGATTTTCTGACATTAGGTCCGACGTTACAATTTCAGCTCTAAACACGTTAACTCGTACACCGCAGCTTGATTTTTATTTATATTTATTTATTTATTTATTTATTTATTTATTTATTTATTTATTTATTTATTTATTTATTTATTTATTATTTATTTGTTTATACCTGTAAACCCTCACTTGAGGGTCATTACAGGGAGGAATACAAACAAGAAATCAATACACAATGACAAGACAGGCATTAGGATCCGTGTTGCTGGTAGTACAATTCTAGCGAACACTCAAACGAATTGACATTTGAACTAGTAACAGCATAATCTGGAAGTACTATCCACATTTCTATGCTATAAGGAAAAAAAAGAATTCTTAAACCCAGCTAGACGCGCCCAAAAAGGCCTTATTGAGTGAATATGGTTCAACCGAGCTCTTGTTTGGGTGCAGGTTGTATGTATGGGTCTTTATTTATTTTCATTTCGCCACCTATTATTTGAAACAGTAGTTTTAACCTTTGCTTTTCGCGGCGCACTGCAGGGGTTCCTTGGTTACACGATTTTAACAAATTTGTGACAGATTCTGTCCTCCGGTACCGCGAGCAAATGAAGCGCACTGCTAGCCTTTGAATTTTTTCTAGTTTATCACTCAGTGACTGCTGGTGAGGACTCCATACAGAATAAGCATACTCCAAAATAGGGCGAACAAATGTCCTATATGAAAGTAATTTGACATCTCTAGGGGCATGTTCGAGTTTTTTCCTCAAGTAAAACAACTTTCTGTAGGCTTTTGAACAAACCTCCTCAACATGAGTGTGGCACCCCAAAGGGCTCGGTAATAGTCACCCCAGGTATTTAAAGCTGTGTGTTCTGGTCCGAAAGTTATTTCCGATTTTATAATGATACGCGAGCATACATTTCTTCTTGGTTAGATGGGTGAACGTAGTCTTCTGAAAAGTTAATTTCTATCTCTCCACTGGGCGCACCAATTATGCAAAGCTTTCAATGAGTTTATACTTGGTATTGAGTTTGAGTTTTCGCGCTTCCGTCATTCATACGATAATTTTAGTTCCTTCGTTCCTTCGCACAACGGTTAAGCGGCTGAGTGAACGGAATACAGTCGGCCTGAGCTGATAACTAACCAGATAAAGTGGAAAAACTGACGCGCCATCAACCGGAGGATGTCCCCGTTGTCTAGCGCTCCGACGCGCAGGGCGAAATGAGGCGTTACGTAAATTTCATTTCGTACATTTGATCCCTGTCCCCCTAGAGCTGCGTTGTTGCTACTTCTCTCGTTTCATACTTTCTTCCCCTGCGTTAGCCGAATCTCTCCTGATGGGTTTCCTCATCATTACTTTGTTTTTCTCCAACTTCGGTCGCCTATTTTTCCCGTCGTGCGGTCCCCCAGTGCCATCCCCATTTCATAGGGAATCACAAAACACCGCCCGAGGGTCGTAAAAGAAAACACCTCCTGCGCGATTGAGCCGCCTACACTCCATTCCCGGTGTCGCCGTTGCTCCACGCTTCTGCGACCCAGGCGCGTCTGCGTTCTTAGTACTCTTATTCGTATCCAGATGTTGTTGCGGGCTTTCTCTGTCTTCACTTCTGCCTTCCTTCTGTATTGCTTTGCGGGAGCTTTCACGCGTGCGCCGGTCTCTGTGTAAGCGAGTGTGTGAAGAGAATGGGTTCGGAGGATAACCTCGTCCAGGAAGATCTGGGGATTGGGGGAAACATTGTTTTTGTTTCCGCGCTTTCCTTCATCGGCGGCCCTGTGTGTTTTCTTGGGATATTGGGGATTCCCAGGAGAACATATTGCGCGAGATCGAAAGATACGGGCGCTGAGAGGATGCTCCACCCCGGACCGTGCTGGCTAGAAAAGGTTAAGGGGGGGAAGGGGGGGGGCAATTGCGAACGAAAGAAGAAGAGGTTTGTATGGCTGAAACGACGCAGAACTTCTACGATCACTCCCGATCCTTCTCTGTCGGTGTGTAGACCGCTTGTCGTGATGGTCTGCGCTAGTGTTTGTTTCTGTATCTTGGATCTTGGGGCTTCGAGAAACGCAGATGCAACCGAGATGCATCGGCCAGAAAGAATTGGGATACCTTTCTTTTTGGAAGGTATATACGGCTGGTGCGTCTCCAAACGCAGTTCCTCACTGGCGATGTTATCGCTGCGTTGCGAGCTTGAAAATACTTCGCCGTGCCCTTATTCTCCAATTCTAAGTTTAGATTCATTCAGTCGGATTTTTTTCGTGCATTTTTTGGGCTTGAATAAGAATTGCTAGTCGGGGCTTCTAGCCGAAAGGGAGACACAGCCTTCCTACTGCCGGTAGAAATTCTGGCCAGTACTGTACTATTGTTCGGAACAGGTCTTTTTTACGTTTCAGGAGTTCTAGCATTTCGTGATTACCAAGCCATACCGTACGTCATGTCAAGTAAGCGTGCCCGCAGAGTAGACAGCTAGCGTGAGTAGATTCCTCTCCTTAGTGTAGTGGAAGACAAAAGAACGAGGCGCCCGCTGGGGCTCGGCGCATAGAGCTGGCCTTAGATGGGGTCACGGGGTAAGAGGTGGGGTAGTTGTATTTGCTGGTGAGTGTGTAGCACAACTGTCGTTTAGTGTCTGGCTTCATTTTTGTATTACATGGCTGGGAGTCCATGGTATTTCAGGGCAAGGCGATTATAGGCCCGAATTATACAGTTCGCTGTTTGGGATTGGAGTGTGGCCGTAAGCTCTGTCTGAGAGTTAAAGTGCTTCTTAAGGAACTTTAGTATGATTGTTATATTTTGTTGTGGTAAAAAGGGACATATGCCAAGCAGTAGTAATACGAGTTTCCTTTGTCCGGTGTAGTTTGTGAAGGCGCCAGCTGCGACGCACGCTTCACTATGACGCGCGCAGCGTTCAGGACCGCCGCATGTACAGCTAGAGTCTACGGCCAATCAGGGTTTGCTACATTCTGTTGGTTCCGCGATATCACGAACATGCCTCTTTAACTCGGCAGTGTGGCGGAGCGTACTTGTCGGCATCCTAAGCGCTCCGATATACCGATGGCTCTATCAGATATCATGCGAATGCCGAGTTTACTTTTAGCCCTTACGGCTATGTGGGCTGTGTTTTGGCGCACTACTGTAGCGCGAACAATCGAATGTGGTACCAACGGTCTGACTCGTAGTAGAAAAGCGTACAGGGAGAACGTTGAGTAGACATTTCTGCAGAAGACCGTTCGCCTTTATTCAGTTTTCGCGTGAAATGGTCTCGACGTCGGCGAGAACTTCGCAATGGCGGTAAGAGGAGGGCACTGAGGCCCATGATTTTTTTTCGAGAGTGGGCCAGTGAGTAAAACGCAACAATTGCAACGAAATATAAAAAGACAGGGGGATAAGCCACTTGGTAATAGGAGTTTCTTGTCTGGGAAACAGTTAGTACTTATAAAAAATAGACCTGTAAACAGTCAAAAGTAGTGGGCGGTAGCTAGTGGCATCCAAGAAAGTTCATTACTTATGACACGACATTAATAACAATTAATTTTCAGGCCATATTTTATATAATAATTCCCTAGAAATATTTCTGGAGGAATTAAAACAATATCACAAATGAAAAGTTGGCTCATAACAGAGTTTTCCTGAAGCAATATATCGTTGAGGTACTGAGCAATCCGTGCACAATTTGTTCTGCCAATTTTTGCCTCTGCTTTTGACTGCGGTCTGATGGTTGAGAATCTCTGGTTTACAATGCCAGAAAGCCAAAAACAGCTGCCGGTTTTTTTTAATAAGTGGCCCCCATTTTAAGACCGTGCATAAGTAATTACAAAAACCGGCCAAATATGCCAGCTTCTTCTCGATCCCCGCATTTGGCAAAAAAATGGCCTTTTTCTTGTCATTCATATACGATAAACTGTGGCCCTGCCTGCAATTAGTATAACTCCAATCTCTATCGCTGAATGGCCGATAAAGACAAAATACAGCATTGATTTAGTTTGGGAGAATTATGTTATCATAAACCACTCAATTTATTTCAAGCGAGAAAAGATGTTTTCTAACCGAAAAGCTTAATAAATAGAACCAACCCTTCATGGAAAACGTTGAGAGAAGGGCGAAAGTTTTTTTTACATCAAAACTGCGTCGAAAGTGCGTCCAGTTTTTTGTCAATCCTTTAAGACCCCCAAAACGCAAACGAATAACGACCCTAGCGGACAATTTTTCGCCCCCTAAGCAAACCCTCTATGAACGTTCTAAATGCATGCCAAGCCGTAATCTCCGAGATAAAGTTGTATTATCGTACCCCTTCTTCATGATCGATGATGGGTATTGTCTTATGTAGATCCGTTCTTTCTTCGCAATTTTCAAGTAATCGTTTTTCCACAATGGACGCTCGCTATCCCAGACGTGCCTTGTGTCTAGAGATCTTATCACATTTTTTCTGTCGGCCAACCGGTCTGTGGGGAAATGCAGTAGTTATTTGACAGTACGCCATTGGTATCACTAAGAAATCTTTAGATTGTGAGCTACGTTTCTCTATGTTCTGACTTCCTAAGGGCAGGAGTGACATACTGTGGGCAAAAACTAAAAGCATAATTATCAGTGCGTAAACAGCACGTTAAAGTTCAAGTAATACCATCAAGCTGAGCTACCGGCTACAAGACTATGGCCCAGTTATGGGTCTCGCCGCCGTTCGCTTAGATCGACGGCTGCCAATTGCACAAACGAGATTGTGTTACGTCATAGAGAAATCGCCGGAAAGTGGCTGATGAAGGGCCACTGCTTCACCTGTTTTGTTCAATATGTGAAGTATTTGTTTTACTTTTGGAATAAAATTTGTAGAATCGTTATCCCCAAACAGCAATATTTGTTAATGAACTAGCCCGAACATTTTCTTTATGGCCATTTAATGCCTTTAAAAGGATTATCGTCACAAATATAGTGATGACAATTATTTCACGAATGACAGCCGACTAAAACGTCAGGTGGGTAGGTAGCATCGATGCGACGGAGCTGTGCACTGCTGCAAAGTTCTAGAGGGAAAAGTTATAAGGAGGGGCTACGGGGGACGTAACGACTCATACAGAAGAAGTTGCTCTCGCCGGAGACAAAAGGCGCGGCCAGCGTGTGCTGCTTGGTTCGCGTGTGTGTATCCTACACTTCTCGGGAGACAAAAGAAGCATCAAGGCTGGCGGTAGAATGAAGACCGGACAGACCTGGTGGGTTAAGGGGGTGGGGGGATTGCGGGAGAGAAGAAGAGGGGCTTGGGTGACATCTTGTGAAATGGTATCGAGGGTGGGAAAGAGGCTACGCTCGTAGTGCGATAGTAAGAAAAACAAAGATGGCTGGAGTGCTTTCATCAAGACTTCCGGAAGCGGTGGCCGTTCGTTGGGGGCATTGGCGTGAGAAATGCGGCAATTCGAAGAAGCCTATACATCCGCGAAACCCTGGCGTAAATCTACGACAACGAGACTGCCACTGGCCATGCGTGAACCTTTGTCTCTCGCTGTAGCCGTTTCCGAGGACGTAATTGACGCTTTCGTTCCAGAGCTAGATAACTTACTTTTCTGCCGCATTGCAAGGTGTGAACGCGCTATTTCCGGCTTACGATCATCCGTTTTTCTCTGGTAAAAAACGTTTTGCGTTTAATCCTTGAGTGTCACTCCTCCTTCTGGATGATCCTCCTTGAATCGCACCCTCTCTGGCTACCGAACGACACCTTATAAATCGCGCCCGTTGTGGTTCCGGATAACTGATTATTATCTTCGAGTGTCTTCGCCACATCCACGATGCGTGTGCTACCCTTATGGGCCTAACCGGACCTGACATGCTCACGTCAACGTTCGAGTGTAGTGAATAATCTTCATGTGCACCATCGTCTCCTATTGTTGTTTCAATGTCCCCACAGCTTGATCACATTTTATTGGAGGCATAGGTCTCTTCTAGGTAACATGAATTTCAAAGTATTTACAGTTCCTTGGTTTGAAGAAAGCGCTCCGATAAAAAGTGTCATTGTTCTCAAGCTTCTTGCTGTTGCCTGATTTTAAGTGAAGCTTTCAGCCTCTTACTGATGTCGTCCTTAGTCCACCCAAAATGTACTGCAGGAAAGTGAACTTTATCTGAGGATGATGACCATCCTGGGTAAAGTGAATAAAAAGTAGTGACATCACAACGTTGGTGCTCAACTACGAAGCAGAGATTGTTGGTAACAAGAAGTGCCCTGAGGACTTAATAACACAATGGCTAAAGATAAATACTTCTGAACCTAGCTATCACGAACAAAAAAAAGAGTGTAAACACTTAATAAAAGTTGTTGTTGGGCTAGTTGGTTCATGTTTTCAAGTGGAAATTTGAACGCAAAAATTCGACAAAGACACGGAAAGACCAGACGGGACTAGCGCTCACTTACAACTGTGTTTATTTTGCAGAAAGCATCGAAGTATAACAGTCGACGGAGCCCATTATCACGTTTTTAAAAGATCTAAAAACGCTTGCTCTTTGCACGCAAACATACCGAAGTGTCACTAACACACTTGTCACCCATTTTCTGATATGATAAGCCTCCATTAATTCTCGCGCTGTCTTATCACGGCTTCTGCCTACAATCTTAATCTCCTGAAACAATGGGGTGCATTTTGTGTTACTACACTCACTACAGTGGGTAGGCAAGTGTGCCCCCTTTGCGTTTGTTAGCGAAAGATAATGTTCCCTTGCACGGTCATTTACGCATCTTCCCGTCTGACCGATGTACTCTTTGCCGCATGTCAGAGGAATGCGGTAGACCACTCCAACTGCGCAGTCCACGTAATGATTAGCATGCCGCTTTTGGCAAGCCTGTTTCTTGTCGCCTCGGGCGCAAGTTCGTGGACATAGCTGCGCAAGCTTTTTGGGAGCAGAAAACACAACGGGTACGTTGTGCCGGGTGGCGACTTTTTCCAAGTTATGAGCCACCTTGTGGATATAAGGCCCCTACGGCCGCCATTTTTTCCTTCGTCGCTGGCTCAGTGTAAACACTGTTTTGAAAGTCTCTATTTGGCTGACCTTTCGCAACTTGCCATTTAGCAATATCTACTGGATAATTGGATTCAGCCTTTCGCTTCCACCGAAAAGCATGCCCATTCAGAAAGTCGGAGTGCAATCAATGGCGAGACTGAGGGATCAAGCAGCAGCGAAAGCAGGTGTTAAACCCTCGCCTAGTTACGTGGTTCGCTTGTTCTGAAGCGAACTACGTGACTAGACAAGTAACGTGGTTCGCAGCGGCGAGGGTCCCAATAAGAAAGAAAGCCGTAGCTCGTGCGCCGGTGGCTGAAAGTCACTTGCGGCATGATGAATGACTTGAAGGATGTAGTATAGTAGAGCTTTCGCTCTAAAACACGAAGCGACCCTCCAGAAGGTTATTCACTGCTAACCGAGCTTCTCCCTGGCTTACGACATGTACGGTTAAGGGCGCAATGAATATGAAACAAAATGAATATGAAACAAACTGATATAAAGAACTGGCGCTGGCCACATCTACGCGACAGCAGGTCAACAGCACGCGTAATTGAGGTCAACCGAGCGTAGAAAATATAGGCAGAGAAATGGCCTATAATCAGTACAGAGGTGTAGATGTCTGGGTAACAAAGGCACTGACGGGGGTCTTGGGGTGTAGCTCGTCCGGGTGGTAGATAGAATAGCTGCTCACTTCTTAAATAAATGTATGAGAGCGACTGAGGGTTGGCCCCGGACGGCTGACTTAATCTTCCATGGTTATCACTACGATCAGTGGTGATGCCAGCAAAGAAGTTTTTAAAGAAACTTCTATGGCTAGTTTAGTATCATTTGTCCCGTACCGCGAACAAAATGGCCTAGAGAAACACATGGAGCTGGGGGTCTTACCTTGCTTCTTCCCCTCGGGATACCGCTTATCAGTTTGCAGGACCGTACTGACGGGAAGGCGATGTAAAATCCGTTTTTAATACCATGCGTCATTGCTTATATTATAGTCCCAAGCCAATCAAAGAACATCGAAAAAATCTAACAAAATTTCCACGATCTAGTAAAACCACGGCTGTTGATTCTTTGCTAGCTATTCTGGAGGCAATGGACTTTAGTTTTTTTACCCGTGCGTTCCCTCAGTAGAGGTGAGCCCTGCTGGGAGGTAGGTCCGCGAGGCCCCACCGTTTTTTGGTGAACACGCACTGCTTTAGTTCTCCTCTCTTCTCGCCAGGAGGCCCCGCGTGCGTCTTTTTTCTTGCTATTTTTTTTTTTGCTGACGCATTCGGACCACGCTTAAGCTTCAAAACCTCCGCTGTTAAAAAACAAGCTCCCCAAGCTCAACGTGCTTTTGAAGCGCGATGCATGCTGCGGCACCAGGGCTTTGGAAACTAAATGCATAATGGTGTGTGCTAGAAGCCCACGGTCACCACAAAACTCGCACGCCCTTCAAAACTTACGTCAACCTCAAGCTTATATGTCTCATCACTTGAATGTGCATTTTGAGTGGCTTAGTTATCAAGAGGCGCCATTTGTGCAATAAGCAAAGTCAAAATAAAAGTGGGTGCGTGTGTGCGTGCGTATGTATGTCTTCTTTCTGAATGACCGCCGTCAACGCTGAATTTGCTCGTATACCTTTCACCCACTTTTTGTGTCCCTTCCATATCGTGGGGTAAATACCCCAGCTGGTGAACACAGCTTCACAGAATGGAATAGCTCATGATTTTTGTGTAAAAAACACCACCCTTATCTTGATACACGGATAACAGTTTCCTCGTCATCAACCACCAGTTTAAAAAACCCTACAATCGCCTACTTGGAGCTTCGCCAATACGAACAAGGGGAAGTTCAGGCCATGTCGATCTGACCGTGCCGCGGACGCTCTGCCGCATTTCAGTTGCTCGCAGAACGCATTGGCTCCAATTTTACTAACCCCGAGAGAAGCCATTTTGTTTCTAGGGAAAGCCTCATCGACCCATATCTCCGCTGTCGCACACGACACCTTACCATCAAATAGAGGTAATGAAGCAGTTGGCAAACTTCACCCTTTTATCGGTACAATGAGAATACACACGTTCTCGATTGCTTCAACTTCGCGATGTCTGAAGGGCCAGCCTGTTTTTGAAAGGGAACACAATTTTACTGATAACTCCTCGGTTGCCAATTCTCTTCCTCAAGAGAGTTTCTACCCCAGCGAGTACCTGCTCCTGGTCACATCTTGTAACTTCCGGACATCATGGCTTTCAAATACGCGGGTGGCATGAAATACCCTCGCAAAGCAATTTCCCCTTTTATTGCTGTAAAAACTATAAAAACGACCTACGATTTCCAACCAACATGATGTCGACAAGCGTGTACAACAGAGGTGTTGTATCGCACTGCGAAGGAGGGCCTCATACTTAACCGTAGCTCTTAACTCCTACTTTGACTACTTTCCTACGAACTGCCCCTCTTGAAAAGTATACAACTAGGACCGGTCTTCATAAATGACTGCTTTGACAAAAGAAACTTCTTCACTATATTATAAATACTGAACTCATTCATATTATTAAAAGGCGCGTTATGATCATTTGGAGTTGTTATAACAAAAAACTTTTGCGAACATTTTTAGTACAATTGGACTATTTTTGCTTTAGGGTGTTCAAAACTTTGAGTGCCCCTAAAAAAATTTGTTATGTGCCTCGAACGCTGCCTGTAGGGGTGCCACTGAAATCCCCCAGCGGCGCGTTTCGAAAGCAGCTACGGGAGTCTCCGGCCTGGTCCCTATTATCACCGTTGCTTTTGCGGCACGTTCATGACTGAAATATGCCGTAAGTATGCTTCAGAATAGATATTTGTGTGGTGAAGTCACTCTTATTTTCAAATGTGGTGTGTTTACGAGACTGTAAATGTATCTGACGCGAACTTAGTGTGGTCCATTCGGTCGGTATAAGCGCAGGTTTCTGCCACAGGCCGGCGTCGCGAAATCGGCATCTGCATGGAGCTGACTGTATTCCACTGCCCTAAAATTTACTAACGCGCCTTCGTAAGCAGCATTTCCTCAGGTGGCCTTGCTACGGCTGTACAATACAATGCACATTGGTTTTGTGTGTGTGTGCTTACTTGATATAGCGGAGCACTCATACCTGACAGCACACCAGTTACGCTTGCCAGTCATTCTACGAAAGAAATACGATGGATAATGCAATATAATATTATACTGTGGAATCAGCACAAGGGAAGAATATAATGCTGGGTAGTATTGTCATGAAGATGAGCGCTCGCAAACATTCACCTGTAACATTGACCCTCCACGAGCAGCGCTGATACGGGCTTGTAGAATAATCCGCGTCCGTGACTACACTCTTCTTCGTAACGTCGTCAAAAGACACAGAGAGCCTGCACAATCTAGCACAAACTGAAATCAGAGGGCATTATCAGACACCACAGTCTTCCAATGACACGTTTTATCGCTTGCGAATAGCCAGCCATGTATTCTTCAAAAAATGCGTCCGCCGAGTGGTCAGCCGTCCGTTGAAGGCGAAAAACAAAAGGAAAGTGAATCGTCAGCTCGTGTGTGTGTGTGATTTTCAAAAAGCTCATTTCTTGATTTTGTTCCGCGTTCGGACACAACGATAATTAAACGTCCCCCTTCTTCCCTCCCCATCCACTGTCTGGGAGAACAGCAGTGCAGTTCGAATCGAGTTGGTCTGGTGAGTCCCACCGTGCTTATGTTTAGACGGACGTCTTTAGCATTTCCGAAGCTACACAGTTTTTTTTTCATTCCCGTAATAGCTATTGCATTTCTTCCAGTCTTGCAAACAATTTATTTTATTAACTTACCTTGATTCTTGCTATAAGGCGTGAGAGCGCACGTATTATACGGACAGCCTTTGGATATAATTAACATTTTCGCGTGCCTTATATTCCCATAAGATGCACAAGTTATTGTCAGGTATAGGGCTATCTCATTCCCGAAACATATTTTTTTACGACGTACACATTTGAAACGAAGCCGCACTTGTCGGCGCTGCAAAACGAAACCATTCTCTCACTGTGCTAATGTCAGTGTAAACGAGGTGACCAAATTCCCTTGTGCCTGATGTGTCCGGAGGATAACACTAGTGATATGCTGCTGCTTTCACCACGCCCGTAAGAGCGGCCAAGAAGCGCACAGAAACGCCTCCCAGGTAGCTCCTGTTGGCTTATGAGCACTCTGCCAAGACGCAGCTGTTTCTTGAAGTGCACTAAAAGTACTATCTGTTTACAGACATCATAAGGCTCGGAAACGTAAAGAGAAGCGAAGCAGGGCCAAAACGCCGCATGGGCTCCTATGAGCCACGAAGCGCTCACCCGTAAGCGCCGCGAAGAAGCGGCGGCAGGCAGCGCAGCTATCGCGAAGCTCGAGGCGTATAGCTCCTACACTTTGGTACCAAAACAAAATTTCCTGGTCAATTTAAGTGTCGTCACAGACTTTGTCGGCAATGGCATGGTGGTTATCACCGATTTGTTACTGCTACGTCGTGTTTGTGTCTATTTGTTTCATGTTCCTCTCACCCGAATTTCACGAGACGCCGACTGGCCACGAATCACCCTATGTCTTCCAGGATCGACAAAGGTTTCCACCTTGCGCCCCGGTCCTACTCATGTGGCGTCACGTTCACCTATCACCCTGCACGCACCTTGTCTCTCTCTCCTACGGTTTCGAGTTAGCGCAGTGTTAACGCACTTGACGCTTAATTCTGGCAATTCTGGTTGAAAATACCACACGATCCCAAATGTGTTTTTATTTATTTCTGTCAGGCGGAAGCCTGAGGTCTTTTCATTAAGACGTGAAAGTAATGTCTCTTGGTCATCATCGTCTCCACACTAAAATGGCCGCCCACTATAAATACTAAAGAAAATTTGACCCTCTTCACAATTGAGATGCGAAAACTGAGGAAACAGCCGAGCTGGTGGTAATTCACTACCTTTAAGTTGGACTTTTATTAGGTCTGCCCGTTTTATAGGCAGATCGAGCACTGCTGCCGGCGAGCGCACGCCGGAGAACACCTGCACAAGGAGAACACGTGCTCGTCAGAGGTTAGGTCATCGCTAGACGCTGCCAAGCTCCGACGCGCGCCTGTCCACCCGAACATTTGCGCCGCTACGCACACTCCACACACTTGCTCGTCGGCCCCTTGCTTCCTTACCTGTCACACGTCTGGGCCTTGCAATTTCCTCCTCTTCACTTTTCTCCGCCGAGTTTTGAGCGACGCCAGGCACGGATGGAACTCAAGCTTAAAGGGACCCTGCAACAGTTTCTACAAGCACTTTAACTCTTTCCTTCGCGTCTGGAACTACTACGAACACTATAATTATCTCCAGGGAGAAGCGGCAGTGCGTGATTTTCTCGTCCCAGCAGATACGCCTTCCATTTCGCTTTGTTTTTGTGGCTGTTTTTATTAAAGTTGCTGTCAAAAAGCGTTAATTGCTGCAACCGATGAAAAACCGGCCAACAGCTGCTACAGGGGCCTTAGTGACGTAATTCGAGGCATTGAAGAACGTCAAGACCGGGAAGGAGAGCAAAATCTTTAGAGGGAGTGAGCAAGTTGTGTGATGGGCATAGAGCAGTAAATTTTGGCTGAGGTACCCTTCCGATCCCTAGTCTAATTACGGGGGTGTTGGGTGAGTACGTTCTGCAAGCTTATAAGATTTCGAAAAAAAGTTGAAAAAGTGTTTCAGGGTCCCTTTAATCAGCTCACGCTTTAATAAATTGTGTTCGAGTTGCATTGTAACGCCATTCACCACAGCGGGCAGCCAACTGCTCTCACCTCAAAATAACTATCCTCTTCTCTATATAACCACAGCGCTAACCAGGTACCCTGGCAGAATGGAACATTAGTTAGCCCGATGCGTGCGCGAATGCGTAAAACGGGCGCACGCGAAATACCGAAAATGTGCGCTTCAATACCACATTATGCAAATTACATCGATATTAGTGCTGCTACTACGACACTCTTTTTTAGTTTTCGCTGTGCACAAAGAAGCACCCGTCGTGCGGCGTAACAGTGAAGGGGCCACGCTGGAGAAAGTAAAGCATCGCGTCGAATTAGAGACCGCGAAGCGTTCTACGAAAAACACCTGGCGTGATCCCGTGCACGCGCCGGCCGAACCTGCGTGCTTGGCGGGCCTCAGGACGAGCAGGACGACGCAATCTATGCGGTGCTCGCTTCGCCGTGACACTTTAATTATTCCGCGCGTGGCACAGTAATTATAGCTGCGTGTGCTTCCGCCTCTCAACCTAATCTCATCCAAGGCAACGCGCAATCTGCCCGCTCGTCCCTAGATACTTTCGTCCCTGCAAGATCCGTATTTAAATATGGCGCCATCACCTGCTGGGCTAGGAAGGCTCGCACACCGTTTAGCAATTAATAAGAAATTTGACTTTTCCTGTTCAGTTCCTCCCGTGCGTGCTGCAAAAAGAGGGTCAGCTCCAAAGATTCAGCTGTCCAGTTTCACAAACAATAAAACTGGCCAAACACAACGCTAAATGTCTTATAGTCTAGGTGTTGTCGGTGGTTAGTACGCGGCCGCTGTCAGGCGACGTGAGGTGAGGCAAACTCAGTGGCTATCGTGTTGGCGGCAATCACACCGCTCACTGACGAGTGGCGGTCGCCGCGAATGAAATAGTTCCCAGATGGGTGAAAACAAAGTAACTCGGAGGCTCCCCTAACGCGCACTCGGGCCCGCTGGGTCGGCCTATACGCACAGGTCGTAGTCAGCGGGCACTGACCCTTGGAGGATTCGGGCAACAGGCGATGAAGCCTGCGTTGTCTGCTCCTCAAGCCGAAACGCTGAACTGGTTTGCAAACGAAGGTGCTGATTGCATTTTCCCCCTTCTGAACATGAATTGGGCTTCAACTAGATAATATCACAAACACGATAAACATATTTGCAGGGTAGAGATTGTACCTTTGGTTGGAGTCTGCAGTTATTTTTCTCTTTCATAATTTCCCAGCCACACATTTTTCTGTCGGATTCTCACCCTTAAATCTGTGCTTGAACATCTAGAAATACGTTTTGTTAATTTTGACCGTGATGACATTTTCCACCTATGGGTATCGCTTTAAGGTGATGCGAGATTACGTCCTTGACAACTTCACACCAAACAAGTGCACAAAAATCACAGTTCAATCCCTGGATAACTAGTAAAATCATTCACCTTAAGTGCAAACTGAAAAGAGAAGCCTGCCCAATCTGACGTCATTAGAGAGCTGGAGCGCGCCCTGCAAGAACGCTGCGCTGCTAAAAGGAATATACTTTCAAACGCTTCGACTAATCTCCACAAAACTGATGTTGTAAGCTTTTGGAATTACACAACAGGTAAAAAGCAACTTGTTAAAGAAATGAAAGCGATGGCTACCTTTTCCTGACCCAGTAATTATTGCGCAATTTTTTTCATTTTTTTCAACGTGCCTTTTCCCCTGAGGGAACGTATCCACTGAACACAGCACATTCTTGTACTTACGATGCTGAACTTGTTTCTTATTCTGGAGTACTGTCGTGCTGTTAAATTAGAAAACCAAATCTTCATTTCAAGCCGAAACTAGTTTGAACATCTTTGTGCGCAGATATGTTGAACGACGTGCTAAATATTTGCCTATATAATTTCGCATTTCCTTGTCAACTGGGGAGATATCCTGTGACTGGAGGATGTCTCTGATTGTTCCTGTTTTTAACAAAGCTGCCCCTATATTTTTCAAAATTACTGTCCGACACCTTTAACGTCTCAATGCTGGAAGGTCACCGAACAAATCATTTCTAAACAAATTCTTGATTTCCTAGAGGAGAAGGCACTTTGCCAACTTGTCAACACGTTTTTAGAAACATTTATCTAACGGGGACCCTATTCGTGACAATAATTCATTTTGACGCGTGTCGTGCTAACATTGGCCGAATCGGTGCTATATTCCTAGATTTCAGAAATGCATTCGACAATGTTCCGCAAGACAAATTACTAATAAAGCTTAAAGTATTCACATTCGTGATATTTTTGTTTCCTGGAAGCAGCCCTATCAAGCTGCCAAAGGCTTTGCCAGAAATCGGATGGTCAATCTTGTCTTTCCTGTCACCTAGCGTGTGCTCCACGGTGGTCTTTCGGGTCTACTCATTTTTGTTGTATATCGACGATATAGTTACCTGTACTTTACCATAATCTAAATACGGCTGTTCTGTGGGCGGACTGTGTAATGTGCCATGAAGTCGCAGGTAATAATGATCAGAACGAACTGAACAAAAATACTCATTAACTACATAAATGGTGTTTAGATTTGGGAATAAAGTTAACCATTAAAAAGTGTATAACTTTGGGTGGCACGAAAGAAAAACACCTCAGCAAATACGTTTATAAACCTAGAATGGTCCTCCACTTCAACAGGTTCACGGTTATAAATATTCGGGGGCAGTTCCACTGACAAACAAGTCATCCTGGAACTGCGAAATTAGCCTCAAAGCGTTAAGCTCCTGAGTAACTTTCTGGTTATTATGCAGTAAAAATATGCAAGTATCGTGCGGTGCAACCCTACGAAAAAACAAAAACATTAGAAACTTATATTCAACGCAATGCATTCGGTTTATATATTCTAAGTATCTACTATATTCCATGTACTCTAAGGGTAACAGAGTGGATCCCTGTAGAAGGCAAGCGACAGAGGGGGCGGCAGAAAGTTAGATGGGCAGATGAGATCAACAAGTTTTGGGGAAAAATTTGTCGCAGTAGCACAGGGCCGGAGTAATGGAGATTAATGGGAGAGTCCTTTTCCCTGCAGTGGGCGTAGATAGGCTGGTGATGATTACAATGATGAGTGATTCTAAGTTTTTACAGACAGACCCCCTTCAGATCTTATGCTAGCTAACAATATCTCTTCCCTTGAGGAACGAATGAAGAAGTCCCGTCTTGATTTTCTGTCCCTTTTGTGTAACCGCAAACGCGCTCTTAATTTATACCGTATGCTTTTCCCTGTATGGTCAAGGCCTACGAGCCGTCACTAACCGAACCACTAACCTCATATTTTGCGCGTACAGAGCCAGACCAATTTTTGTTTCGCCGATTATATACCAATTAGGCGAACCATGTCCTTCCGATACTGATTAACTGCGCACTGTTTGCTTTGTATGTATTATGATATTACACTTTGTATTGTACCCTGCCTTGTTGCTTGGAGCATGTTGTGCCCCGTAGAAATAAATAAATAAATAAATAAATAAATAAATAAAAATAAATAAATAAATAAATAAATAAATAAATAAATAAATAAATAAATAAATAAATAAATAAATAAATAAATAAATACTCGTTCAAGCTTCGGATTACCTTGTTAGCTCAAGCGTTCCGAAACGCACACACACGGGAAGGACCTGCGCAAAGAAGAATCTACAGTCATGGACAAATGATTAAACACGAACACCAAAATATGAACCAGAACACGCAATACTGAAATATACTGGTCGTGCGGGTCAAACAGTGAGGCGCTATTGGTATATTGGAAAGGCAGTTTTCTAACATTTTTTACTGGACAAGGCCACTCGTCAATTAGGCCGGCATCGAAAGAAATCGCGCTGTTTCTGTGTTTTGGTTCATATTTTTGTGATTGCGTTTTATTTGTCCGTAACTGCACGCGCTTTATTTCGTCTTTAATCTTCGGAGGTTATCTCTATGCATTCAGCCCCTCTTCTCGTTCTTACTTTCTCGTTGGCTTATGCCGTCTGGTGCGTACATTATTACGGCTGGCAGTTGCGTTTTTGTGTTCGCTGTGGGCACATTTTAATGTTTTATTGAGTGAGTGAAGGGTACGCGTCTGCTATATTCGTTAACTGCATCCCAGAGAACATACGTCTGTCTTTGAGCACTTGTATCAGCAGTTGTGAAGAGAAAAACTACAGCAGTTATATCTAAATCAGTGAAGCACAGGCTACTGATTTTGACATGAAACAATGACCAAGTAACGAATTGATGCATCCCTTCCGGGGTGAAACTTTGTAGGTCAATTCATATAATTAGCTAATTGTCCGTTCATTTATATAAAAAAACGCACAGTTTCCAGAAGGACAGCCAATATTTTCGAACTCGCCTGAAGCAGGAACGGCTAAATGAAGAAAAACAAACATATAGGAGAGCTGATGTGAACCACCTTCGCGGCAAGCGCCGAAGCAACAGCAAGAGCAAGAAGTCACAATACCAGCCGTCATGCGCCCTCTTGCTACCCGAACCGGAGAAGCCTGCAGACGCTGTAATTCCAGATGTGCATGGCTTCCTTTCTTCTTGTAAAGGAATGAAGCATCAGTTTCTGAACGCACGGTTGCCTGTCTGGACACATTGATGGCCAGGAATTATAAAAGGCCGTGTCTAGAGTGAAGTCCGACGGTATTATAAGCACTCCACTATATCGACGTCCACCGGCGTTTTGTACCAAAATTCCGCGTCTTGACAGTACATCGCTCTAGATAACGGAAAGCAAGGCAACCTAACCTAAACATACATAAAAATTAACCTTTTAAACGTAAAACATAAATTAAATTTTCCGTTTAAAAACAACCACAGTTTCCAGAAGAACAGCCAAATTAACACCTCAAACCCTAAATAAGGAAAAAAAACAAAAGGAAGACTGATGTGAACCACCTTTGGGCACCCCAAGAAAGCAAGGGACGTTAAGTACAACGCAGACTGTCATGCGCCTTGTGCTAGCCGAGAAGCCTGCAATTAATTCGAATGTGCACGGCACCCCTAGCCATGTTGAAGATCAGCTAAAAGTGCCCGTCGGACGGCACTTAGGCCTGGAATTATAAAAACAAATTGATGAATTGAAAGCAAGGCATATTTTTATGAATGATAGTACTAGTAGCCATGGCAATCATTTTGACAAAGAAAAAAGAGTACTTGCAAACTAAGGCCTCCTTTTACGTTGCATTCAAATTCTTTCAACCTTCATAAAAAAAATTGCGAGGGCATCCGAAACTTCTTGAAACTTTAAGCAATGTGTTTCCCAGCATCGCGTTTATTCATGAGGTTGCGGGCGGCAACATTCGTCATGACATCGGTTTCTTCACTCTCGCACAGGCTCTGTTTAAGTGCCGGTCTTGATTCTCCCTGCGCTCGGAATCATTACGTGGGCTGGACAGATTGTGATACATGTCCTGTCAGCCGAGAGCGGTAGTGCGTCTCAAAGGCACCGGTTGCGAATTCTCCTTCCTGATCTGTGCGGGACTGAGACGGCCGTGTTTCTAATAACTTCGGAGTGTCTGTGCGTGCCTTGTACCACCGGTTCGCAGCAACAGCAGCTCGATCAAGAGGCCCACCCACAAAATGCCGAACACATCGCTAGTAGGTAGATTTGGGATTTTAGTTGGTTGAGGTGCAAGATAACAGGATAAACCTAAGACGGCACCCAGAGGGAAATCAGGCATCCACCTTCTAACGAGGGCCTCGGCCGTTCCCAATTAGGGGCCTGTTAATCTCGGTGGTGTTGCTCCAAGCTGTCTTCTGAGCGCATTACTTACGCCGCAGTGACGTGACCTAGATAACGCCGCGGTAACTCTTCCCATTCGCCTAGAGAACGCATCAATCAGCATTTTCTTCCGTTGAAGTAGGGGATCTTCTAAGTGCCATTTCCTTTCCTCCAGTTGCTCCTCCTTTAAACCGTAATTATTTTTTCTTAATAATTATACTTTAGTACTAATTAACCTAACAAATACATTGCATTGATCTCAATGTAACTACAATATTCAAAAGGCTACAAGGCATGAAATTGTAACTGGCTCATTTGGCCGCCACGGCGAAATAATAAACGTTCGGTTGCTACCTTATGGCGGCTTTAAGCTTCCTGCACCGTGGCGCATCTAGAATGAATGCTACTATAGAAAAGAGAGTGCGCTTGCGGACACAAAAGCTCCCAAGGTGGTACTAGTTGCTGAACTTTCCTCGGTATATACATCCAAACTAAGCTATGGTTGTGGTCAATTGTGTTTCGTAGAGTTGGAAAGCTCAATTTGCGATTTCTTAAACGATCTACCTCCGTTGATAGACATAAGAAGCAGGTGCGATTCGCTCTGGTCAAGTCCCGAACTGATCATAAACCTTTTAAAGTGAAGGTTTTCTTAGCTGGACCGATGACGTCCTGTCAAAAACATACTGCATTTTTCCCTTGACCGATGGGTCGACCGAAAGCTCATACAAGATGTCTGGACCCAGGACGCGTGTCTGAACCGGGCTTCCATTGCGTCAAAGCGGTCTTATTTGAAATCGCGAAGAAGGAAGGGTTCTAGATGAGACAATAATACACGAATTGACCGTAAAGAAGGAGTACAATAGTCTGCGATTCATCTCATTAAACCACGTATCGGTGAACGTTTGGATCGTTCATAGATGCGTTTATTTAGTGCGAGAAAAATCTCCCCATGGGTTCAATTTTTGTTCGCGATGTGTATCTGAGGTTTTGGAGGTTTCACCATCGATTGGACGCACTTTCAGCGAAGACTTTTGACGCACTTTTGACGCGAGTTTTTGTCTTGAAAAAGCTTTTGCGCTTCTCTCAACTTTCTTTACGAAGGAATGCTATATTTTTACGTGACGTCTGATGAACCTTCGTGTCATGAACCATTATGAACCTACCTGACGAAATGAACCTTCGCAGCCTTCGCTCAACTCGAACTGATGCAGCATCCACGCATTGCTCCATTTCTTCTTTTTGGTCGGTGCCTGCAGGAGCAAATTAGCCACTGCCATTACCCGTTTCCGTCGTATTTCCCGCGGGTGCTTTGCCACATGAAACATCCTAATTTCTTTTACGGCTCATTGCCCCGTGTGCATTCGTGTTCGTCTGTGTTGCTTATGCTTCATTCCGCCATTGGTTTCGTTTCGTAACTGTGGGTTGTATAACACTGCCTTTGACACTTCTTGGCACGCATAGTGGCCACCACGTTGGCGAGTGTGATGGAAACCGTAACGTGACCACCTGCTCACGTAACACACAAGCTGACTTTGCTGAATGAGACGGATCCAATTTCTTAGCATGACCTATAGAGCTTGCTTTTGGGCTCTGCGCATTGGGCTGTATGCCTATTCATTTTCTTCTGTAGGTCTTCATTTCGCCTCCGCTTCGATGGATGCATTTACACGGTGTGCTGTGACTAAGTTTCCTTACGTAAACGTCATCAGGGGGGGCACAGCTATCTGCGAAGCAGTTCGTGTGTCTCGGCAAGTCGGCGAAAGCTGATCTGAATGGCAGAAAAAGACCGTTTACCCAATCTTCGGGACAGTTTCAGATGCATATAAAATTTTACTAAGACTACGCGGCGTATTCGAAGCTATAAAATTTGACGGGGTTTTTAAGAAAAATATTCGGAAAATAGACTATTTCTTGAAATCTTTTTCTCTGCTGCAGCACATATTGCCTTGGGCGTGCGTCGAGTTTGAAGTAAAGTCTGCACTTGCAGGTAGATAATTGAACATACACGCCTTTATCTTCGAGATTATTTCGTCTGCACCTAACGCCGCCAAGGACGGCAACTGATCTTTTTAACATTCAACGTTTAAATAATGGCACTCACAGTAGCTGTCAAATACTGAGACTCAAATGCTATGCAGGACATGGAGGTAGTGCTACATGCACTGTCGCAGTTATGAAAGCTAGTTGCCGGTAACCTTTGCTCGATGTTTTCAATGTCGCGCCACAACTATATGCGCAAAATACAGCTGGTACAGAGCAGTCTGGTGCAGTGTTGAAGATTGTACTTGTGTTTGTACTTCTCAAACGGGTTACCAGTTTTGTTTGGCCTTTACATTCCATCTGAACTCTCTCACAGAGCACATTTAGCTGAGTACGTCAGCTAGCATAACCCTAGGATTGGTGGCTACGAAGCTCCTGCCCGATACACAATATTTTTGTTATTTTTCGTAAATACTTTTTCATTGGGTGTTGCAAAACACTTTTGCATAACCTTAACAAATCGCACCCGTGTGGGGGAGTAATATATCGGATCTGAAATAAACAACTCTGTAATGACGATCAAGGCCAGAGAAGAAGGTTAAATGAAATTTAGTTTTGCCAACAGCAATAAAACCTTTCGAACGAATTAAACTGCAGATTCGTGACGGAAACTAAAGCCAGCCTAGGAAACCATCCATCAATACACGAAGACAATGTGCGAGAAATTTTAAATTAGAGCTTTGAGAGCCGGCGTACTACTCCACGGGCAACAAGGCGGTCTGTAAGGCACGGCGGACCAGTAGGTATTGTGAATACGCGAGAAATTCTTAGCGGACACTACGATGTCGTACAAACAATCGTTGTACTTTCTTGCAGCAATGAGAGAAGCTATTGCCGGCCGAGCAGAAAATCTCACTCACGGCATCCAAGCCTTCGCCACTACACCCGTAAACCATGGGACAAAGTTGAAGCAGAGGAGTGAGTGAAAGTGCGTTTATGCAAGCAATCCATATGCCGCAACAAATAAAAGGCTATAAAGTGATGATTTAATGCAATAATTTTATATTTATTTCGCAGCACACCCCGTAAAATAATCAATACACCACGTAAACATTTAGAATTGTGGTATGAAAACAGAACCAACATTTTGCCACACATTACGAGCAAATAGTTTGAATGCAATATCCCACCCGGCCGAGTGATTGACAAACTTGGCTGCCAAGACACACCCTCACTAGCGCCCATATACTGGTTTTCTTAGAATATAGGTTTAGTTTGAACCCTCTTTGGAACACTCTAAAATGGCTGAGCCCGCTTTGAAGGATTGAGCAGGCTTCGCTGTTCGGCCTGAGTGGCTCAGACGGTGGCAAGGCCGGTGCTGATGTGTGTCTTCTCTTTTAGCGTTTTTGTTGTCAGCGAGTTGTGTCGTGTCAAAGCAGGCAATAAAAAAATCCTGAGTGGCCAAGTGGTAGAGTCGTGGTTTTGCGCCATGACGGGCTGTCTTCGAGGCTCAGTGTGCCTATTTCTTTTTCGTAAGACCGACATTTCCTTTCTGCTCCAACGTGTCAACTAGCTAAATTATGCTCATTATTGCCAAAAATAGGAAGATTTTGGCAGAGCATAGGTCAATTCAGGCTGCCTAAATGTTTATTATTTGTTCGATTCTTCTACTAGGACGCGAATACGATGCGAATCTGGGATGCATCTAGATGGTCAGGTTTGTCAAATACGACGCCAGGATACGTCCCGAGAGCCTCATCTGCAGTATGTAAGCAGCAACAGCGTGCACGCAAATCCAGCCGAACGTAAAACACTGTAACGGTAGTCTTAGGACGTGTACAGCGTACTTGCAAACATGAATACGTTGTTCACGATATGATTACAACAACCGCATTTCAGATTCTTAGTGCACCAATTCTGACACTGCATTATAGTATTGATATTCCTTTACACATCACAAAGTTGTTTTATTTGCCGTGTCTACATGCTACCGTAAACTGTTTAAATATCGTTCACAAGAGATTTTTCCTATTTTTAATGTTAAACTAACTACACAATTAGTACTGCTCATATGCAGGTCAAGGAAACACAAAAGATGGCAAACGAATGGGACATGCTTAGCTGCGAACGCCGGTGAGGGCTTTGCTCCGAGGCTTGACCTATTCTACGCCCCACTGAACATATTCCCGATAAAAAGGTTGCTCTCCCATTCAGTGAAAAGCCACTAACAATGAAAAACGGATCCGACGTCTCAAAATCTTCCAACAGTTCTCTTCCAATCCTCCATCTTCAGGCACCCGACATCAGCCATCGACATTTAAATGTGATGGCATGAACTTTCCCCCCTTTAATCTGTTGCCTAACTTTACGTTCATCCCCAACCTCCCTCAACTTCTCTTATTCGCCCATCCCAACTTGTGGAGAGATACTCTACGTTGTCTGCCTGATTTGCATAGTGTAATACAGGACGATATTTTCCCCGCGCTCGATTCGGCCGGATCGCAAAGCTTTCAAACTACAATTTGGCCAATCAAAAACGCATTTTCGCTCAGTGGTTGGGAGCGTACTGTGCGGACAAGGCAGAGAGTTCCTCAAGTTTAGAACCGCTGATCGAAGCGTGGCTGAAGAAAGGGAACGAAAACTTCAGGTACGTTTTGCGGACACAGCGGCCCCACCAGCGTGACGCCAAAGCTAAATTTGGCGCCGGCCTCGTATAAAAAAGTTTCGGTTTCTAACTTTAGAAAGTACCGATATAATTCGCTCTAGATTCTGTCGTCTTGCGCGTCGCTTCCTCTTGGGTACAAGTCGGTCATGCCGATTTCGGGTGGAAGCGTTTCCGGGGAGTGCAATTTAATTCGAGGACAGTTCGATTTTGGGAGCGGGCTCGGAGTGCGCCGGTATTTTTTTTCTTATGTCGATGCCCGAAGGCTTGAATACGAAACAACCCCAAACCCTCGTCCATCCTCCCATAAAAAGGAAGCGAATGTAATAAAAGCTCTGAGAATCAGTGACGCTTCCAAAGAAGTAAGCGTTAAAAAAATAAATACGCGGCATCACGTGAACTAAAAGGTACATCGACCCGGTGTTGGAAAGTTGGAAGCGAAGATTACTTTGAGTTTAGCAGCAAAGAAAACAGCTTCGGAAAGAGTATCATTAGGCGCATAGGTTTAAAGAAATCGAGCATTCCCAATGTGTTTTTTTTATTTCCTCACGGTTGAAACGAATCGTCTTTTTTACAATTTTATTTGCCGAGAGTAAAAGAGCATAACAAGACAGCCTCCATGACTTTTGCTTTTTTGTTTGGTTGAAGTGCAAAATACTATACATTTTCTCAAAAAAAGAAGCATTTTGGCAAATTTACCTGTCACAGCTACTTCTGTGATACGTGATCTATTAAAAAAGACGACAGATGCTCCCAAAGGTTGCTCGGGTGATTTAGTCCATCGTGTAAAAATATCCCGGGAGAGTGATAGTTTCTTTGATTTTAAGGTGAGCCAAGCGAACGAGGCCCCAATCGAAACTAGAGAACAGTCAACCCGACATATTCGAACACAGTTGCGCGACAAAACTGGAGAACAGTGTGACACAGTTACAGGTTGGTTTGGACGGCTTTATTGGACGTTAAGCCGTCGTAACTCGTGCCACGTGCAGATACAGCCGCCTCTATAAAAGTCCACAGCCTTTCTCGGGCAGCCCAACAGCTAAAAGTCCTGTCTGTCTGTCTGTTGTCTGTTCGTCGTCTTTGTCTGTCTGTCTGTCTGTCTGTCTGTCTGTCTGTCTGTCTGTCTGTCTGTCTGTCTGTCTGTCTGTCTGTCTGTCTGTCACTGCATTTTCCGTTTCGCATCCGTAGCCCCTATTTCGCCATTTTTGTTTTGTTCAAGAATCACTACGTAATAAATTCACTTCGGACATCCGTCTCTTAACAACTTTAGTGAACACTACGACCCCGCAACCTTGACTGCATTCTCGCCTCCTCCTGCACAGACGTCAAGCAATGACTCCTTTTCTTCAAGAGCTCGTATGGCGGAGCGCCTATGACAATCCTTTTTGGTCGTCCAGATCTCTATTCGGCTTGAAGATCCAGTAGTTACAGGCTATTTGCAGCTTCATTGAAACTGAACGCCCCTGACGTCCCAGACAGTAACGTTGGAGAGAAAGCTACTCGAATGAGGAGGGCAAAGGTTTCGTTTATAGCTTCATTGTGGTATAAAACTGGAATCTATGGAGATTTGGTAAAGGGGCATGCATACCTACTGCTCCTTTTTATGCAGAATGTGCAGAATTATAAGACGCCTGCCCATGGCCGGACTCGAATAAGAATGACAAGCTTGGCATATTTCTTCACGTGGCAGGATACAGGCCCCAGCAGTGCAGAATCCTCGTCCTCCATAACAAACACTTTTCAAGCCCATGGTCTTACGTTAGTATTGAATTGGTCGCACACGGCGCAAAGGTGCGGCTCTTGTTTCCTTGGTTGCTAAGAGCTATCAATGTTTGCTCTCGACTGGCCCCAACATGGCTTATGCTCCGCTGCACACAGTAGCCGCACACTGCCGATTTTGCATGGAAAGCTGTCCGTGCAACCGAGATCAAGCTGTCCTGCATGGGATCAGGCTAAATGTGACCTACACTAAACGTTTTGTCTTTAAACTTCGACAGACTTCTCCCCCTCTGTCCGACCTGTGCAGTTCGCGAAGACCTGAAGCACTGTCTGTGCACATGCCCTTGCTACGAACTTGGAATGCACCATCGCTAAGCTTTACCTAGGCCTTCCCGTGTCCGCCCAGATCTCTTCGCGGGATCTTCTCGGGCTGTGGCTCACGGGGATGTCATGTCGCCCAGAAAAGGTGCTCGTAAGGTTCCTCCGGAACACTGGACTTGACAGTGACCTATTATATTTCCGACAACTGACTGTTTAGCTTGATAGTGTATGCGCTTTTCACGTGTGGTCTGTGTGTTTAAGCAGTTATGTGAATGTAAGAATTTTCTTCATATCATTTTTCAGATTTTTCCAGGCTCCCTTTGCGCAAACCTGTTTGTTGTTTTTCGCGCAAGAATAAATGAAATCAAACGAAATACCGTAACACCTTCACCCTCATCTGTTGTAGCAAGTCGGGCGGGTATAATGGCTAACCTCACCTGCCCCTCAACTATCTTTATCTCTGCGTATATCTATATCCCTCTCTCTGTCTCTCTCTCTCTCTTTGTTTTTCTTTCTCTTGCAACATGCGGTTAAGAGCAGAGGCTTAACAAAGCCGAGCTGATAGGGCCTGTAAATAGTCACAGCTTTTATTTCGCTGTGAAAGATGCTGTGGGGCTTCCTCCTTCACCATTAGATAACAACATTTGAAATTGCGATTACCGTTTATTGTCATTACAACGTTCTCCACGACAGTGATGGGAGGCAGCCATCCGAGAAGTAGAAGAAAGCAATAAATATGGCGGTCTAGCTAGCTCGGAAAGTAAGTGTTTTATCGCGTAACGCTCCCAGCCTCCATATCCGTCCTTTAGAGCACCAAAATAAAAGCAAGTCGGTCATTAGCGGCCAGCCCAACACGTGGAACGTGCGCTTTCTTTCAGAGAAGGCATTAGAAGCACTGCCGCAGCATTTAGCGATTGCTGCTAGCGACCGCACCAGGTGGCGCTTCCTCGAAACACAACGCACTCAGCGCCTTCTGCGGTCTTCAGTGAGCGGTCCCATTTCCGTTGCCGCGTGTGCTGCTGCTACTGTCCGTTTGTTTACGGCAATTACTGAGCGAGTAAAGAAGAAACAAAATAGATGCAGGAAACGCTTCGTTATCCTTCTCTCCGCCTTTCAAGTCGTTATAATTAACGGAGGACTTCAGCACGCGCGTCCAGAAAACCGGCGGGAACCCGCGCTTTCAGAGCCTAAGCACCTTTTTTGCCAGCGGCGGGCATATTTTTAGATTCGCACGTATTAATTTAAATTGGAAGGACCGTTAGGAAAGCGCTCTTATCATGAAATTAGATCGAGAAATCATATGCAGCTTTGAAAAGTCATACCCTAGCGCAGCCTAAACTGTTTAGAAAGAGTTTGGGATGCTGGAGTGGTAATCAAGTGCAACATTGTACTCTTTTTCAGCAAGCGAGTAATAAGCACGCCAGATGTGCGAAATCAATAACGAAACGCCACAGCTTCGCGCAGATGGCATTGCAATTATCGCAGCATAAAAAATGGCGATAATAAGCGAAAAAGTTTGCAAGCAGAAGCAAGGTGACTTATGCCTGTTGTTTAGGGAAGGATGGAAGTGTCTTGGGTAGTAAACAAACTCCGTAATGCTTACTTGCTGCAACCATTTCGTCTGTTTAGGTCATCCGTATTTATTTGTGCTTAATTGGGCGTAATAAGTCGCACTATACGTATTTTCGTCATTTTGACCTTTCGATGATCGCGAACTGCAGTAGCACTTTGGGAGACCAAAAACAAAAAAGAACCGAAATAATGCACTCTCAAAAGCTTCGAACACTTAACACCTCCACTTCTCTTGGTACTTGTCAAATGCTTGAATCCTCGCCAAGCAGCACGTGAAAGCCCTGTCGGAACACGATTTTTTTTTCGCGGATGCGTGGAGATAGGAAAATGAGGCTCGTAAACCCATCACGGGGTGCCATCGTGTACGTAGCCCGATCCGTTTGTGGGACCCGTATGTATAATGTCCATGAACGCGCAGTTATATAACAGGTGCAGAGTTTTGTGTACTATGCGCGCTTAGCCATTATAGGTCACTTTGTTTTGTTTTTGTCAGAACATGTGGCTTTGTTTATGGAGTCGTTTCTTTCAGTCGCATTCGAATTTATCAATCACGTATTGAAGGCGACAGTATTGGGCGACTTATCTTGGCAAGTTACCCGTGATACCTTTACGATAAGATAAGGCGATGAAATTCCCAATAAACTATTTTCTGTGGTACGGCTACGTGCAATGAAGCCATTAGCCGTTGAATTATCTAGCGTCCGCCTGCTGCACACACGAACGGCAGTAAATTTAAACTCGCTAAACCGAAGTCCACTAGGCTAAGCTTACCTCGAACAAGAGTAAAAGAGGGCAAACGCGTGTTCAAAAGATGAATAGATCGCTTCCTTGTGCAGAAGCACAAAGTGCGCACTAAACGAGAAGGGGATTGCGTAAGGTGTCTTCGCTCTGAAAAACACCGACATAAAAAAGAAGCAGAAGTAGAAGATAGAACATGGTTGCAGCGTATTTAGAGCTAATGGCAGGCAAGTGTCCTCGCTGAACTCTATCCAACGTACCTCCTTTGGCGTCGCCCTCAATGCCGCGATCATTCAACAGCGAGAGTCGCGCGGGAAGCTGCTTGTCAATACAGGCGCCGTGGTGGTGTCTTTGAAAGCATAAAAGACAACCGGTTTGAGGCTGTTTAAAAGCAAGAACGACGCCTGCTAAATGGACACATCAACCGCTTATCGCGTTCCCTCGGAAGCGGAAGGAAAATTAAGGTAAGCATGTTAGCAACCATTAGTTGTCTCGTATTCGGCTACGGTGGCTGAAGTAATCTGGGACGCTCGCTAGGAGCAACAACTCTCGAATCGAGTCATGATGGGTGGCCGGAGTGTGCTGTCTTTCTGTTTTGCGCTCATTTTGGAATCGTTCTAGCCGATCGAAAATGGAAGTACGGTAGCGGGGGACGCGACAGAAACTCCAACCGCAATTGCATTCGCCGTTGGCGGCTGTGCACAGTCGAAAGGGTTGACGCTTAGAAAGAAATCAAATGGCGGAGTACCAGACCGAAAATAATAATGTAATATTCTCTCGGAAGCACCACACCACGCGTTTGTCCAGTTAAAGAGTTTTCGACCGGATACTAAATGGTCTTCGAACATTGAAGCTCCGTACGGGCAAACAGAAGAGCGGGGCCCTCATTGCGCCGAGGGGGTGGCGTCGATCGCTGGTTGCATTTTGCAAGATGTCCGTTCCCACTTCTATTTATTTTAGGGGTCTTGTCGTAAGCGTACGGTCGTTGGTCCTACAGCATGCGAAAGAACATCCGCTTCGCGTAAAGAGTACGTCTTGTGGGTGCACCGTCATTAAACCTTTCAGATGAAGTGTTTGCCTTCGTAAACAGTTGTTCCTCGGCCGTTAATGTTGTGAGCATTGACAAGAAGCCGACTCTGGCAGTGTATTGATGGCTGTGTTACTAACCCCATGACCTTCGTAATCATACACAAATACGTTTCGCAGTGCACGCATGTCAAGGCGACGCTTTGCTTTTCCTCGTTATAGACATCATATGTACGCCTGCTCAGAGAAAAAACAAGATCCTGCTCCTTCCGGCTCTTTGGCAACAACGCGAAATATGGAGTCGATTTTCCAGCAAAGGGAACACCGAACTAACGACGCTAAATTACGACATCTGCAATATTTTTGTGAGTAATATGAAACGTTTTCTTTACGTCGTTGATATCGAATCGCCCCTATGAAACCCGTGATATATTTTGAATAAATAGAGGCCGGGGTAGGATTCAAATGCGGAAAATGTCACCACTGACCATTAATCATTTTTAACACGAATTCACTTGATTTTAGCGTTCCCCCGAACAGAACCTAGCGTTACCTCACTACCTTTTGCGCTGTACCTGCCGTGCTATCTGATCCACAGCGAATGAACTATGTAAGGTAAGAACTGCATTCTATACCTAAACAGCCCTCCATAGCTCAAACTGTAATCCCGAAGTGTTTATTGAGCAATCTGATATTGTAAGTGCGAAAGCCAATTCCGTGAAGCTCATTCGTGAAACCTTATTACGGATGCCCCTGGTGTTTTCTGGGTTATAAGACGGTTGCACGAAGGTTGCTGCACAGCACAGGGGAACCGGGTGCCGGGCTGGCATTAGGAGTAATGTAAGGCTTCGGGGCCTAACGTCACCAGCCAGAACACGTATTTTATATCAATCTATGGCGCAGTCACAGTGTCATATTTACCTGTTATAGAATAGTCGGCACGGGTTGGGATGGTTTACTTCATATGCCTGTGTATTTTCCGGGCCCCGAAATAAATTTAGTATCCCTAACCAAACGTGCAAAGAGGTGCTTGGAACCCTTTTTGCCCCAACATTCACGTTACCTAAAGTAACGCCTAAACGTCGGTCGTCAGGCCTAACGCCAAGGCTTTGCTGTTTACCTTTGACGTTCGGCTTAATTTATATTTGTTTATTCAGTGCCCACTTGCACTCCCCATTTTATAAGTACTCTTTTGCGCCTACCAAGCTTGTTTCCTTGCTTGCGCGGAACATGGTATCGCATGGTGTTTTCCCTACACGTGAAAGAAAGGGCTCTGATCAGTCGCCCAAGGTAGAACGTATGACGTCTTCAGAGCTAGAATATTCCACAAACGCCACATTATTTTTCGTCATGCAGTCTCAAACAGCTAATTTCTGGACAAGAGAACGGCCCATGGGTGCTTCCGCCACTGTAGCGCTTTATTGGTGGCTAAGATCGTGGCTACAATATTAACATCCTCTTCCTAACGGCTCCCTTCGGCGCTTGTGCACCTCACCTTACATTTTCCCATGGTAGTCGTTCGATGCACACTAATATGCTGGAAGTGAGTTGAATAAAGCATAGGCGGAGCCGTAGAAGCGAATTAAATGAAGAGTCAAATCACAAAAGTCTCGGTCGTTGGACAAAAGAGACCGCGAGAGAACTAAAAATTTCATTAGCCGCCCGGATTTTATTCAATCCTCTAGCTTCCCTGTTTCCCAATCGCCGAATTCACTCTAATAAACTACTATCTAGCTATTTTTTGGTATTTTCCACGTACTCACGGAGTCAAATCCCGCCTTGCGTGCTTGCCAAAGCAAAATTCTGCGAACGTTCTTCCTTTCCTCGTTAAAATATTTACTTTCTTCCTAGCCTCACTCGGCCTCCTACTGAGTGTGTATTAGGACATCCGGGTAATTGCACGCTTGGGGGCATTCGCTCTTTGTTAGTAGCGATCGTCCAGATTTTCCAGAACTGGCCTTTTCAATTTCTCAATGATCGTTTGCCTCTTTATTGCGAGACGTCGCAGAATCTTCCTTCCAGGATCTTCCTTCCAGAATCTTCCTTCCAGAATCTTCCTGCCAGGCTCTTAAGGGAACTCACACGAGCGGCTCAGACCAAGGGCCGCCCCAGCGTAATCTGTTTTCATTCTTAAGGAAGGCTTTTCCTATCTTATTGGAGCAGGAATGCTGTTAGAGCCCTGGCATCTCTTTCTAATTTTGTTTTATTTCAGTTTTGATCGAACAGCTGCGGATCCTGTTCGTTGTCGAAATGTATCACCAATTTGTTCCGCAGCTTTCCTTTATTGCTTTAAGATGATAGGTATAGGGCTTGGGTCGGCAATGCCGGAATTCTTCTGGGACGAAACAGGAACTCTGAGTCAAAACACACGGACGAGGAGATATGCTAAAGACAGCCACCTGCAATTCCGGTGCGCTCTATTTTATACCGGTGCAGGTGCCCTGTATATCTGTTAGTCCTTATCTCTTTTTTCTTCACGGAATAGGTTTTTTGGGCTGGGGTCGTGTGGTTACGCGCATGAGTTATGATGTCGTTAGCGCGGCACCTTAATGCTTGAGCACGGCTGTTTCTTGATGCAGCCCCGAGAAATTATAGGCACCGATCTCACTTCTGTCCATTATACGAGGCATACTATAAAGGTATTTACTCTGACTAGCACCCGTGCCCCGCAGCTGTTTCGCCTGTATTTTTTTAGTTATACCGCTCCTTCAGTTTCATCTTACATGATGTGGCATTACTCTGCCGTTGAGGTCGACGTGTCGGCATGTTTTTTTCTTTCATTCTCCGCTTCGTTTTACTGAAGTTGTGAGTTTCCGCATCTTCGTTTCTGGTGCTTGCACGTTTGGAGCTTCAAGAAAAGGGCAAGTGTGGTGCACGCTACATTGGGGACGTACCCCTTGGCGATTTTTTCTTCCGTTTTCCCTTTGATATCCCATCTCGGAAATAGAACAATGCACCTCCAATGTTCCGCATGCGTGTGAATGAAAACACCAGTATTGCTACATTCGCACCAGCCATCTATCCACAACACCTTGCAAAACAAGAGATAATAAGGATTCTGGGGTTGCAAAAAAATGCAACGGCTTACATAATATTGTGAACTTTTTTCCTTCAAAAATATGCCGAGTGGCTCATCATGTGTCATTTGTAACTTTCCGCAGATCACTCTTCGCATTCTCTTGATAATAAGGTAACACAGCTAATCTTAGAACTTTCACCCGCCGGCACAATATCCTGGTCACCAGAACACATTAGATTAAAGCATTTGCTTCCATTACTTGAGCGCACAAATTTCACCTCTCCAAAACTAATAGCACAGATTTTGCACTCTCGTGCCAACCAATCCCCTTACACAAGTAGCCGATCTGGTTCTGACTGTAATGACGGAGACAAAACTTAGATGATCCTGCTGAATTTAACGATTGAATGTGATAATATTTGCGTAGCACATTCCTTTGTTAATTAGAAAATGTTATTGCTGCCCGAAGAACTCAAGGCACGTGTGAAAGATCCAACAACTCACCAAGGTTGATGTGGTTCCAATAGATTGCGTTCCTTTCAAAACAGTACCGACAATGACAAGGAGGAGGGCGGTCATCGAGCTCACCAGAACATCCCACAAGGTTGTGCTTGGGCCGGCCAGAACCTCTGTGAAAGCTACCACGTTCCCCACGGACCGGGAACAATTTGCATGCTTTTAATCTACGCAATTTGCTGAGACACTGGTGTAGCGTTGTTATGAAGCCTAGACTGAGCAATGCTATATGATTTCTCGCAAGACCGTTCGAATGGAGTCTGCCCGTTTCGAAGCGTTTTTGAAGCTGTTCCTACTTTTGGAGCACGGCTTACTGCATGAATGCGCCCCGCTTTAAAGCAATACACTGCGCTGTGATTCAGCTTTGCGCTGCCATGACTCTTCACATGATGAGTAGGGATGGAGGCAGAACCCCAGATGAGGTAATTAAAAGAAAATTTGTCACATCACCGTAATAAGAGAACATTATAGGATGGTCATTCCCGCCGTAATGGAAAGTTAGCCGAGTCTGGCGATGCTACTCTGGGTATATGGAGATGCTACGACATCAATACGTCTTTTCTACGCGATTATACGCGCCATATTGCAATTGCGACACTGCATTATATCTTATTATGCATAAGTGGCCGTCAATCTGAAGTAATACTGCACATGCAATTGCAGTGGGCGATGTAAAACTTTGCACAATTATTCTTCCCTTGCATTTTAATCGATTTAACTCACGATAGATGATCTTGCGCGTTGTTGCTAAAACAAGTAGGATGCCAAATTCAGTTGTTTTGAAATGCCTTTTAAATCAAAAACACCAGGTTGTTGTCCGCTCGTTCATAAATTCCTTTCATGGGGAGGGAATGTCTGCTGTACTATCGGTCTAATGTTCGAGGTGACTTTGCAGTGAATAATGTCAAAGAATGTCCGTCTCACACTATACTTGGACAACTTATTTTGGTGCATAACCACTCACAGCTACCCTGTCATGGATCCGAATCGGCGTTAAAAAATAAAAACAAAATTAAGATTTTATTACTTAATGTAACCTTGACCGCCTAGCAACGTTTCAAAGGTTTATCAGACAATTTTTCAAGGCCATGCAACTATGATTCATGTCACAAACTGCCTTCTGCACCATGGATATTGCATTGTTATTAACAATTTATTCGCGTCAGCGGGTCAATCTTGCGTAATATTGTACGGTGGCTGGATGAAGAGAAGAGATAATAGGTTAAAAATAGCAGCTTAAACGGGAAAATCACACACTGGTAGAAACTGTCATGAACGCACGGACCAGCATTCAGTACGTGTTCTCGTTTTCTGCCGCCTGTGGTTATTACGTTCAAGCTGAAATTTTAACTCAATATAAGCCAGTTGAGCAATCCCAAGCTATTCCAGAATATGCGTTGAGGCCTTTCCGTTTCCCCGGCCAAGCGGGGGTTCGAAGCCCTTCAAACCGGTTAAAGGTCCCAACACCTATTATCGCCTTTTTCAACTCAAGCCACGTACTGGTATGACCGGTCACGGTGAGTTAGGACGGCGCTGATGCAGAGGTCATATTTTTTCGATAGAAATCTCGCATCGACTGTGCTGCAAACACTTTGTGACATGAACTATACATCGAGCACCAGCTGAAGCAGCTGACGATATACTGACAATGCGCTGACAATATACTTACCAGCTGACAGTACGCGAGGCGGCAAGAGGGATGATGGACGCATTTGAAATAAAAAGAAACCAAGACAAGTTCATCAGCCATGCTTCAGTGATGCTACATGAGAAGGACTATTTCTTCATATTAAAAGCGATATGTGAGGTTGTTGGGTTTTTTGTGTTGTAGTACCTTTATCAGGTGTCTAGCGCACGGCAATGTAGAAAAGACAGCCTGAAAACGTGTTTGCGGTGATATTATATATTTGTGTTTCTGCTATTAAAAATAAATTGCCATTATGCTGCTTCGTGTGCCCCTCTTCTATTTTCTTTGTTCGCGAGCGTTGTCTAAGGATTTGCCAAAACCAACCACCACCAATTGTCGATTCTGGCGAGAAAGCAGGGCTAGCCAGGCTCCATCTTCATCCCGGAGCACACGAAGAAAACGGAAGAGGGCACGTCGAGAAGCGTGGATGGAATAATCGATTTTCCGCCAACACCTCGCGTTGTCTTTCGTTTCCGGCACCTCGCGTCTTTGAGTAGGACAAATGAACCTCCAGTTTCCGCGCAGTCTAGCAACAAGCACATAGTTTCCTCGTCGGAGCCGTTCGGCTTTTAATTACGATTCCGGGCCGCAACGTGTGCTCGTCCGTCGGGGCCTGTCGGAGAAAGCTCCCTTGGTTGGTAGGGTGGCCCGGCCTCCGACCCAGCGAGCGCTGTAGTTGTCGTCACTGCGTTAACGGCGATTGATGGAATCCCGAGGCGTGTCTGCCATTAATCTCTTCTTTTCTTACTTCCTTCGGTTCTGAAAGTTTCCTGTTGTGCTTACGCCATCCGTCAAGGTGTTCGACATTGCATTAGAAACTTTTGCATTACCTATGGTTGGGCTTACGTCGTTAATTCTGCAGAATTAGTTGGCTACATGAAGACTTACCTGTTAAAATACTTATCTCTACGTGATTGTGCGTACAAGGAAAACAGTTGTAGCTCTGGTGGTATTGCAGAGGCACCGAATGTAAGCTGAAAGGCTTGATCCATACACCTCCCCCGCCACGAAAGCAGCACATAGGTATTTGCATACTTTTTTGAGGAGCACAATATCTTGTGATCGTAAAAAAATGCAGGAAAGCTTGCACTCACGCCCAAGATTTGAATGGTGAAGCTGTTTTTTGTGAGGAATCGCCGGACACATAGTTAACGTTCACTATCATTGTATATTTGCATAGTTGCGCTGCTAGTAACCTTCATCATATGCATCGGAGAGGTCATCGTCTTCTTCACGGTGAGTGGTGGATGAAAAGTCATCTGCAGCATTGTCGACTTCCACCAGCTCAACTGGTGAAGGTTGCACTAGTTTGCGCAAGTCTTGAACCAGAGCGAAGCTGCAGGATTGCTTGATACGCGAGCCCTGAAGGACACTATACAACGCATTTTGTACAAGTTTAAATTGTTTATTTACATGTTCCGTCATTCCCTTGCACTGCGCTAGTAGTAGATATTGTCATATGCATCGATAGAGTCGTGTTCTTCATGCCAAGCATTACATGGGAGGTAGCGATTGACGACAGTGCTGCAGTATTTTTTTTTTTTCTTTGCTAAAGCCAACAGAGTCGAGCCGGGAGAGCTGAGGTCGAGCGTATTTTCTTGGTATTTTTTTCCTGCAACACCGAAGTTACGGCTTCTACAGCAGCTCCGCTGTTAAAAGGCTTTGACGACGCCCTGAAAACGAAAAGCTCAGACGATTGTGGTAGATATGCTGTTTTCTAGGTTATTGCAGACGAGAGAAAAATTGTAAGCCCTTTTTAAAACCATTCTTTAGAAACATCACCATGCATTAATGCACAGACCCTGTGCTGGAAGTACACGTTCCTATTGCATTCTTTCATAACTTACCTTCAGTTACTTGTTAGTGTGACATGCAAGGTAAGAAAGGAGATCGTGATATTTACTATTATAAAAAAATCTAGGAACCGATCCAGCGCAAGGTTCTAGAGCAAAGCTGTTTAAGCTTGACTGTGGTCCGCTGGATTTAGCCAAAAAATACCAAGAAAACTTCCCCAGCGCGGTGCATGCGGCACGTCTTTTGCGCAGTGGTCTACGCAAAAAATAATACCGAGCGCACGAGAACATGCGCCTCGTGAGGAGCGCCTGGCTTCGTCCACGCTGGAGCGTGGGTTTGTGCCACTAGAGGAGCTTCTGCCTTGGTCGTCGTCATCTTTGGCGCGCCGGACCGGTAGCGCGCCCGTCACTGCAGCACCCCCCGCCCTACCCCCGCCATAGAGGCGGTGGCCGCAGTGTTGCCCACGTGACGCTTTTGGTCGGTTGAGCTTGGGAATTGCGGGGTGAGGTAGTCGAGATGGAGAACGGCTGGGTTGGTCGAAGAGAGGCTAAGTGAGCGAGCTTGACTCTGTAGGCAGCTGACGATGTCTTGGGGGCCGCTAATATCGAGGGTGACAGTATTGGGTTGCCGATTGCGGTGCGAGGGACATGCATACACTTGTCTCTCTGCTACCCTCTCTTCTGGGATATGCTGTAAGTGAAGGAAAAGCTAGGTCGACCCCCAGCTGTACGGTTTCCCCTGCCTTGCACCACTAGTGCAAGCTGCGCCAATCTTGTAGGAGCTGCCAAGCATATGCATCAATTGGCTGGAGGCAAGCCCTGGCGGATTGCTTTACTTGTTTGATTGTTAATCTCATCACATTTGGGGTGCAGATGCCAGGGCCAACTTTCTCGCAAGTCACCCTTTCTGCTTCAAACATAAAAAGCCATGTCATGCAAAACAATCTGAATTTGTGCAACTAAGAGGCGTATCGTGCCAACTGGCAACACACTTGCGCCCAGTACAGATAGCCTTCTCTACGAGATACTGGGAACTTCAAAGCGTCCAAAGAAGACTGATAAAAACTCTTTCTCGAAATTCAAATTCAATGTGACGTAGCTGTCTCGGCTGCTTCCGATATTCAACTTATTTCTTATTGGTTATAGAAAAATGTACATGTCCGTCTCTAAATGTCCTGCCACCTTGAAGCCATAAAAACGCATATAATTATGTTTAAGAGGTACCTGCTTGAAACAAGAAATATCTCTTTTGTTTCTAAACTTGGCATACAGCAAATTGGTCTATTCGTTTTATTTTCAGCAGCAAAGTGCATAATCAATACTTTTTATTAGTGGTTTTCGTAGCGGCGCATGGAAGCACTCGCGCATGTCAGAAATCATGCACTCACAGACTCTGCATACTCGCTCTCTCGCATACTTACATGTGTCAGAATATTGGTTTCTGCGTCATCCTTAGTTTGTGCGCACTGACCTTAAACGAAAGCATATCCTAAATTCCAGTGCCGAAGTCCTTTCTAATGGTACCGACATCTGAAAATTCTTACGAACGCAAACGATGGTTAATGCGCTGTCGATTAACGTACATAGGGAAGAAGGGGAGCAATTTCTCACGACTGTAGCGATGGCTTCTGCAACCTTCCTTGTTTCCTGTCTTTTCGTGCACGCTGAAATCGTTTTTCTTTTGGAGACGAAAGTCTCGCTTTCAGATCACAGCATCAGTCATTCCACCTGTCTATTTTATTACCTTCTTTATCGTTCCGAATACTAAGACGGAATAATTTCTCTTTCCAAAGAGTGATCCAAAGCAGTGGCTGGAGCATGGATGAAAGTCATTTTTGTGCGCAGCAATCTGCCGTACTGAGCGCCACGCTTCAAGGATGGCCCTTTAATTTAATCCTTATCATTAGTCACCTGAACAAAAAAAAAAGAGAAAAGAAGCGTAGATGTTGGGGTGTCAGGTCCGGAATGGCTGTCCCCGACGGAGTGACCGGAATCGGCCTGTGACGCCGGCTGTAATTAATATCCTTCGTCTCCGCTCTACAGGAACACTGCTTTTGTGGCAATGAATGAAAAACGCGATCTTCATCAATTCTGCGGAGGCACCCCGGGACTTTCTTTAGTTCTGACTTTGTGAGCATGAGGTTGAATCTTGGGCCATTAAATCTCCAACGCTTACGTTTCCACACAAAAAGTAAAGGGTGCAAAAACTTCCCCGGAGGAGACGGACAAACAGGAGATAACGAAAAATAGTCGGAGCACTCGTTGAAGGTATTAACTTCAATGCATTTGATATTTTTGTGATGAGTCGGAATGGATGCGTTTCGGACGTCAGTGGCGAAAGAAAGCTAGACGTTAGCAGAAAGAATTTGCTTTTTACCATGTGTGCTTTGGGGCACTTCCACTTTTTTGGCTTAATAAGCACGGAAGCAGTAAAATGTGCAGCTGTAGATATCAATCAACGTACAATTTATTTCGTTGAAAAGTTTTCAGCTCACTAATTCGAATAATATGGCACAGGATAATGTCATTACCGATGTGGAAAAAGGGTTTATGTCAAGCTGCATCCTCAGAGTGTCAAAACGATAAATAAATTCGCGCAATTCTCTTTCATGTCTAACCACTCTTATGGCACTCATGCCCGAAATCTTTCCATCCATCTGTCTTCAACTAATATGGCAAAAGGGGGGGCGCCGTGCATTTTAAGTCAAATGGGGAATTTTATACATTTGTGTTATTAGTTCTCACCGATCGATTTCACTACGCTGTGATTTATGGCTTTCTCCTCATGGCTGTGTTTTGCGGCATTGGCGGCGACCTATGATTACAGCAGTGCATGAACACAAAAAGTCTTTGGGGTTAACGTGACATGTTATAAAAGCAGACATAGGAACACTTCTGCCCGTGTTATAATGGCCATGAATATGGCGTACGATTATGTGTGGCTATTACCTATGGCAATGAATATAAGTTAATAGTATGTTCTGGGTGTTTATTTCTCTTATGCTATGAGTATCCAGTTATGACAGCCATTGCGGTTAGGACTCGTCTGGTTCACTCAGTCCGGTAGTGGCTCACAGAGAACGTTGGCTGAGTAGAGGTGCATCGGAAGAGATGGGCTAATAACAATTCCCACGCACTACTCCATAGTTCCAACGTGTGAACTTTTTGAATTTGTTCAATTCAACATAACTGGCAACCGATTTTTGGTATGAGTAGTAAGAGTGCCCTGGTTGTTATCTTACTCAAAGCCGAGCGCAAGGGAAAATTACTTTTAATAAGTGTGAGCAAAAAATTGTTTCAAATTAAAAATAAGCCATTTTCTTCATTATGGCTCATTAATATTTCTTGAACCGTGCACAAACTTCTTACGCTAGCACCAACGATTCTGTCCAGGCAGCATTCCCTTTATTGCCTTAAATCGTGCACTTACACGCCTGCATCGATTTTGCGAAGCATATATGGCTGCAATTGCAGGTATTTTTCTTCAACGTCGTCGAAAACTCCGGAGGTTTCACGTACCTTCGAAGCTCAAGGCTTTTTATGCTGTGAGGCGTGGGAAAACGAACGTTCCGGTGTGTGCCCTTCGGGATTCAAACAGCGTCTGATTTTGATCTAGACCGTACAGTTATAGAACACACCGGGATGGTTGTTGTCGTCGCGAAAATATTCCTTGCTTGGGCTAGAGCAAAGCATAAGCGCCGATTGTTTGGACGAAGCATCTTTTGATCGATGCTACTTAAGTTGTTGAACCGCCATTCGAGAGCATCATACGAGTCACCGAAGAGGGCGAGGGCGGTGGTGGCGCCACATCATAAAATCAGGACTGTCAGTCTCTTGGAATGTGAAACCGGAGAATCGAGGCACCAGCGCGAAGTAACATCGCGCGCTAAAACAAAATACGATACTTGGTAACACGTTGTCCAATTGTGTTGTGCCCTCAAGTCACAGCGGCTGCTGCATGTGGAAATAGAGAGCGCGGTACCTGCTCACGGTGCACAGAGGACGAAACTAGAGTAGTATGCTCGGCATAGGTCAGTCATGCTTGAGGTGCAGGCAACTTTTGCCGAGTCTATTTTTATTGCGAGATTACTTTTACGCTAGCTGAGCCGATTTCACCGATGCAAACACTCAAACCTTTGGTGAAACCTCCCGTATTTCCCAGTTTATAAGCCCCATGGGCAGCACCGGAAGGGGCTACGCGGGTACGAGGCAGGCGTAATTTAGACCTAACGTCACGCTTTGAAGTCTAATGTGCTCACCCAGTACCCGAAACTGGAGTTACAGTGTGTATGTGATTGCATCGCGTATCAAGAGGATTGTTGAAATTAATGCAGAACGGTATTTTATGTTCCGCTTCTTGCTTTTGCGACTTTCTTCTATTTCCTTCTATTTACCTCTAGTAAGATTTATCGTTGTCGGTTTGTTCCGCGCTCGAAAACAAGCCGATATTATTCTGTAAATGAATTCCGGGCCAACGGCCAATTACCCCCCTTATCTCGTTCACGGCCGTACCCCGGAAACCGAGCCACGGTTCGTTGCCACGTATTTACGCAGCGAAACCCGGGCCGTGTCGGGGTCCGCGTGTTTACTCGGAGGCCGTAAATTAGACCGCATACTCTGACACTCGCAATAAGTTACCTCGTAGCCCTCGTCACTCCCGGCGATTGAGGCGATGTGTACCAAACATGTCCTCCAAGGAGGAAAAAAAATACTGGTCGAAAAGGACTGGTAACTCATATGCAGATGAAGCCTGCTTTCTACGAGAGGGCAAGCAAAGCCCCAGCGAGCGGGGCGGGTAATTTGATTAGTGCCGGCCACCAGATGACAAGCATTGATGGATGAGTTCGGCGGGAATATAATGCAGCCGCCGCATGTTCACGCAGCCAGCCTAGAGAGAAACGCCGGAAGATTAACGCCTGCTCCTACTCTGCTCCGGCTGCAGAAGACCACGCCGTGATCATTGGCCCAAGTCGGCCCTCGTGCGATTGCCTGTGCACGCTCGCTGCTGAAGCCGTGGAGGCGAAGGAGAGAAACGAGAACTTGGCTCGTGGGAAACTTGTAGCAACTCCGGACACGGCCATCTATTCTCATCTCGCGGGACCGGCAGGCACGGCTCACATAGCGGCGCTGTGTCGGAACCGTGGGCCGTGTTCCGCGATGAAGCCAGACAAGATTGCGACCTTAGCGAATCGGGAAAGCGCTGCTGCGTCCTTCGGCTGTGCGGCAGTTGGGCCAGCGACGTGAAACGCAAAATAGACGTGGAAAGCAAAATGAAAATTGTGTGGAAGCGAAAGGCGAAGTTCGAACAATCGAAGGGTTTGCACTGGGTTGCGTGCATTTATATGTGTGAGACAGTCTAGGGAGATTCAAAGTATTTGGTATGGTTGTTGGTGCTTGCAGCACTTTATATCAGGAGATATCTGGCGAACCTCAGCCGGTCTCAGGCAGTCAGTTTTCGTTGACGTAATTTTTCTGTTATCTGTATTACAATCCAGGCACGTCTTGCCTAACCCAAGCAGGCTCCTTAGCGTCGTTCGTTGGAATCAGTTCTCGAAGTCGTTTTTTTTTCAAAGCCGGTGTCCTCTCTTGACGACTACGCCGGTGCAAAAGGCATTTATGCCGCAAGAAGGTGCAATGACGACAAGGATGGGTAACAAAACAACCTACCCCGCTATTACCTCTAGTGGCGGGGTTAACATAGGTTAAATTTATTTTGCAGAATAAAAACCTTGCACAGAAAGTAGTAGGATTTTTTTAATTAAACATGATTGATTGGGAGTAAATAGTCAAGTTGAGATTGAAAGTCTCAAAAGCACAAAATATAGGCTATCACGCGCGTTTGCAGGAGATCACGGCTGATAGAATGACCAATATGTTCGTTTGTTCCTGTCCCGTAGATTCGACACAGTTCACTTAGCGTTGGTCGGTAAAGCAATAAAATGATTAAACACGCTTCTTGCGGAAACTTTGCTGTTAACATCTAACTTTTCCGTTCATGCTGCAACAGATTCCCCTCACCTACGTACTAGTGCGCCCGTTTGACTCTGTTCCACACTTGCGGCTGTGGCCGATTTCTTTTGGTTGAAAGATATTTTGACATAAGAGGTTGAGGCTTCTGGAAATAAGCTCTTGCAAGTCACGTCCCACGCATCCGCCTAATTTTGTGTGATAACGAACGATCCCGCGCGCTTCCTCGTCTTTCGCAATTAATTTAATGTGCTCGCATCAACTGCGCAACCCACGGATAGATTATTTTTTGTTTGGGATCCAGGTTCTCCTATCATGGGCCGTAAAGTTGCAAAATGCACTTCTCAACAACGGTGTGCTTGGACGAGATGTATATGAGCGTACGAGGTTAGCCTGTTGTCGCGTTGACGGCGAGTATGAACGTGCCAACATTTTTTTTTCAGAGGAAAAGAAGCATACTACGCGCAGTCTAAGCGAACGTGCGTTATAGCTTCAGAAATTATATTGTAATCAGGAATAATTCTTGCACTATATTGCAATACTTCACAAAATCTTGCCCAGAATGTGTTCAAAATTTTTTTCGCCTTGACTGTGTATCACAAAGCCCCCAGAGAAATCGTGTTCAATTGCATTCATCTCATCAGCCAATCTCCTTAGACAGTACGAGCTACCGGGACCGTCTGTACAATAGAAAGACGCACCACTGTGTGTACAGAAGAAATCGCGTCTGAAAAATTACTGTGAAATATTCATACTACGTAGTTTATAACTTTGCATAACTCAGCGTCATGTAAGAGTGCTTGCGTTTTTATATGTGCATGCGGCGGTCACAATTACCATGTTCCATCCCCTGCCCCGGCAAAGGCATGAATGACCTTGTGCAAAGACCTGACACTATAAAATATCTTCTCAAGCTCAGGAACCTTATAGCTCGCTCTGCACAAAGTGGATGACAAGCACCTTCATATCCCCATTATTATTGCAGTAGAGATCCTATTTACAGATAAGTTTTGTTGGAGCGTATGAGGTGCTTTTTTGTTCGGTTTTTATTAAGAACACATATTGTTCCATATACTTGTCTTGCTTTACTTGAACAGAAACGTTGGTTTATACCTATAACAAAGGCTGATCGTGAATGCCGACGGCTCAGGAGACCTATCGCTCAAGTTGGTTAACAGATGAGCGTTTATAGGAAACTGTTGTCGCTGTAAGCTGCAAAACAAAAAAAGAAATACATTGAAACCTCATTATAAAGAACACGGATACAACGAATTATGCTATATATCGAACAAAAAAAAGCAAATCTGCTACGAAAATGCATGCGAAGCATATTCCTCATAACGAAGTTCACATCGGATATATCGAACTCGGCGAGCCTACAATTGCCACCGAAATCCACGATCTCGGAGCGGTGATTGAGATGCTGATTGGCCATGATTGACATGTTGAGCATCGCATGGAGTGACGTGACGCACGACACCTTCCGTAATTGTTTCCGACGCACGGGATTCACGACGGAGCCCATCCAGCCAGCGAGTCTGGACAAAGACGGCAGCATCGGCGACCTGCGCAAAGAGCTCCTCAGCGTTCCAGATGCTGTACCGAAAGAAGTGTTCTTTGAGGACTTCCTGAGTGTCAACGACAACTTTGCCGTCACTGTGAGCCCCCCCAGGCACAGACATCGTCGCTGATGTCATGGCGGAAGGTGCTGCTGAAAGCACCGAAGAGACTGAGGATGCCACAACGTAAAGCCATCCGGTGCTTCATGAAGCGCTCTTGCCAGTCGATGTGCTGCGCCAATATTGCTTCGATATTGAAAGGCAAGGACTTGAACTGGTGCAAAGGATGCCTTCGTGTAGAGAATGCGGTGCTAGTTGGTGCCCCCACAATGAAAGCAAAAATAAAAATCACCGGTTTTTTGCAAAGTGGGCAGTTAAGGCGGAAAGTAGCTTTATTGCGTGCAATAAATGGATTGTTTTGTGTAAGGTAACGGTATACTTTGTGTTCGTGTCTTCATGTCGCCAATGGCAGGGGGGAGGTCCCGCGTATTGCGAACTCGTAACAAAATATTCGTTATAGACGGGTTCCCCCATATCGAACTATTGGATATATCGAACTACTCGCGGTGAACATTACAGTTCGCTATAACCGGGTTGACTGTAGTGCAAACTTACGTAGATCAATTTCGTGGTGCTTTGCTTCTTACAGCTACTTGCAGACTTTGAGGACCTAGGTACCCAACTGTAAAAGGCTGAAATGCCCCAAACAAATAATGCAAGCATGTGTAAGCTAAATGGCAATTGTTTTCCGTGCTACACCAGACGATTTGTACTTTTACCTAACCATACATGAGCCGTCATGACTGAGCCGAGCCGTATAACTGTAGAATATGCGGCTGGAAACTATGGGATGTCAACTGGTTGAATCAAATTCATAATACTAACAAAAACCAAAATAGAAACGACATTATCTACATTATCTATTTATTGAACTCTTCGAACGTTCGGTCTTACAGCAATGTAAAGTTATCCTCTTTCGGAAGGACGTTATGTAAAAGGGTTGTATTTATTGGTCTGCACACTGCGCCGGATGTGCTCCTGCTTGGAGTTTTCACTACAGTAAGGTTTCCTTGAATTTGCTAAGTACCTAAAGAGAAATAAATACAACATAACAATTACAAAGCATTGAAAAGAAGAATTGGCAGTCGGTACATTCTTGATTACGGTTAAAGCGAGGCTTGAAAAGAAGACTTACAATGCCAAACGGTAACGAGGCATGGAAAAAGGCAGAATGGGCGTCAGATTTGTTACTTTACTGCACTGATAAGCTTCTTGCGTATAAAAACGAGCTTCGGAGAAACTCCGGGTGAGGGAGGAACTACTTAAAAATATAAAAAAACACTAATATTCTAAAAACAAACAGCGTGGTTGCTTTCCGGGCTTTTGCATATAGTTTGCCAGTTTCAAAAAGTAAGGTTTGGGTACGCTACATGTGCACTTCTCGAACCATACAAGTTTGAACCTCAGAGCATTCTAGTTCTTTTTATCTTGCGGTTGATTGATTATTCCAAAGCCCGCCTTCAAGCCTTTTTAAATGCGCGTCTCAGTTGGCCGTCTTACGGCTAATTTCATCAAACTGGCAGACTCTCATGCTTAGTTTCTCGGGACTCTACGCCGTGCAGTTTAAAGCGCATCCATCAACGCCCTAAGCTTGAAGAAAAGAGAAGAATTTATATTTCACAACGCCGACCCAATTTTTTCATCTCTTTTTGTGGTTGCGTAAATGCGGCGTAGTTAGAACGGTGGCCTCCTTCTGCGAGGTCGGTGTCGCTTCATCAACGTTGCGTACGGTTCAAGAACGCTGTCATACGCATGCCCCGCTTCTGCGGAGCAGAACGGTTCGTTCTGGTTTTTAATCGCATAACCAAACTCTTGGTTATTTTTTACACGTTCTTTTTCTGGCAACCTTTCTGCGATTACATACACGGTAGTATTTCGAAAGGAGCTTGCTTTTCTACGCGGAAAGTCTATACTTGCGTATACTTTCGCATGCGAGTGATGCATAACCTTACTTGCACTTTTAATATTTCTTGCAAAACAAGGCGGGCTAGTTTAACTACAACGCTTATGAACTCAAACACAGTGAACAAACAACCAAATTTAGTCGAACTTCGAGTTCTATCTTAAGATGTGGATCGAAAGACAGATCACGTCATATGATATTCCGCAATGTATTGCCGACGCCCTTCATGAATCAATGTTTTCGCGATATAATATATTTGACATCGTTATTCAAGCTTACTGTCTAAAGCAAGAAGTTGCCATTAAAGTTTATTCTGGCAACCCAAAACTTAGTTTTCTGTGGTGTAACTATTCTAACCTAGTTTCCTGGACGTTGCCCAATTGTACCAGAGGCAACGTCGAGCAAAGGTAGCCTAGGATGATTACAACGCAGCGAAATGACATGCAGGGTTAAACATGAGTATTTGTGTGACTAGACTGCATACGGCCCTTCTTATGAAAGCAGTTAGTTCACAATGCAAATAGAGCACGAACTGACCCACTTTTGAGTTTCACGCAAAGGCAGATAAGTTCCGATCTCCTTTCTGCTTAGTTCGATATTGAATCCGAGCGTTTTATAATGTTACAGTAATTTTTTGTGTGTGTTGGCTATTCCCAATGTGCGGCCGTCGCCCACTTCGGTAGCCTGTTATGAGTAAAGTCCTATGGTGTCGTCAACAGGATGTGTTTACTCTGTTCCAAGAAGGTCGTGGTTTGGAGAGCGCAGGAAACCCTTTTCTGACAGTTTGGTTCGGGAACAACTTTGTGTTATTTTTCGTCACGTGGTGTAAGTGAGGGCCCACAGGTAAATATATCAACGCAATGTTATCGCCAGTTTCACTGTCGTACGTTTTGAATTAAGTTTTGAATTCATTTATGACAGCCCTCTCTGCAGCCGTGCTGCGCATGCACGAAAGAGTCTTACTCGGCCAGACCTCAGATTGATGATATTGTTTGGAACCTTGCATAGAGTGTATATTAGATAAGAAACGTTAATTTTTCAGTTGTTCTTTTCTTCTACTAAAGGCAATTAGTTGTAAACTTTGCTGCACCTACCGCTGTCGTGGAAATGGAGGTGCACCATTTACAGGGCTTACGTTCGCTTCAGAAGCCTTATGTCAACCGTCCAACAGAAGTTGGAAAAGTTTGTCTTGTTGGCTTTTAAAATACAACTGCCACTTACCCCAATCAACCAGGCCCCCACAGTAGACACCGCTGAGCTGCTTAGAATTAGAAATTGCACTACAAGAGTGTTTACGGGTTCAAACTATGGGTGAACCTCGGCAAGTTTCTCACCTTTACCGAGGAATCTAATGATTTCGCTTTGAGACTTTCCTGAAGCCACACGTTTTTTTTTTGCCCTTAACTTTTCAAGCGAAGCTTTCTATTCCTCATTGATGGCGACGTCGTTACGCTAAAACGCATTGCCGAAAGACCACCTTTACACACTGGGTACCCACAAAGGCCCATCAACTCATGATGGTATTCCAAATAAAAACCAAGCTCTTCAAGGAGAAAACGCTTCACGCAGTCAGAATCGAACCTGGGTACCTCACGTTATAGAGCCGATATAAGTAAGCCAAGATGGACTGTAGGACAGCAACCTTTACACAACGGGTTTTCACAAAGGTACATCGATCCTACTACACACGTAGACAATTGATGGTCTTAGGAACGAAACATGATATGGTATAGCACTGGAAGACACACTCGCCTTTTGATAAAATCGCTGATGATGAGCAACATTCCATCATCGCATTCGGGTTGGTCAGCATCTCCTTTGAGTTTGTTGCGCTAGACGTGGCTTTGTAATTTTGCTCAGCTAAAGTAGACTTTGGCTTTGAACTGTGGCCATTATGATTTTGTGGAGCGTAGTTTTTTTTACTTCAATTTCACTCCTCTCAGTTTGCATGCCAAAACCTTCGCGTTAAAACCCCCTCACTCTTAAGTCAGGCTTTTATTTAACAGTGATCGCCCATCATGTCCTAATCAAAATCATCATCATCATTAGCATCACCATTACTAACTCACTCAGGCGAACAAATAAGAAAATTCGAAGGAAAAGAAAATACTCCGGCAGCTCAGAACAGGAGCGTGTGAAGGTCAATGGGAGAGGCCTTCGTCCTGAAGTGGAGTTATGATGATGATGAAAACCATTCACGCAGTTTCTGTGGAAGCAGAAATTAAAGTAGCAAATAAAGCAATAGCTTCAATGACTAAATATACAGGGGAATAATGCTCGCACAACACAATGTAGTTGAACACAAAATGAGTATAAATAATGATAATGAATACAACCGAGGAAAGGATTTGGCGAGAGTACCAATACTAATCTCCACGAATTGGCATTTGAAGGGGCAGACTGATAATGACTAAAAATAAAACGAAGCACACTTCCTTTTCTAAGTGACATACAAAAGCGGTCGTCTTGTCGACATACAAAAACGTCGTCATACAAAAAAGTCGTCGACATACCAAAACGATCGGCCATCGTGATGGCCCATCACGATCGACGATCCTGATCGACCGATCACGATCGACCACGATCGACCACGAAAACGGCCACGACGGCTGGCCACGATTGTGGGGGGCCTTCGGCCACGGTGGCCGGTCCCCGGCTGAAGCGTTAAGATCATTCTTCTTTCGACGTGTGTATTTTCTTCAGTACAAGTACCGGTCTCCGAGAAATTGTTTCCTTATATATATATATATATATATATATATATATATATATAGTATAAGTAAACAGTCGGATACACAGCAAGAAAATAACAAACAATGTTTACTTACGTAGCGGCAACGGGACTTGCCTTCATCAGAGTAAAGTTACATGATTTTACACAGTTACACAGTAAAGTTACAAAGTTACACATAAAATCATGTAACTTTACTCTGATGAAGGCAAGTCCCGTTGCCGCTACGTAAGTAAACATTGTTTGTTATTGTTCTTGCTGTGTATCCGACTCTTTACTTATACTATTTCTGCGCGCTTTGTGAGTTTATCTTTCTCTATATTTATATATATATATATATATAATATATACATATATATATTATATACATATATATAGATATATACATATTATAGATATATTTATTATATATATATATCTATGTGTGTGTGTGTGTGTATGTGGTGAACAATACATCTCGGTGAATGTGGTGTGACGCATTAGGTTTGGATTAACATTAGTAGCCCTCACGTACAGACTGGGGACATTGCCCTGAACGTTCATCGTATAGTCCAAAACTTGGGTAGTCTCACGTTTGTTAGAAAACCATACCAACTAAAAGTGGGCTTGGCGTGAAAAAAATACAGACAATGCGTTGGCCAATACTCGTATACGTATACTTGCTTTGCGTCTGAGCCAATGGGAGCTTTCAGAGCGGGTTCGCACCCACAGATGACACACTCCAGACGCCAACTTTTTGCGCCATTGGAATATTCCGGATCTTGAATTAAAACTACCACACAATTACGCGCTCATAAATCGTTAAAACTCGTTTGATCTCCATATTATTGTGCGCTAATCTGAGCATTTTGGAATAAAGCGAGAGCAACATGAAGCCCATGTGATGAAGTGATCACGAGCGAATGCAATATTTTCGGAGCGGAGTCACTTTTAATGGCACGGTGAGTGCTTGCCCAGGAACAACGTATAATCCTGCCAGTTGAGCAACTTCGCTAATCATTACGGTTCAGAAACTAGTACCTGAGCCAAAAACGCATGTCAGATAAACATCCAATCTGGGGGCTTACTACGACTGTTCTTCCGAATTACTTTTAAAGATTTGAGCCTGAATAATGTGCGAGCTAAAACTGTTCAAACTTTAAGAACAACTACCTGATAACATAAAACAACAGTTTGCTGCAGCTCTTGTTTTCGATTACCCTGACTAAGGAAAAAAATCACGCTCGGTTAAAAGCTAGACATTTAGGCCTTGCCAGTACTGAAGAAATTCAGGAAAACAAGATAATTTTGGAAATGCGATAAAGTTGAACGCAGCTTAGAAACCTTGAAACTATCGGGAAATGCAGCGGTATTCCTTGAATCAAATAAATTCAAGGAATAAATGAGCCAACGGCAATCCTGGCTGGAGCACAAAGGCTCACAAGCCCCGCTACTGATGGAACCGTATAAGCATACAAATAGAAACGAAAAAAAAAAGACGGCCAAAGGGAAAACAGAGCAAGAACACGGAACATTGGGCATTTCTCCAACGAGTACGTTAGATCTGCCAGACGGCGAATGCCTTGCTCACCGGGGGAGGGGTTAGGTGTTCTGTTGGGACTTGGTCCAGGTCTTCGCGACGACTTTACGTCCTAGGTTTGCCTTAATACTGTGCTTCCGTTTCGCTTTGCCCCCTTTTTTGCATGAGTTCGTGTGCGCTTGCGACGTAGTCTCCGCCGCCTAAGGGTTCGCAAAAACGGGGGAAAGGGCGCCCCGCTGAATCCTAAGATCGAAGCTCCGTTTTCATCTTGGAGAAGCTGTAAAAAATACTCGAAAAAGACGAAGGAAAGAAGCCATTCTACGTATTTTCTGCTCCTTTCAAGCAGAGAACTGTTTAGTTTCCGTGTTCCGGTAATGCTCGCCATTTGTTTACGAGGACAGGTAAAGAAGAAACGAGAAAGAGAGCGAAAAAAAAAAAATAAGTAGGCAAACTTAAGAGCTGCTCTCTCGGCGAACTGGATTACTCCTTAACCAAGTACAGAACCTGAGGCTGAAGGCGGGGAACTGTCGTTTTCGACCAAGCACACGTTCGGTAAACATGGGGAGATTAAAAGGGCATCCGCTCGACGTCTGCTTGTGAGCAGAACAGCGTTTCTTCGGAACAGCTGCTTCGCATGCCTGTTCCGCGCTGGTGGCCTTGTGCCGCTTAAAGCGTTGTATAATAAACAAAAGGAAGGAAATTTCGCTACTTTGCCGCAATGATGAATTACTTGGTGTCTGATAACACAAGCTACAAGAAATCGAGCAAGAGAAGTAAACTTAAGTCCGCGTTTTGCCAAAGTAGTTTCGATTGCCTTCAAAGATATAAAGTGGGTGGGTAGCAAAGTCCGAAATATTCAAAGTTCACTGAGTATTGTGCACGAGAAATCAAAGTACTGTTAAGAAAATCAATTACCCCCGACATGTGTTTTCCTAGAAGCGTAACATTTATTGTTTTAACTTAAAATTTAGTTTACAAGCTTTTTTTATAATTTCAGGCATCGCAAAACGTGAGTGAAATGCTGGGCATTTCCAAACCAAACAAATGGTGATCTTGTAAATGAAATTTTTATACAAATAATGTAGGAATGCACGTAGTGGGCCCAACGGTTTAGCTGACCCTTTAACGTGAAACTCAGGACCGACCGCAATGGGTAAGCAGCGGACGTGCCACAACGACAAAGAAAAATTACCCTTAACCTGTTTTCTTCCCTGCAAATGCAATCGAAAATTCATAGTTTTCCTCCATGATTGCCACGTAAAAGTCTCTTATTTCCTTCCTTTTGACGTCTTCACGCTCTTTATTTCCTCGATTACTCCACCCAAGAGGATTGCAATGGAGATTTGCTCAACGCAATCCAATTTCAGCGTTCGCACTGCCCCCGCGCCATCTGTCGGAACCTTTTTCCCGGTTGCTCTCCGAACAGTTAAAAAAAACGCCTTTTATTTTAGTGTTTGCTTGTATCTCTGCTCTCTTTCACACGTTCCATTTGCTATCCTGAAACCAATGCAACATGTATCATTACTGAACGGAAAGCTGGCATTTTGGTGTTGCACTTTTATATAAATTTTCCGCAAATATGCCTGGCTTTGATATTTTTCGATTTGTACTTGTATATAAATTTTCCGCAAATTATGTCTGGCGTTTCATTGCACTTAACCATAAGAACATCTATGAGCCATAGCAGCCGTTCTAGGAGTTCAGAACGCACCAACTAGTCTGCCTCTGTCCTCTAAATGCTTGCGACGACGCTTGCTTTTCTGGCTGACGTATACCCGTCGCTGGCGGCACTCAAAGTAACGCAGCCAAGCACAGTTCCCAATTTTATGCATCGCTTTATACAGCGCATGCGAAAATTCATTCCTATAAAAAGTTCACCAACTGCAAATTGGCCGTTTAAACATGTTTTTGTAGTTTCTTAGGGACTTGCTTACTGTTCTCGCAAGTTACCGAGTGATTGCAAAATATAGCCATGAGGCAGAAGAGCTGGGATACAGCAAACGGAAGACGGCTATTATTGATGCATGCAATAGCAAAACTCTTACGAACACTTGAAACAAGTTTGATCTTAAGCCAGCTTGCTGGTTTGAGCTGAAATTTATGCCGGATCCGCATATCTCTAATTTATACCAGATATCACCGGGAACGAAATTTCGCGGTTTATGTTTATTTCAATTAACGTTAGATTTCGACTATCAAGCGACCATATTCATAAAAATCGTAATCTGCTGGCCTTTTCGCATCAGCAGAAAATTGGTTTTGATGAGTTTGTAAATAAACTTGCCAGTGCCATACCAACAGTTAAAAACTTAGTTCTTCCCTCCAACCAACCTACACTTTTGCAAAGTCTGGTGATTTTTGTCGTTTTATCGCGCTCGTCACACAAACATTTATTGTCGCATTATTATTTTCTGACGTTCCACTTCATCACTCCATCATTTAATATCTCACTTCTGCTTCATTTCCGGTCCTCCTCTCTCAATTGTTTACAAAGCCGCTCACGCGCTGAAAAACCGGCTAAGAAGTTTTTATTTGCATTTTCTCCCAAGCTGTCTGATGACAGTCCGAGCCTAGACAAGGTTATATTGGCACTGCGCAGAACATTTGTCTAGAGAAAAAAAGAAAACATTCATTATTTGGCCGGAACACAACAAAAACTTTCAAATTCGAATCTGACTTCCGCTTGATCACTTCCGTAATGGGAAAATAATGTTTGAGGGCAATTCGACAGTGCCTTGATTGAAGTCACTCGAGTCGGGAAAGCAATATTTCATTCCAGTGTTTTTTGTACTGGTAATCTTCACAACTCATGCGAAAAAAGGTCACAGCTTTTGTTTGAGCAAGACAAGAAAATATATTTTGTGTGTGTGCAAAAAGGCTTGATTGCTTGCAAGCCCCCTCCCATACACCCTCCTGTTTTTTGTATGCACGACCCCAGGAGTAACGGCAATAAATGCTCTTGAGCAAGTCAAGTTTGAAATTTCGAAGTCCGGATGAACTCCCAAAGTGCGAAGCTGCACTTCCGACGTTTAAAAAACATTGAGTGACATTTTTTATCAACTTGATAAGCTTGCTTGAACAATAAGAAGTTCCCATTCGCTGACTATTGAGTCTGATTTCCGGCGCCGTTCAAAACACATCGTCTTCAGGACACCCAATTTTGCGTTGTGAGGATCGCTTATTGTTTTGCAATGTGCTCTTCCCTCTTTTTTCTTCTTCTGAACAAAACAATTTCTCACCCGTCACTTCAGAACTTGATAGAAGTTTGACGCGGAAATTAAATTCAAACTTCAGCATTTCATTTCAAGGCGAAATGTGGACATGGAGGAGGCTGAGCAAACAATTGAAACGGATGTCTGTAAATTTTTATACTGTTCCAGAAAACCAATTGATTAACCTACAACACAAATCTTCACCTGAATTCGGTGTTCAGCAGTTAAACAAAGGGACTTTCATCGTTACTGGGTGTTCTTGTTTACGGAACTGTTTCGCTGATTAAATATGCGTGCTCGAAATTGACTAAGATTGACTGCCAAAGGAGAATATTGGTATCGGTCGCAAATCAATGGCGCTAAGCCACACGAGAGTGGGGTGTGGTTGGACGCGAATAGAATTTCTTAATACAGTACATCGCGCGCCACCGCAGGTCACTGCCACCAACGCACCGCGGCTTCGTATGTGGTGCTGCCCTCATTCGCACGCGCGTGCGGTGACTTTACGAGTAACGAACGGGAGGAAACGCCTTAGCCTATTGGTTCACAACCATGAGTGTGCTAGGGACCACTTTGGGCTTCTAAAAGGTATGGAGGATCCCGCAATGAACTATCTCAATCCATGTAATAAGGTGAAACAATTTGAATCACAATGCATCTAACGTAGCCATCACTTATTTGATGTTCGCTTTTTGAGGCCAGCTTTTATGCTGGTGCATGTGGTATTGTCAAACCTATTACTTCTTGCAACTAAAGACACCCAAACACTCACATTCTGTCTTACATATGTTTCCGTTTTTGCATAGTTGGCGTGCTGTATAAAAAGTCGAGGTTGAAATACGTGCTACGCCCATAAAAAAATTGGCTGACTGTTATGATGCGTACTCCCTAATGCGAAACTATCCGCACAGCACGAACTTCAGTCTTCTCGGCGAGGGCGCATAGCTGCTGTTTCGGCGGCGCGCACCTCTTGATTATTGCGTCGGCGGGGCTGTTTGGCTTGGGCAGCACTTACTTCGCCTCAGCAAGTGATCGCTTCGACGGCGAACAGCACAATTGCGCCCGCTACCTTGGCGTTATCTCGTAGCGCGTCACTGATGCGGAGCTCGTCTCGCGCGGCACATTTGGCATACCGCCAACCCTGTCACACTTTCACTTCCGATTTTATCCTTGTTCTATCTTCAGGGTCCTCGTGATCGCGTTTACAACGAGGCTGACGTCGAGGGATGCTACGAAACCACAGTAGCGGTTGCTTGACCGTTGCGCTCTAAACAAGATGCATGTCATCAGGGAAGCCGCATTTTTATATTGGCACCAACTGAGGTTTCAAAAAAGTAGAAATAAATGGGGGAAGGGAGCTTTGGGGAAAGCTTCGCGGTCACTTTAAATGCCGTCGCGGACCCCCTCGAGTCTGTGGACCCCCCTTAGAGAACCACTACCATAGGGTTTGGGGAATGTTACCTACACTTCATCTTACAAGCTGGTTGGGGCACTCTGAAAGTTTGGAAAGCGTGCTGTGATGGTGCCCCTTCGCAGCGCTTGGAAGTGCTCTAATTGCACGTCGTGTTTCTTGGTTCTATTCCTGAATCAGGCATTGTTGTGTATATTGATACAATTAGAATCCAGTCGTAGGTATTAATCTTGGTTGTTTTAAGCTCTTTGTCTTTAGTATTCCAAATCGTTTGTTATTACTTTTCACCTACGGAAAAAGTGACGCGTCTAGGCACTTTTTTTTAATTGCGCTTCCAGGGATACATCAGAATCACTATCCACCAAACAAAGCTTTAAATTCTTACTGTTACGAGCTTACCTTCTGCTCTACCTTGCGCTTTAGTTTGTGTTGGTAAGGATATGCAACCTTCACTCTTGCTGCCTCACTTCACAGCGAAATGACATGTTTAGGAGGTTTCGGATGACGATGTGGGCTCGTAAACTACAGTTTCTAAATAATAGCATTGCATTCACGGCAAAACCAAGGAAGTAAACGATGCCGTCAGAAACTGGTACATCTTTTTGCGTTGTTTTGGAGACGGAGTTGCTTGCGTGCATTTTCAGCATCAACAAGCCACGCTTTGCAGGCATTTTTGCGTGGTCTCATTTTTGTTTTTGACCGTTTTCCAAAAATTGCAGCTATTGTGGAAGACGAAAACGGGAGAGCGGTCCCTCAAATGAATGCTGTGGGGTCTCCGGTATAGGTGCGATTGCGGCTACGTCATAAATTCGCATTTTTTGTCCGATGCATGGTGATGGGGGTCGTGCTACAATGGAGTTTTACCGTCGAATGCGATCAACGGGCAATTCGGTGCAATGCGAACTGTGAGTCCAAACGCGATTCACTAGCGACGCGATGCAAATTTTTATCGGTTCCAACGTGCGTCGTGGCATACCCGTCATTACCCAGTTCATCGTGACAACGCTCTTCTCAAAACCGGGCGATGGTCCACTGCATTGCCCAGTCCGATCACCCCTCTCGTCACCAGCCGCAGGAGTGACACAGGGAGGTAAATCCCCATGTCACCTCTCCATATGAGGTGCGGCAGAGAAAGCATTGTACTTTGACACGCCACCGACCCTCTTTACAGAAATTTAATCCTTACCCTGATCAGGCACAATGTTGAGTAACCTCAAAAGGGACGACGCTGTTTGAGCGGCCCTCGTCTTGACGACTGGGTTGGGAGAACGCGTTTGGGCTGTTGCGTCTAAACCAATGCACCACCACCTTTTACTCTGTTTTCCGCACCTTCCAGTCGAAGAGAAATTTACCTTTACCGCAAAATGTTGGGTCCCTTCCACGATGAAGAATTGTCACCATGAAATTACGCGTACGTTGTGCAGGTAATCTCAACAGGACGTAGAATGGGGCCATTTGGTAATGCTTCATCTTGAATTGCGCAGGGACATTGGACGACAAGGGGTCGTGGACGAAGCGCTAACTTTCCGTCTAAGTTTGAAAGATTCCGTGACTTTCTGTTCTTTGCATCTCTTTTCCGTTCATATCTGTCCTTATTGGTTTTTATCGCCGCGCAAGAGCGACATGCGGCCTTGCAAGTATGATTTACCTCTCCCGAGTGTTTTTGTATTTTTGTATTCACAACTAGATGCACGTTTGCGTTTCGTCGCTGCACCTTGTCGTCCAATTTGTAGTAGTAAACACTGCAGAACTCAAGACGATGCCGTTAAGCTACCACCAATCATGCAAAAGGTGCATTCCCATCGTACTTTGCAATAACACCACCAAATGCGTTTTTTACAACTAAAGAGTGCAGTACCCCTTTATTTTGTGCCCCTAAGGACCATTGAAACAATTTCGAGCGAAAGTTGTAGAAGTAGAAATTTCTTGGGAGCATCGATGGCACTCCCATTATTTCGCATAATATAATCTTTCAACATGGACACTGAGCGGCATATTAGACGACCCCATTTAAGAAACTAAATACCCCAAACGATCTACGCTGTCACACATCAACACTACAAACGCTGCTGACAGAAGCGAGAGTTTGCAAAGTGCCCGTCCAACGGGAATGGCCGTGGCGAGCAGAACGTAGAGAGGGTAAAGGCAGAAAATATAGCAACTTCACGGTTCTCATCGATCATTGATGCGATGAAATGTTTTTTTTTTCGAGGTACACTGTTTTCTCGTCGCGTGCTGACCTTAGAGTCTCAAGTAGTTCTGCAACCCTCTAGCCATGCTCTCCTATGTATGGTTATGACGTCATCAGCAAGGTCTCATGCGGTAGGCTGGGTCTTGCTGGTGCTCTTAATTAACGGTCGTGTATGGGGAAAGGCACACGTTTAGAAAGAGCGGAGAGCATTGTTTGAGTGCTTGTGGTTGTGTTCGGCGTAGACCGCTACCCGAATAGAATTTGAAAAAGAAAAAAATTGTTGAAGCACGCTGTACACGGAGCGGAGGGCAGATTTTCAAAGTGTCCGAAAAAGTACGTTAAGCACGGAGTGGTTCCACTCCTGCACTGGGGGACGCTGCCAGCTAACGAAGGATAGAAGTGGTCCTCGCTCGAGAGGGGTCGCTGGCTTTGTATTTTTGAACAGCACTCAGAGGGTCAGCGAAGCGTTCATTTTGCGGTCGTTGGGGCGGTTGTTCCGCGTGCCTATGGGCGAGAGATAAGAAGTGGAGGGGTGGACAAAGGCATGCATATTAACGAGCCTGCAGCAACCCTCGCTTTTGTTTTCCGGTGCATTGCGCGAATACGCCAATGTCGATGGCAGCGTGACCGCGTTCCAAGGCTTTCCCTCCCGGCCTGTTGGTGGCAGCTGGCTGCGAGTGGCGTTTTCGGCGACGTTGTGTATGAGACGGATTGGGCTAGCGCTGCTGGGCGGGTCTCGCCCGCGGAGGCGATCGTGATTTATTTTCCTTCCTGGGTCCCTGCTTGGACGGAAATTCACTGGCCGCCGGAAATCAATTTTTAGCGTTTAAAAAATGCGCTGCGAGCGACAGGAGAGAAGGAGCTGTACGCAAAGCACTCGTTTTGCCGAGGGTCGAAGAGGGAAAGAATAAAAACTGCGTGTTTTTCTAGCAGGTCACTTCCAAGCAAGACAAAACAGAGCACTCCGTGTAGATATGGGAGTGGTTGCAAGTGAAGTAAATTGAGTTATTCAAGTGCCATGTCATTCACGTTCCCCGCTAGAACTGGAGAATGAATGAATAAAGCATTTAGTAGAAGAGTGCTCGCACATTCGGCTATAGGGGAGGGTTTGTGATGTTTGGGTAATGGGGAGTTGGGTGCGAGTAGTATTCCCGACCGAAATAGGCAGGTATGTATGGCAGTACTAGATAGAAACGCTTACGGGGAAAATACGTTGTGAGTGTTCCATTTTTTTTACTTCTACATAATGCAGCCCCATGATTCTATCGTAGGAGTGAGGTAGATGAACATATATCACTGCTTACAAACATCGATACCATGTACACATAAGCCGTTCCACAAAAACATACGAAATAAAAAATAAGGAACACTACAAGCATGCATTGTAATAAACACAAATAGTGTGCACACGAGCATCAATATCTGGGTTTGAATTAAGTAGAAGAAACAGCCCATAGGAACGCTCTCAAAGAAAGAGAGTACGTTGAGTCGGCAAGTAGGTTTTATCGCTCTATGAGACGTGAAAAAAGCTGTATTTCAAAGTGTTGGTGCAGCCGAAGCAGGGGATCAGGTTTAACATAGACTAGCTTCCACTTGTGAAGATTCGGCAAACGCTGTAAGGGTATCCTGGAAAAGGTGACAGGAGCCATTTATGATGCTGTGCAGAAATTTCAGAACGTCACCACGCCTGCGCTCTGTGAGTGGTGCCAACTTCAATGAAGACAATGTTGAAGTCGGCGTAAAAATAACGGTCGTAGCGGCGACAAATAAATCATACATTTTTTTTTCTCTTACTTCCCCTCAATTTGATTAATTTCTGTGTGTTGTTAGGGCTACAGACTGGAAAGGCATATTCCAGAAGCGGCCCTATGATTGTCTTGTATAACTTTCCTTAGTGTAAAGCGGAGGTAACCTAACTTTGAATGCATTTTAGCAGATGTAACCAATGTGTTATGACCAACAAAGGTTCGGGGTGATTATGATTCCCAGGTACTTATATTCTGTGACCCTTTGCAGAGTTATATCGTTGTACAGAGTTATATCGTACAAAAAGCAATCGTCAACATAGAGGCGAGTTTTGCAGTCAATGTCAGATACCAAATCGTTATCAATAGCAAGAACAGTAATGGTCCCGAAACTGAGCCCTGTGCTACTCCCGAAATCACTCTGGCAGTGCTGGAATTTTTGGAGTTGTAGGATACGTACTGACAACGACCTGAAAGAGAACTGGCGATCCAGGTGCAAAGAAGCGAGTTTTGCAGAATAGCAGGGAGTTTAAACAATAGGGTTTAATGGGTAACAAAATTGATGGCTTTAGCAAAGGGAATATAAATTGGCTTCGACCTGATGTCCGGCATCGAGACGAGAGCAGCGGAAATATCACGCATGAATTCAGTTCTGTTGCAGTTCTAAACCGCTGCCTGAAACCACGTGGAGCTTCAGTCAAAACGTTGTATTCGAGAAATTTCATTATGTGCTTGCATATTGTGTGCTTTAGTATTTCGAAAGAATAGGCCGTCAAATAATTGGTCTGTAATTATTTAAACGCTATTTGTCCCTTGACTTAAACAAGAGAGTTATCTTAGCACGCTTCCAAGATATTGGGAAAACACCCGTGGCCAACGATTTTTAAATATAACTGTGAGATATTGAGACATCCACAAGGTTTACGTACTAAGAATGGGTTGGGGATGGCACCTGGCCAGCAGATTTTTTTACGTCTAAGTAGAGAACGAGGTTTAATACTCCATCGTAAGTAATAATAATAATAACAATAGGAATTGAAGAAGAATGACCGGGCACAACCAAGGCAGAAAAGCGCAGTACAATCGCAGGAATACACAGAATGGAAATAAGTGTTAAAAGCATTTCCTATAGTTTCCCGATCATTCGTAGTCTCACTAACGACAATGCTTGATGTGTCCGACAAGTCGCGTGGCAAGACTGAGCTTCGTAATTTACAATGGTTGGTTGTTAGCAAGCTATTTATTTTTATGCGGAATAAGAAGTCCTTTGCTTAGCTAGAAGATCCTAGAGTTGACTCTTATTTAGTATGATGTGAACAGCGAGTAGTGTTATTTAAGGGCTGTTGTTTTTCCTAGCCCGTGTGAGAACATTTCGGACATCCCTTGCTAAATGCTGAAACCCGCCGCGTGTTTTGTTTCTTTTTGTTAGTGAATTTGTAACGTAGAACCACAACGCATAGAAATAGAACTGCAACTTATTCGTAGTCGCATCGCACCTCAGTTGCCGCACAGCCTCTATCAGTGTAAATGCACTTTCGTGGGACGGAATCTGCTAAAAAAAGCGTGGTATTCTTTGCACACAGATAGGCGAATAGACATTGCTGCACTTCATCTATGCAAGCTTTCTTCATGCCTTAATGCACCTTCAAACACTGTTTAAAGTAACGATAAATTATTTTTCGTAACATAACGACTTCAGGGTTTTTGAGAGCTGTCTATGCTCTTTTATATGGAAACGCTAGGAATTGTATTACCCTCATTATTTATAAACCATTCATTCTCACATATGATGATCTCCTGAGATGTTCGTCTTACCGAAGTAAGACGAACACCTACCTATGAAGTACGTAGTACGTACGTATGCCTTAGCAGAGCCGAGTACGTTGACTGCTTTTCCAATAAAATGCAGCCTGGTCCAAAGACCGCTGCAGTACGGAGTGTTCCCGTCATTAGGTCGCCTTCCCCGCTGATTCCGACTCTAAGCCGACAGGCTCTAAAGTCTCCTCAAGGCAGCGGGGACCATAGAGAGCGCTGGTTTGACTGCACAGGCTGTACGCCGTTCTTTTGACGCCTTGCTCTGGCTGATTGCTGTCCTGGTTGCCTGGGTCTTTCTATAAAGCGACATTTCCCCTTAATTTGTAGGCCCTCTCCGCTCCACACACCCCCGCACTCTTTACTCCTAGCCACCATAGCCTTCCCACCTCTTTCAACAAAAGGATGTCGGCCAGCCGTGTCACCGCAGTGTGGACGAGTATGGTAGAATCAACGCATTCTTACACAATTTTAATAAAAGGGTACCATTGAGGTTTTGATTAACCCGACGGGATCAACTGAGGCTGGGAACAAGTTCTGCGAACCTTCTCTCCTCTTGGCGTTCTCGGTCGTTCACGGCTGCGCTTATTCAGGTGCACCGGGACGCGGGATGCCTATATGCATTAGAAAACGCGTCGGTCCCACCGGCGTCGAGCCCATTTGCAGCACGCCCAGCTGCGACCACTCTCGCCGAAAAAGTAATTTCGACAGGTCCGCGTGCGCACTCTCGTACCGTTCGTGCGTGGTGCTCGGGACCAATCTCCCACCAATCCTCCCTCTCTCCGCCCTTTCCTATCTTCCGCCGAGCGCTAACAATTTCCCGCGCCGGGAAGGTCGCGTTGCCTGCTCGCGTCACATACGCCCACAGTACCTTCCTTTCCCTCGTTCCCCCGTCGGGCGACGATGACAAAAGGCACTCATTTGCATAAGTGCGTTGTAATGACTTTGTCTGCCGCCGTGCTTGGCTGGCAACATTCTAACAGCATTACTCCGAGTTCCACCGCGTGCTCTCGCATCATCATTTAGCTGGCCTGCGGCCTCCAAGGGACGCAGAGCTCTTTCTTCCCCCTTCGCTAATCTTCCGTGTTCCGCGGAAAACGCGCGGTCGCCGTCACATGCACGTTCACCATTCCCGAATTGGGGAGTGGCCAGGCAGTCGTTGCGACTCCGGTACGCAGGAGAGGTTTAATGTAGGACGCGCGCACCCCAGCACAGGAGTGCATGCTGTCATTCCCGATATGAACGGAGACATTGTTAACCCAAAGCATTTATACGTGCCTATAGCCACGGAATTATTCATGTAAGCCTTCCCAATTTGATGTTTCCGGGTATGACGTCCACAAGAAAACGTAATTAACAGTGCGCTAGTCTGCGAAGTAACAACTCGGTTCAGTAATTACCCGGACGGCGTTAAACAGCTGTCACAAATAGGAAAACAGATGTGCGCTAAACCTGACTGGTTGGGGGGATTCCGGCAATCGCATGTAGAAACAGGGATTTTCATTATTACCCCTATTAACTCTAGAGTTCAACCGGTAAAGGTGAAGAAATTTCAGCTTCCCCTCATTCTTTAAGGTGGTAGCGGCTTCTTCCAAGTTTAACTAAGTTGTGTCAGAGTTGGGGGCTTGAGATCACTGGTATAAAACACGCAGTGCAGCACTGATGCCTCGCAACGTAAAAATTTATACATGTGCAATAATGATGCTACGCTCGCAGCACAGTGCTGGAGTCCATGCCGAGACTTCCAAGTAAAAAAAAGAATCCACTTGTAAAAACGTGTTTGAGGTTGTTCGTAAGACAAAAAGCGCGAACGTTAGCCATTCATAGTTTGACGGAAAATGTTAAATCGTTTAAATGCCAACGGAAAACGTGGTTACTTGGTGATCAGAATTTTCCTTTTCGGAAAAACCCCGAAGCTGGCTCGGGGACAGGTGCGTTGTGCGAATTACGAACAGTTAAATGCTCCGACGGACATAAGAGACAAGTCGGTAGCGTTAACGAAGCAAAACGTCTTGGCGTCTGTAGTGTGTCCACTATAAAGAAAACGGATGCAACACCTATTTGTTTTTAGTACAATTATTTTTGGTCAGCAACGAATCGCAAATCAGGCATACGTTGTAAACTTTCCGCCATTTGAAGCCTTCTTGCAGTGGATATAAACAAGAGGTGATGTTTCTTTTTTTTCTGTTTGTTTCTCTCAATGACATCTGGAAGCGTAGGCATGTACCAGAACACGTTCAAACTAACACTCATTTTTTTCATACGGAAAGCCAACAAACCTTCCAGTATGAACTGCAGTCATAGGGCGATCTTCGTCACGCTTGTTATTCGCAATTTAATAGCGCGGCCCATGAACCATTGGCTCGCAGCACCTGTCAGTTTTTGGTAACGTTGCAATGCATTTTATTCTAAAAAATTACGCCCATCTTCCCGCGAGGGAACCCTGATGCGATGTGACGCATCAGGGGGAACGTTTGGACTGACGCTAGTATTGGGTTGCGTCAGTCCCCTCGCTGAAGGGACTGTCGCTTCCAACACGTCTTCATCGGAAGATCTTGCACGGAGGTATCGTCAAGCAAAGTCAAGTGCGAGAGCGAGCGCTGGACAGCGCCGTGCGCTCCCCCGCTTATATTCCCGCTTTTGAAAGGAGAGTAGCCGGGGAAGTCGCACGCATGCGCACACTGCGCGCACCAGAGCAGCGAAGCGCACACGCAGCTTGTTTATGATAATGAACAAGATGAGAGTTTGCGCACAGCTGTGGGAGAGAGAACGGAGGAGAGTTGCGCATGTGCAGTGAGCGTGCGGACAACGCCGCGACAACGACAACACCGAAGGAGGGACATGCCCTCGAGCAAGAGATGCGTCGCATCTAAAAAATGAGGTGCCGCACAATAGCCATGCATTTTTATTTAGGGCCACATTCAATTTTTCGTTTGAAATATACATAGTCAATGCCGACATTGTTTATCTATAGTGTGCAGCAAACAAACTTCGTGATGCATTGAAACAATTAGTTGAAGCGCCCAATATCATCGCTTAAAGCGCGTCGCTGTCCCGTAGTATGGACACTTCTACTCTTCTGTACCCTCTACCTACTCCTTCCAGCGTTTCCCGAACCTCTCCTATAATCTCTCCTGCCTCTCCTCCACCTCACAACATTTGCCCCTTTTTCATTCTCACACTCCACTTCCTCCCCGCGTTATCCCTACCCTCATCCCCTCCTCATACTCTTTCGCTGTTCCCTGGTGAGTGGAAACTTGGGCCGATTGGTACATAATTTCTAAATAAAGCAGCAGCGCTACAGAAAGGACCGGACGAGAAGAAGACAAACGAAGCGAAAGTATTATTCTACCCTCTCATCTAGCCCCGTCTGTTGCACTGCCGCTTTCGTTCGAAGCCTCTTCCCCTCCCATACCCCTACCCACAACTTCCATTACCATTCTAGACTGCTTCCCATCCTCTTCTCCCTCTATCGCAGTTCTATCTCCTCTTCCCTCGTCTGTTAGACTCCTCGCCCCCTTCCCTTGCGCATCCTCGCTTCCGCTGTTCCTTCTATTACAGTCTCTCTCCAACCCTCACCTCTTCCTCTCTATATCCAGCTTAATCCCCTTCTTTAGGTCACGTAATCAGCAATGGGGTCCTGTGACCCACTGGTCGCCGATGAGCAGCAATACATCCGCCATGAGGCGGAGGGTGGCGCTTGAGGACCTGCCGTTGAGCCATGCAAGGCTATTCCAGAAGAGAAGCCACTGATTTGATCGCCACTCATGAATCGCTTGTGAGTCAGTGACCCACTGGGGCCCCTACAGACCACTAACATTTTTAACTAATTCTGGAGACGGGAAGACAGCGAGTCCGTCAAAAAGACCATGGTTTTCGCGTTGTGTCTCATAAGAGAGACCTCTGGACAAAAATTAACCCTATCTTCGCTGACTTAAGTTCGGAATACCGATGTTAACAGCGACGCTGCCCGGCGTTCCTTAATCGGAAGGCTAGGTGTTATGCAATTTCTCAAAGCCAGCATATTCATTTCCGTTCACACGAAATCTTTTCTGCCGAGTTCCGCCTCTCGCGCCCCCTACGGAAACCGGTTGCACATTTGAACTTGGAACACCATCACTGAAGAAACGCAGTCAGTGTTTTTTACGGAGTGCTTTTCATTTGAAAAATCACAAAGTCATGAATTTTTAACATATGAACAGTGCAAATATCACTCATATATTGATGTCTTGGCTAAAATATAGTTAATGTTTTCTTTTTGTTCAACAATGTTGACAAGCATAAACATTGCCACCAGATTTAGTAGCTCAGAAAAGCTTTGCTCATCCAAGCGTCTCGTTCAGACTTGCTGTTATCCTGCTGCCTCCGTGCTTGGCGTTTGATCTCCTACAGGCTGGGCTGTGCTCTCTCCACATCGCTGCGACTGCGTTACCATCTTTCGTACCGGGAAAGCCTCGACCAAGAACGGCATCGCTGTTAAAAATAAATGGTCGCATTTTCTCTTCGTTTGCTTTCAGTTAGTCTGCCTGGTAGCTGGTTCCGCTTCCTTGCATCAATTAGTGGAATCTGCATCTGTCGTGTAACAACAGCGGTGCTTGCAATTTGCCTTTATTTTTTTTTTGCATGTGTTGTTACTCCGCCTTTGATGCTCGTCACTGATTCTTTTAAGTGCGCTGTAAAATAAATAGTGGTGTAAATTGCCAACTTCATTCCGATATTTGTTTAAACTTACTTACAATTTTATTCCGTAAAATAACGTGTGCATGTGGCTATTCTCCCATCGTGATATCTTTAAAACCCCCGTAAGCACATTCGTATCAAGGGTACCACTAAAACAAAACTGACGCGAGAACAATTGTTTTGCCGCTGAAAACTGCGCCTACATTTAAAGTATATTTCAAGAAGACTGATTACGAGCTGCAAACATTTTTTTCGGGAATAAACACGGGACATGCTTAGCATCTCTCGGTAGTGCCCCTTTGCCAGCATTAACTCCAATGTAAAAATCGCATGTCTTTAAGTCTGTTCTTTTGCTTACATCTGGGCAGAGCTTTTCCACCTCTACTTGCGCGAACAGGGCATTCGAAGCGGTGTTTTTCGCCTCGGGCAAACATCTGGCGGTGAAAGGTAGCTCATGCAAATATGATGCAGTCGCACGTCCTTTTCACTGGCCAAGCCTCCAAGGTTACTCCAAGCGCAAAGAAAACAAACGCTGGAGGCATTTAGGCATTTACAATAATGCTGAAAGCAGCGTGCGACCAGCACGGAATTGGTTCGCGTGTCTGTTTATTTCCCCTTCGCTTGAATGCAGTTCCAGTTTACGCTGCCTCTAATGCCACAAGCCTAGCTATGATTAAGTTTGATTTACATTCGACTGCGCAGGGCAGATTCGCTGGGTCCGGCTCGCGTTCTTACTACTCCAGTGGCTGGACACGTCAGGCCCAGAGGCCGAAATGGAGCACGGTATAAAAATAGAGCTGAGAGTGCCTGCATAAAATGAGGATGGTCAGCCCGATTGAAGTATTCTATTTTTTTTTTGTTACCAGGCGGCGCTGAAGTTAGACGTAGTCTTGGGGAAAGTACGCATTGCAAGAGAAAAATAAACGTAAATCCACGGATACCCATTTCTACAAATCATGTGAATGTCCAAGTAACCATTCCAGTGCTTTACATGGTTTGGGCGTAAGGCTTTGTTTTTTTGCCAAATGTTAGTGAATGCCTATTTATCCAACATTGTTGTTGTGATTGCGTTTACTGCACGGGCTAAGGTTTTTTGTTGTATGTTACTTGCGGACAAGTAAGAGACGAACAGACTTCATTTCGGTCGGAGCTTCACTACATGATGACGATGTGTCATCTTGTGTACTGCCAAAAGGATTCGATCTTGAACCCCAGTCATTAGCGACCCTAATATTTTCGTGAGTCCTTCAAGGCATTCACAAATCTTTGTGTCAGACCTAACCTGTGTTCTATCGAACTCATTCATTGTTCTCATTACGTCGTAATTTCGACCGCCTTTCTCTTACCTGACTGCAATTTGTATTTCTGCAGTTTGGCAAGACCTGTCACAACTTTTATTTTTGTGCTACGCCAATTCAAAAGACACTCGCATGCTTAGTTGATGAAGTATTTTTTTTTACCACTCATAGTTTGTTGCGTCTAACAACTGTTATGCATCGATGAGTAATCTTTCTTCCGGGGTTCCCCAAGGATCTGTTCTTGGGCCTCTCCTGTTTTTTATCTAGTTTACCTGACTTATTTTTCTTGTGTCTACTAATATCCATACGTTCGGTTATGATTGCGTCATTTTTGTGAACTTCATTGTAGCAGTTACACAAACAGTTACTTTCTCCATTCCGCTCAATAAAACTAAATAAAGTTACTAACGTAAGGAAGTAAACGTTCGCAAACGTAAAATGATGTGCATATCACGAAGTGCCAACCTACCGTCAGTGTGCTATTTAAACAATGTCACTTTACTAGCTGTCACTTTCAACAAATAGAATCTGCCGCGGTGGCTCAGTGGATAAGGGGTTGTGCTTTAAAACCCCAAGTGCAGCGGCAGCTTTTCTTATGGAGACGGAAAGAGAGAAAGCCTTTGCGTTCGGAATTTCACCGCACGTTAAAGGTCCCCAGTTGGTCAAAACTAATCATGAGCCCTTCACTACGGCCCACCTCATCGTCTGTGCAACGTTGGCGGGTTGAACCTCATAATAAATCAATTTCAAGGAATACCTATATATCTATATACCGACTAATCTAAATTTGACGCTCTATGTCGCATAATAAACAAAGCATGTTAAAATTCCTACACCGTAACTTTTGCACTCCCCAACCAAATTTAAACCTTTATTCTACAAAACACGAATAAGAGCGAAACTCGAGTGTTCTACACCGTCACCGGAACCCTAACCCGGTAGAATAATCACGGCTTACAAAATAGCTCAGAATTACTCTATTCGCTTTACTAACTAGAATTTAAGCTATACTACAAGCATCATATTTATGAAGCCACTTTTCATCTGAAACTATTGCGCAAACTCTGTCACCAGTCCAACCTGCACAATGAACTCACTTGTTACTCGCAATACGTACCACGCCAAATAGATAATTCTCACAAAGTTGGTATGGCCTCCGTTCGAGCTATTTATCACCCGTAAATTACACATTAAACCACCTCCCTTGGGGTAGCAAGGCCATGCATGATAATCACATTATCTAATAGTCTAAAACCAGGCCATTGTATTTATATTGGTCTACCATACGCAGCGTATCCTTATGATTTTTTTTTTGCTCATTCTGCATTCCAACGACGCTCCGAAATACGCTCGACTCTTAGGTAGTGACAAAGAAGCAAAACAAATTTGCGGAGCGTCACAAGCTTCCACCCCGCTCCCCCCCCCATTTCTAGGCGGCATAAATATACATCCAGCTATGAAGCCTTTCCACGAACGTCAAGAAGAGCAGTTATATGAAATTTAACGATTTGATGCTATGGGTCTTTCCTTTTTTTCAAGCATGACACGGCTGGACATCACGACATAAGGAAAGTCTGGATCTTTGAGGAAAACGCCATCGGGTAGACCTATTGAAGAAGCATTTGGCGGCATATTTGTGGGCGCGAATTATGGTTAGGCCTGCCATGAGATTTTCTGTGTTTCTGTCTTATTTAGGCGTCACAGCCTGCCTACGTGCATGTGTTGCCTTGTCTATTCTCCGCTTTACTGGACGCTATCGTGCGTCAGTTACGCACGGGAACTAATTATTTAATTTTATCTCTACACACTGCGTTTATCGAGCCTGCGCCATTCACGCCAGTGCGGCCGTAGACGTTCTATTTCGGCGATTTCGCGCCAGCTTGTTTATTTTATGGCGTCTTTTTGTTACTTCATTGATCCTTTTTTTCTTTTACTCAGAAATTTGAGCTGTAAGCGAAGTCATCATTTGACAGAATTAAAACCATGTAAAGTCCTCGCGATGTTTCCAGCAAAGGAAACACACAAGCAGACATTTTCCTGCTCTTTACTTGTAATGCTGCTGCTTGTTCCAATACAAAAATTTTCGAAATATCCTCGAGTTTGTTTACGATGGATTAGGTCGGAGAAAAAATAGCAAACTTTCAATATGTACAAGAAGGAACTCCAGTCTTAACGTAGAAGGGGAGGGGGTGCCTTGCATTCGTAGTTGACATAAACCAGTAAATATGGGCTTTCTCCTCCGACGCCAGTCGTTTTTGCAAGGCTAAATTTAAACCTTTACAGAGAAGTGAGACGCAGTTCACGAAAGATAATACTACAGATAAAGAGAAATGATGGGACTCGTGCGCGTATTTCACGCGCCAGGCGCGGGCGCCAGCACTCAATTACGGCGGCAAGATGAGAAGGAAATTGGGTCTTGGAGATAGCCATCACAGCGAGAATGTCAGCCCAAGATAATACACGGTTCAAACAGAGGCCTGAAGAAAATACATGTCGGGGACTGGGGAGGAAGGAGCTATAGGGCATTCAAGGAGCAGCGAAAGCGATTTTGCTCGGCGTGAATGTCAGAGTCTAGAAAGTGCATTAAAAATCGATAAAATATAAGAGCTTTTTTTTTCTTCCGACAACATAAACGTAACTTGACCTGATTATAACTGGAGATAAAGTTTCCAAGCGGGGAAGCTGCTTTGTTTTTCTTTCACTTTTTTAAACTTATTTTTCGGATTAGTTGCGGCGGTTGGAGTAAGAGAGGCAAGGGTCAAAATATAAATGTTGTGCATTAATGAAACGCATGCCCTGAAAAGCGTCTGTGTTACAGGACTTGACACTTCATTAAAAATGTCTTCAGAGTTCCCTAGCCGCCGTCTCGCCGTTCCTTTCTCATTTCTTTTTATCTCCTTTTTTAGAATGTGACCAAAGATAATATTTTGGCCTGTGGCGCGTAAAACAGAATACAATGAAATAGACAAAAAATTAACCATCAGTAATTCCCGTTAGTTTTATGTCGCCGCACCTCGTCCTCCTCTTTTTTCCAGGGACGAGTGCTTAACCAAGGAAAGGCACGTCGTCTTTAGTTACAACAGTATTATTTGCGACAAACAGCGCCTGACATATTTATTCCACGCAGTGCAGAAACCAAATAACGTCCTTGTTGCTCCAGAACGAAGAGTTTTCTTTTTTACCACCCCTTTCGTTGCAGGGCCTGAACGGCTGCGAGTAATGTTTAATCCAGGCAACATGAGAAAAAAAACAAGAACTCATTAATCTTCGCATCTGATTGAGCAGTATAAAGTCGCATATGTGCTTTTACATAGACGCATGTAAATACATATGTCAAAGTTTTTCCTAATTGTATTATTTCCGCAAAGCATGGTAAGTAAACCAGTTATTGCTTTGCTGACACCGCGTAGCCTATGGCGTCGATCTTGCCGTTCGCTGAGGGCGCAGGTCCAGTTTGTCCTTGCTGGTGTCAGCTCGCTTCCGGTTGTTGCTAGTATTAAGGTAGGAGTGTGATGCGTTCGTCCCTTCATTACCCACCATGGTGGCTCATTGGCTCACTCGTAGTACTGCTGGCCATAAGTGCGCAGGTCGCAACCTGACCGTGGTGGTTATTATTCTGGTAGAAGACAAAAAGATACCTCCCGTGTTTTGATATTTCGGCGCATGTTAGACATAAAAAGTAGTTTGAAATTTATCGGGAGGCCTCCACAATGGCACGCCTAATAGGCACGTTGCACCGCACAGAGGCCGCTGTGAGCGCAGCCCTTTTCCTACTAAAGTTGTCTGCAGCGCACGCTAGGGCATCGATGAAGGAGCGGAGATTTCTCGAGCAGTTCTAGCCCACTGCCTGCAGCATGCCGCGAAAACAATACCTGGGGTTGGCACTGAGACACGGTGAAAAGAAAGACGGCCTTGATCAGTGCGTCGGTTCCTCCCTGCCATTTGTACTATCTGCAATCTGAGTGGTCGGCTACAATAGCAGCGACTGACGTATTTTAGTCTGCGCACTGTTCGTTCCTCTCGGCCTTGTTATCACGAAGTTACCTTAGATACATTCTTTGTGTGGGCGCCCGTGCGTGACTCGTGATTATCCCGGCTATCGGTGTCTGGGACAGAGCGCCGGCACTTCCGTAATATGAAGGCTACCAACCGAGCCTGTGATACGCGTGGCATCTTTCACAACAAAAAGACCCCCCGGACCACCAGGATATAGAAAACAGCGCTGCTGCTTGCGAGGCATCAGCGCAACGTGCCTAGAGCCCGTTTGGAGCTTGAGTGAGCAAAACCACGAAACTTCTAATCGTCACTAAACCATATTAATCTAATTTTATGGTAAGGGGTCTCGTCTTACTTTCATTTTAGCGTGAGCTACACCGGCCGAGGTTGTACAGTTTCGCGTGGCTCCTGAAGAGCCGTGCTGCGCAAGCGCGGCACGTGGCGGCCCGGTCCACTTGGTGATCATGCGAGGGGTGGCCGGGTGTGGAACACATGGCGCGTGCGTCGCAGCAACACCGTGCTGCGCAAGCGCGGGCACGTGGCCACCCGGTACAGGGGTGGCCGGGTGTGGAGCCGATGGCTCGTGCGTCGCAGCAACACCGGCGTGCGCCTGTGGAACCAGCTTAGCTCTGGGGCGATTGGTGACGCTGCGCCGGAGCCACTTGATAAATATACATGTGTCACATAATGCGTTCACCATGTGTGTGTTATTGAAGCAGCAGTAAGCATGATAATCAAACTAATCCTTGACAATCAGGAAAGCTAAGAATACCCAGCTGAACCTTTACTCACGCTAAGTATATCCTGGCATAGCCGAGCTAATCCACTACTAATATTTTCTTTCGTTACTCGAGCAATATTTGTGATTCCTCATCTCAACCGGACATTGGAAATAAGGTTAGTGAGGAACGGAACGACAACTTTAAATGTCTATCAAGGTGACCTGCATAAATGTTGAGGTTTGAAAAGGAGGCGTTCGTTGTCTATAACGCGTTCCGTAGCGCCTGGAGCCACTAAGTGGGTGCGTAGAAACTGTCTCAGCCGAACGCCACCTAGACCTCCCACTGGCTACGGAGCGGGGCAAGTAATCCCAGGACTTCAGTACCCAGCACAATCGCCGTTCCGCATTCCACTAGGCACAATGGTTTTTTTGCAGGCGACATGGCAAGTGTTTAAAAACACAAAGTCTAGGTAACGTGCGACATATAAAGTTACCCATAGGAAGCTGAGAAACGTAAGCTAGACTTTGGGCCGCACCTTTAGTGGTTGATTAATTCTTCGCGTGTTAGGTGCACGGAGATTTCAAATAGTCATCTTGCTGCAGACGATTGCCCTGGTTCCTTCCCTCGAATTCAATTTTGTTGAACCAATTAGGTTAGCTATAGCCTAAACAACGGCCATCATCACGCCCTGCGTAATTGAATGTCCAGCGAAGCTGTTTTATACCATGCATATGTTAATGGCGGAGGGCAAAGAAATGTTCTTGTCTCCTCGGAGGTCTTATCGCTCACGCTTGGCTTTTTCTGGCCGCAAATACTACGTCCTGCCTAGCCGGACCATGCCCTCGGCGGACTTGGGCAAGAACTGATCTTTTAGGGACATTAGTTCCCTGCTCAAGCCTTCAAAGCCTTCACAAATATTCTGGAAGGAGAATCTTTACCAGGAACAAATGGGAAGAAGCGGTGTTCCATTGTTCACAGGCGCTTTACGAATCCATAATGCGGCTTCGATGCTTGTTTGTTGTTTTTTAAACGCATACTGAGCTTTAATCTGTACGCCTGATTAGTCCTGGCGCATGCGTCGGTGCCAGTGATTGCCTAGGTTTTTTGTTGTTTACGAAACCAAATTTTCCGACCAATAGAGGCTAACAGCTTCCCTGTAAAAACTTGCTTACATCTCATACAGCGCTGTTAGCGATTCGTTTGAAACGTTTCTATCGAAGCATGCAATCGTGATGCTGCAATATACTGGTTTTGTCAACACCATTAACTTTAAGCGAAGCTTTATTGGTAGGGTTTCGTGTTTTTTGTTTGTCTGTCACCAAAAGCTCTGGAAGCCCTGCGCGTTGTCGTCTCGAAGCGCGAGCTGTTTAAGGGGCCCGACATTGGAAAATGAACATCGCAGTGCGTGTGCTACTAGCACACTGTCAGTACCAAACTTGCACGTCATTCAAAATACGATTTGCAACGTAAGCTGACACAATTCATCATTTAGATGTACATCTTCAAAGATAAGTTAATAATAGTCACCATATGCAAGATCAAAACATGACTTGAACCTCAAGTTTGTACGTCTCATCACTTTCATATCTATTTTGAGTAGCGTGAGGGTTCCAGCTACTAGGTAATCCATACTGCTTCACAGCGCAAAAAAACAGGCAGCAGACAAAGTAAATAGGCGACAAACAAGCGCTTTTTGTGGCTCTTTTCCTTGTCCGTTGTCTGCTTTTTTGCGGTGTGAAGTAGTATGCATTTGGAATAGATTGCATATAAATAGGCACGATTTTCAAAACCAGTACAGTCAAAATAAAAGTTTCGGCGTGTATGTGTGTGTTTTTCTTAGTGCGACCGCCGTCAATGCCCTTCGAGCTAAATTCTGAGTGACCTGTATGACGTGTGCTTGAACGCTTCACTCACCATCCAGAATGCAATGGCGCATGAATTTTGTCGCAGGCATATAAATTTTCTGGCTGCATGGACGAGACAGGTAGCTACGTTATAGCGCAAAAAGGATGGCGGCTGCTTTAGCGCTTACGCCCTCGAAGCGGAAGCATTCTTGGAAGTAGAAATTTCCCATTCTTTCACCGTACGTTGTATTACGTATCCTGCTCGTTTATTATCATCGCTGGCTCGCTGGGAGCCGTAGTTCCTCCCGGCATCCTCCAATATTAAGGCCGTGCAAGCGTCGTTCTTAGGGTCATGAAGTAACACTCACTCTTTGCGGGAGATCTTACGCCGCGGTTCGCGCTGGCTGCCGAAGCAAGCTGCGGGCGCTGCGATAAGCCACTGCCGATTTACAACCGCCATTTGCGAGAGGCAAGAAATTTCTTTGCATTAGAGAAACCGGTAGGGAGTGTGCTTCAGACTTTCATGAAACACGTCCTTCTTATTAGCAGCATGCCGGGGATCGTTTCCATGATGAAAAGAATGGTGCACGGTACATTTTGTCTAATACTCCGCTTATCTGGCTCCTTATGTTAGCTTCCAAGAATGGCGGGAACCTTATGACCTTCCCTGTATTTCACGGCCTGACACAAGAATTTCAATATAATTGCGTTATTTCGTCATTCTACTCGAGTGCAACGTGGAGCAAACGAAATATATTTTAGTTCCCTTTTCCAGTATCATAAAAGAAGAATTTGTTGAAGGCGATGCTGATATTCTAATCTTACGTCTTACGTTTTGTTTATTAAAATAATTACGGGAGATGCTGTAATGTTCCTTCACGGAGAGACCGTAATATATTTTAATAATTGTCTACGTGTACTGCGTCATTAGAAACACTGCATGGCATAGAATCTAAGAACACCTCGCTAGTCGTGGACATTTATGTCTGAACAAAGGGGGGGCGGAGTAACAAATACATCTTAATCGCATTACTATGTGATAGAGATGTAATGGCAAAACCGCATGCGGTAGCCTAGAAAGTGGAACGGCAGCCGTACGTCGTCATTTCAGTAAGCTCAGGATATCAACGTACTGGCAGAGATATATTATATATGAATGTCAAGAGAATATTTTATAGAAACAGTAGCGGATAACGTGATCAAAAGAGGGAATGCAGCTATAACTCCACAAGCATATAAAGGGTACAGATGGACAGAGAGAAATTTCATTTAGGCCAAGCTGTATAAAGTGGACGTGGTGGCTGCTCGCTTTGTACTCCATTTTGTTCTGTGCCGTTTTGGAAGCGCCGCCAGACCTGAGCGCGAATACTTTCCAAATGAGGGACGAGGAACGCATTAGCGAGTGTTTCCGCAGCCCGACGCCTTCGTGTCCCTTAGGCCTAACGACGCCGTCAGTCTGTTTGTTTCCGCCATTTTGGCATGAACCTTCTCACCGAGCAATGCACGTTTCGTGCGTTTTTCACCCGGCACCGCTGAGACGGTTCAAGCAGGTAAAGGTCACCTGGCTCTCCACGCTCAGTAACCAGGCCCGATTGTGTTTTCTCCTGCTCTACCGCGGCCGCGTGTGGCTCCTTTCGCCCAGCACGAGCTCCTCCACCTGCAAAGTGGCGAACACGGGAGTATCGGCCATACCATCAGGGTATAGTCCAACTGACTGGCCATCGCAATCAAAATTTAAACGGCCGTCTGGGAAGAGAGGCTTAGAAGAGCGTAAGACATCGGGATATTCTCTCAAACTAGACGCCGTGTTATCCCGTCGCACTGCTTCCGCCGCTGTGGTTACTAGCGCACCAAGCAGAAAGAATGAGTACTTGCGTTTCTCCGCCTTAATCAGTTGAGCGATTTCTTTTAAGCGCAATTCATTTTCTCCGGTTCCAAAAAAACTCGCTGAACTTGCACTGTATTCTACACCTTTCGATGCTCTACGTTGATCATAAAATTCTGGCAGATATACTTGGTTGAAAATGTATTTGCGAATTCCAGCAAAAATTAATAATTGGTAGATATACAAATGCTGTACGTGGCCCTATCGCGCTTCGTAAAGACTTCTTACTTTATTACAAAACAAAATCAACGCCATTACTAAGACTGGCTTATTTGCCACTCCGTGGGCCTCTAAAATTCCCAGGAATCGATTCCATGGCTCTGCCTTTCCTGTTTAAGATGTTCTCAGCAAAAGGGCTTATGAGAGAGGCATTTATTCTATAGTAGGCCTTCTAGTTTCAACCGACCCGAGTTCTGTTATCAAACTTTTCTGCCTTGGGGTGGCGTGCTTCACCAACAGAACTTTCGCTCGGAAGAGCCAACAAAAATACATGCTATTACACTCATAGCACTCCGTTCCTTTTCCATCAGGGTCCTGCCTACTGAACCTTCCCACCCTTCTGGCCTATCACAATTTTTGTGGTGCTGTGACGTAACTTACGAGACCAGGAAGAACGTCAAGCCACAGGCGGGACCTACGACGTCGCCGAGGCTCACCACATCGGCCTCCCAGTCACCCGACCACTGCTTTTGTCCAGGTCGTTTGTCCGAGTTTGACAAACAAAGAACTGTGTTTGTCGTCTTCTTTTCTTGGCTTAACGAATTTGGCGCTTTTCCCCTCCCTCATAACATTAACCAACCTCTGTAGCATCAACACTCGCAAGATCCATGTCGTCCCTTTTACATTGCATATAAATGATTAATCACGCGTCTGGTCCATAATTATAACCACGAAGTTTTGTTTTCATGCTGGGAGTAATGTACTGAGGTTTTCCTGTTTAATAGCGCTTGGATTATGTAGCTAGATGATTCGCTGTGTGACAGTCAGCTGAGTCTGTGAGAACGTGTTTAGAGGTCATGGACACGAAGAGAAAGACAACGCTTAAAAACGCATAATTTAGGATCGGCCGGATATTCACCTGATGCCAGATGCTCAAAAGTATATGTCATTATCGTATAAGCATTCCAGGGTCACATTTCTGTAGTCGTGAAAAGATCTAGAGTCAAGGTAGCCATGGAAGACCTTATGGAAGTCGTAAGTATAGTGAAGCTTGAATCAAGTGGTAGATTAAAAAAAACGAGTTAAAATATTTTGTTCTTCAAAGTGAATAGTCGCCATGTAAAAAGCTAATGTCCACCGCTAAGTCGTTTGCCTCGTTTGGGGCTAAATAGTTTCGAAGTGATCGTGAAGGAAAGAAATGGACAACAATATGTTCCCAGTCCACAACCAGTGGCTAAAGGGTTCAATGTGCTACCAACAGAGCTACAGAAGTGCGTTTATCCCCCTCATTTTGCTAGCATGTTTCTGTGTATATAAGTATATCCGCCGTTTGGAGGTGGTGGCTAGCGCCATTCTGGCAACTTTATGAGTGAAGATATTTTGTTTTATTCTAGGGAACCGTTCCTCGGGCATTTAAGTTAAAACAAAACAAATCCTGCAGTATTTGAGGGAACCAATTGGTATGTGTAGAGAGTCGCTATGTTTAATGATTTGTTTGAAGCTAATGCATTGTACACACTTTCCTCTGCTGTTCAGAGACACGTTAACTCAGCTTTGAACACTTTGTTTTTTCGCGGCGTGTCTTTACTTTGAAGCACGAACGCTGACCAGAGCCACAACTCGACTCGTTCCATTAAAAATCTTCACTAGTTTCTAACTTTACTAGATTTCAAAGTTTTACTACGTGTTTTAATGTAGTTTTAATACGTGTTCGAACAGTTCATTGTTCTCACTTATTTATCTCGACCATTCAGGTACCGTAGAACGCTTTGTTTCAGCGCCAGCACTTTACCCATTATAAATACAAAAAGATTAGAAATTTTACGGGACTCACGAGATGTATTCGGTACACCCGCTGGTAAAAAAAGACGACAGCGTGGTTCCATTGAAACATTTATCTCAGCAGAAACATCGGTGCTGTCAAGACCCGAATCTATAAACTTTGATTCTTCCCTCCGCTTAAGCTACATTACAAAAACTCCATGCCAAACACTAGGAAAAAACACACGCAGTTCGGCTCCCTCGCGTCCACGACGTAGCCTGTTCAGTTGTAACTACTTTTTCACGCATAATCTGCTTTCGGGCGAGGTTGTAAGGGTAACTTTTCTTGTCTTTCATGCTTACGCCCTTGGCTGTCTCCACGTCATAAAGTCGGGTTTCTGCTCAACGGGCCGTCCTTTCTGTCCGCCCAATCCGAAGCGATAAGGTCCACGAGGATAGGGAAGCCTCCTGAATCCCAATTACTGCCTGTTTGCTCGAGGGACTTCGTGGCGTGGTTGCAGCAGTGCCCCGCGGAACTCCCGATGGAACCCGTTCAGCGGTACCGGGAAGCCTGCTGCCTAAGCGGGACCACAGCTAGATCGTCCGTCGTGGCTTAGTTTCTGCGACAACTCCCTCTGCCACGTGTGCGTAAAAACCCGGGGGAGGCAGCGTAGGAGAGGCGTCCGAGGATCCTCCTTCACAACACCTCTTTATGGCCGGACGGGGTGGCTTTTACGACACTAAGCGAATAAGGGCTTCTTCGGGCTAGCCGCCTCCGAGACTAAAGATGACAACGGATCATTCGCCACTGCCTCCCTGTACAGCCGCCCATAAAACCACTAACAACATAGGCGGATAACGAGAGTTGCTCGAGCGCGGACACTTGTTTTACTCGTGAGCAGGCTGTCCAGCATCTTATTTTTTTTCTTACCTTAACAACGTTGCCAGATAAAGAGGGTTGGTAAGGGCCGGAAGTTGTCTAGAAAGTCTTGTTTTTTTTTCCTGGTTTGAATGCCCCTTCTAGGTTGGAGGCCTCGTTACTTCCTTGTTCTTTTCTCCCGGATAGGATGTACTCTCGAGCCGGTACCCTGCTCTTTTTCTTTTATCGTCTACGACCATGGCGACCTCCTGGTCCAGGCGCATCTATGACGAGTGGTTGACTCAATGTTCCTGGGTCAAACGGGGAGCGCCTTGTTTCCCACGCTATTGGGCCATCTGCTTATCTCGCGATGAAACTGCTAAGCGCGACGTCATACTCGGCAGCCGTCATCCTTCTTCATCTTCTTGAGAGCTTACTTGCAGCTTCAATTCACTATCGCTGAGGCGAATCTACCCACAATTTTGGGCGGTAAACTGCCCGTTCGAACGCGGTTGTCTGGTTATACACCTGCATAACCGTACCATTCATTCTGGATATAATCAGTAGGGTTATACTCAGAGATCCCTCCTGGTATGCGCACCGTTACCTAGTCTTTGGGGCCCACGTATTTGAGTAATTACTTATATATTACTGTGGCAATTGATTGAGTGGTTGATGACTTCACTAGTGATAATTTTTATTTACTTACATATATCCGCATTTTTTTGTTAATTTATTTTCTAATTTATTTATATATGTCAAGTATCTCTGATGTTTTGTAAGTAAATAAGGAAGGGTATGAAGGCACGCTGGTATTTATTTATTCTTGTAAAACCGAAACCCCGTGATGACACTTTGGGTCCCTTTGCAAATACAAAGCAAATACATAAAATGGGCAAAGAAAGAAGAAATTTTCAGTGTTCTAAAAAATTGCGGGCACACGCGGGTTCAGTGACGAAGCAAACAAAATAAACAATGAAAGGTGCAAAAAGTAAGCTGGAATAAACGTGTATAGAAATGAGTGTAGGAACATTGTGACAATGTCACGAAAGTGACAACCTCTAATAAGAACAAATGACGGAAAAAGCTGTTGGGCCTTCGGGGCAATTTCATTACAGCAGAAATCACAACGTATTGTTTTTTGTCGTGTCTGCCCTGAGATGGAGACAGTTATTTATCTTGAGGCAAAAGCATGGATATTATTCGCTGTTGCTTAATTTGATGACAGTAACCATCGTGAGTATAATTTATCGAATTCATAATGGCTCGATTATATCAACGTGAGGTTTTTTGGAAACAACTGTGGTACTAAGAATGACAGATAGCCAAGGGATTATCTAAGTAACTTTCTGAGGTGCAGCAATCCATACGCTGATTGCTGCTTGGCGTGCTGTAGTTAAGGCCCAAAGGTTTATATGTTCTATCAAACGCGAAAAATGACTGTGTCGGTCGTCTGTGTTAATAAGACTGGTTCAAAAAGACAACCCATGCGTGCTTTACAGACATTTATTTATTGGTATTTACTTATTGACTTGTAGAATCGTACCGATACATGAGACTTCGGCTAACCACAAACATAAACTGGTCCGAACACACACTAAAACTAGTTGCGGAAGCATCGCAAGCACTTGGTTACATTAGAAGAAATTGTTCATTATCGCCCTCAACATCCGTAAAATTGCATGCGAGACCTTCATCCGAACTAAGCTAGAATAAACTTCTGCTATTTGTAACCCTTGTATTTGTAACCCCTATTTGTAACCCCTGCTATCTGTAACCGATGACATAGAATCAGTTCACAACCGCGCCGCCTGTTTCATCACTTCTGACTATGACTGACATCTCAGCGTCACCGACATAAACGCGTCCCTCTCCATCCCCTCCCTGACCACTAGACGTAACGTTGGACAGATATGCCTCTTCCACAAACTGTATCATCACTTCCATCCCCTCCGCAATTCCTTCCGGCTCACACTATCCCGTTGCTCACACCACCTGCTCAATTCCGTAAGCGTTCAATGACTGCGAGGTTCATCTAACGCATTCAATATGCATTTCCTATTGCATGTCTTGCATATACATATGCATATGCATATGCATGTCTTGCCATTGATGAATGGAACAATCTGTGAGATTCTGTTGTCTGTGAATGCAATCCTGCGAAATTCCAAAAATTATTGTTAACTCATCACAGCGTTTAATTTCAAATCATCTTCATGTCTTGCCACCTGCCGCCTTTTTTGTTTTCTTATTGATTTTGTTGTGTTATAAATTTTCTAATGAACTCTACGTGTATTGAACTGTATTTCTTGTGCCACTATATACTACGACAATTTTGCCCCCTCTACGTTATGTAAAACCCGAATGGGGACCTCAAGGGGTGAATAAAGCATAATTATGATGCTATAAAACGGTGGAAACGAGTGAGGGTAAATGTACGGAAACAGGTAGTTCTCTCTGAGGGAGTCCAAAAGGCGGCGGTGATACGGCCCAAAGAGCCAGCGTCTCTACTAGGGCAGCCGGCCTGGGTTGAGAACCACACTGCTTAATACTTGCTGTCGGGAACGATGAAGACTACGGCATGTCCAGAGAAGATGGTGAATGTCTGGGGTCGACGCCGACGTGGAGCAAAATGAAGGTGTCCGCCCAAACGGAGCCCGTCCATCCAGGGGCCAGGTGTGGGTGACAGCTGGTTTAAGTGCAGCCCCGAGAAACCTTTTGTAGCGCCACCTCCTCAGGGCGGCTGAGCCCACCAGGGAGGCTTGAGCAACACGGTGGAATAAGTGCACGTGTGGAAGGCCGTAGGCCATATATACAAGCGTCCAAGATCGAGCTGAACAAGATCGATGGCCTCATCCGCAAGGTCTACCGCGCCGCCCTGCAGACACCCCCTAACGCAACCACGGATCATCTGCTCCAGCTCAGAGTTTTTAACACCGCCACCGAATTAGTTGAAGCCCATTTATCATCCCAGAGAAATCGCCTAGAACTAACAGAAACGGGCAAGTCTATTTTCGCTACTCAAGGCATTCCGCTGTCCGAACAAACTAAAAGTGACATGCATATTCCACTTGAAATTCGGGAAAACATATTCACAAGGCCCCTCCCCCGACACATGCACCCCGTCTACAACTCAGCGCGCCGCCAAGCCCGTACACGCCCCTTGGACCGGGAACTGGCAAAATGGCCGGAAGCGGTGTACTGTGATGCGGCGGAATACCGCCATCACAACGCCTACGCTCTGGTGGTAACGCGCAACTCCGCTTGCACCTTCTCAGCACGCTTACCATCTTAACTACCTCCTTCACGACTGCGAAGGAAGCGGCCATTGCGCTGGCCCTCACACAACGTCCAACTCCGCCCCAGGTAGTCACGGACACCAAGCTAGCTCTGCTGCATTTTGTACGGGGGACCATCTCTTGTGAAGCCCTCCACATCATCCAGAGTAACCCGCCTCAAAAGATGGTGGACTTGGTGTGGGCCCCGGCTCACACTGGCCTGCCGGGAAACGAACTTGCCCATGCCATTGCCCGCGATCTCACACTCCGGGCTGGTGTGAGCATCGTCCCCCGACATGTCGCGCGCTCCTCCAAAGAACGCCTCATCACGTTCAACGGACATTGTGGAGCACTACCGACTCTCTCGTCGTACTTTATCCCCCGCACATTCCTCCCTCACACCTCACCAAACCCGCTATTGGCGACTCTTGCAGACAGACTCCTTCTCATGCAGAGCTCGTCTGCACCACATCCACCCCTCATCATTCCCGTCTCCCAACTGTCCCCAATGCGGCCAACGTGCCACTCTGGAACATTCCATGTGGGCTTGCCCTTACGACCCCTTCCCTCAAATCTCCAGCAGCGAGCTATGGAGAGAGGCGTGGGGTAGCTCTAGCCAGGAGATTCACGAGGCCCTCTTACTCAGAGCTACCGAAGTCGCGGCTGGCCTCCGCCCAGCCGCCACCAACCCCCACTAACCATGGCTCAAATAAAAGTTTTTTCTCTCTCTCTCTTCTTTGCCGTTGACCAACTTTGAAATTGCGCCAACTGGAAATAAGGGCAGTGGATGCCTCCTGTGAGGTATACGAGACGCCGCACTCGCCTGTTGCTGCTCGGAGTCGAAGTCATCCGGGCCCAAGTGATCTTCACTGTGAAGCTAAGCGTCGCAGCCTTCCCGTGGATGGATTGGGATATTGGTACTTGATGGAGTACCTCCCGGAGGTCTTGGATAGCTTGCATTATGTCTGTAAAAAGCATTACTGGTTGTAATGGTTACAGGTTGTAACAACCGTCAAGGCGTCGGAACTCGCTTTGAGCTCGCCAAGTATTCACGTGGGCCTCTGAGGGGCGTAGCATAGGCTGGTTAGACAAAAAGTGCTATAAAAAGACCTCATCAGCAAAGTGCAATTTGCTTAGGGCGTTGGGTGTTTGAAAACTCAGCTTGTGTTTACCGTAATTTGTACGCTTTTGCGGAACTCTTACTTTTACCACGCAAAGATTGTAACTTATGTTGGTATCAGAAACAGAGTACAAGCGATCCGGTGAATGTATTGAAGGAGCCGCAGAGAATACATTTGTTCGAATTTTATTATGCAGTGTTTAACAAACAAGGATTGCGTACGTAAGTGTTTTGGTGCACCATAATATCCTTCTATAGCACGCAAGGCTGTTTTTTGAAGGATGAGCAATTTTTGGTAATTTGAAGGCGTGAACATACCCCAAACAGGATTACAAAATAAAGTTCTGAAATAAAAAATTGGGCCCATCTCCCCGCGAGGGGGACTCGAGTAAATGCGTCGCATAGGGGGTGGGTGTATTGCGTTAAAGGGGCACTGAGGTGATATGTAAACATTGCGGGATTACTTGCGCAAATTGTAGTCCGGTGTCCCCAGGCCATGTTTCGACCACTCTGGGCGCGTTTACGCGATTTTATTTAGTAGAAAAATTAATTCGAAAATGCTGTCCTCCTCTCTTTACGCTCGCCCATTTTCTGCGGCGTTTTCGTGCGACGTCGCGAGGAGCCGAGCTCGCAATTGGCTGCGCTACCTCACGGCTCCCCGGCTTTCAGACAGTCAGTCGGCCCAGCGTTTCGTCCGCCGGCCGCCGACGGGTCGTCGCAATTCGTTCGCTCAGTTGAAACGAAGCCAGGACACGTTTGTGAATGGAAGAATCTGCCTTTCTTTACTTGGTTAGTTTGTACACTGTATCTAGCTCCAAGTCAAGGTCGCTTCACACAAGCGCTGCACAAGCGCACATGCGACGCTTCGCTGACTGGTACGCCAGTAGGAAAATATCAGGCCTCTTGAAGGCGGGAGAAGAGTCAGCGAAGTCAATATAGGTACTAAGGAAATAAAATCAACTGATATTTTTACCGTAAAGCGTAAAACTAGGGTGCGGGAAGCACTTTTTTGCGCTGGGCGAACAAGCACAGTGGTCAGCAGCACGACTACGCATCTGCGAACGCTTTTCCGTCTACAAAATGCAATTGCTAGACGTGAGCTATTGTGGAAACTCGGGGGACGCTTACTGCACGAGCGCAATACAACAAATAGTCACCTAAGCTGCTTGAAATGCCAAAACTAAATAAATGTGTAAACTGGTTGTACAACATATACCTCATATGTTGTACAACCAGCGGAGCAAGCCGCGTGGCCGAGTTCAACGGAATCAGACACGCATTCCAATATAGAACGAGCAATATGTATATTCGTTTGAATACTTATGTTCCGAATACCGCACGTTTGGTGAGAACCAACTAAACTAGAAATTACCTGTTGAAGGCGGTTAGATAAAACTTTGGCGAATATTTTATAGTCAACATTGCAGAGAGATATTGGCCGTACCCCTAAGATTCCGCTTTGGTTTATCCCGTTTTTATTAAATTTGCCCCAAGTAAAAGGGGGCAAAAAAAACCTACGACGGGTTTTAAAGCCCGACAGTAAGCTGATCGGCCTGTAATTTTTCAAGTCCTTCATGTCGCCTTTCTTATGGATTAGGATGATGTTCGCGTTCTTCCAAGATTTCGGTACCATTGCGGTCATTAGGCATTGCGTATACAGGTTTGCCAGTTTTTCAAGTACAATTTCTCCGCCATCCTTGAAGAGGTCTGCTGTTATCTGATCCTCACCAGGTGCTTTGCCCCCTTTCATTTCTTTTAAAGCCTTCCTTACTTCTTCGGTCGTTACTGGTGGGATGTCTATCTCCTCTGAACTACTGTCCCGTTCGGCATTATCCTGTATGTCCCGGCTACTGTACAGATCCCTATAGAACTCCTCGGCCACTGTGACTATTTTATCCCTATTTGTGATGACATTGCCTTGCTTATCCTTAAGTGCATACATCTGATTTTTCCCCACACCAAGACGTCTCTTCACTGCTTTCAGGCTACCTCCGTTCTTTACAGCGTATTCGATGCTCTCCATATTATACTTCCGTATGCCAGCTGTCTTACGCTTATTGATTAACTTCGAGAGCTCGGCTAGTTCTATTCTGTCAGCTGCGGTAGAGATTCTCATGGTTTGCCGTTTCCTGATTAGATCTTTCGTCTCCTGTGAAAGTTTACCAGTATCCTGTCTAGCCATAGTGCTCCCGACTTCTATTGCACACTCCGTGATGATGCGTGTAAGGTTGTCGCTGGCTTCCTGTGTCGTAAGCTCGGCTCCCTCGTTAAGGGCGGAATATCGGTTCTGCAGCGCGATCCTGAATTCTTCTACTTTACGTCTTACTGTTAGTTCGTTTATCGGCTTCTTTCGTACTAGCTTGTTGCGGTCCCTCCTCAAATCTAGCCTAATTCGAGATCTTACCATACGGTGGTCACTACACCTTACCCTTCCGAGCACTTCCACATCCTGCACGACGCCAGGGTTATCGCATAATATGAAGTCTATTTCATTTTTGTGCTCCCCATTCGGGCTCCTCCAGGTCCACTTCCGACTCTCCCGTTTACAGAAGAAGGTATTCATTATGCGGAGGTTATTCCGTTCTGCAAACTCAACTAGTAGGTCCCCCCTGCTATTTCTACAGCCCAGACCATAGTTCCCAACTGCCTTGTCTCCAGCCTGATTCTTGCCTACTTTAGCATTGAAGTCCCCCCATAACTACGGTATACTGCGTTTTTACTTTAGCCATTGCCGATTCCACATCTTCATAGAAGCGTTCCACTACTTGGTCGTCGTGGCTGGAAGTGGGCGCGTTGCCCTGCACCACCTTGAGCTTGTACCTCTTATTGAGCCTAATTACAAGACCTGCTGCCCTTTCGTTAATGCTATAGTATTCGTCTATGTTGCAAGCTATGCTTTTATTGACTAGCTCTTCTTTTATTGACTAGTGCTTTTATTGACTAGTGCTTTTATTGAATACGCCAACTAACCCCCACTAACCATTGCTCAAATAAAGGTTTTCTCTCTCTCTCTCTTCTTTGCCGTTGACCAACTTTGAAATTGCGCCAACTGGAAATAAGGGCAGTGGATGCCTCCTGTGGGGTATACGAGACGCCGCACTCGCCTGTTGCTGCTCAGAGTCGACGTCATCCGGGCCCAAGTGATCTTCACTCTGAAGCTAAGCGTCGCAGCCTTCCCGTGGATGGATTGGGATATTGGTACTTGATGGAGTACCTCCCGGAGGTCTTGGATAGCTTGCATTATGCCAGTAAAAAGCATTACAGGTTGTAATGGTTACAGGTTGTAACAACCGTCAAGGCGTCGGAACTCGCTTTGAGCTCGCCAAGTATTCACGTGGGCCTCTGAGGGGCGTAGCATAGGCTGGTTAGATAAAAAGTGCTATAAAAAGACCTCATCAGCAAAGTGCAATTTGCTAGGGCGTTGGGTGTTTGAAAACTCAGCTTGTGTTTACCGTAATTTGTACGCTTTTGCGGAACTCTTACTTTTACCACGCAAAGATTGTAACTTATGTTGGTATCAGAAACAGAGTACAAGCGATCCGGTGAATGTATTGAAGGAGCCGCAGAGAATACATTTGTTCGAATTTTATTATGCAGTGTTTAACAAACAAGGACTGCGTACGTAAGTGTTTTGGTGCTCCATATTATCCTTCTATAGCACGCAAGGCTGTTTTTTGAAGGATGAGCAATTTTTGGTAATTTGAAGGCGTGAACATACCCCAAACAGGATTACAAAATAAAGTTCTGAAATAAAAAATGGGCCCTTCTCCCCGCGAGGGGGACTCGAGTAAATGTGTAAAGGTTGTACAACTTACCTCATATGTTGTACAACCAGCGGAGCAAGCCGCGTGGCCGAGTTCAACGGAATCAGACACGCATTCCAATATAGAACGAGCAATATGTATATTCGTTTGAATACTTTGTTCCGAATACCGCACTTTTGGTGAGAACCAACTAAACAGAAATTACCTGTTGAAGGCGGTTGATAAAACTTTGGCGAATATTTTATAGTCAACATTGCAGAGGAATTGGCCGATAGCCCTCACAGATCTCAGCTTGTGTTCATCCGCATTTTTTGGTATTAACACTGTGTGCCCTAAGTAAAAGGTTGGTGGCAAAACACCGTGATCGTATGCGGCTTTGAATATGTCCAAGAGGACGGGGCAGGATATCAGAAAACTTCTGATAAAATTCCCCGCTCAGTCCATCCGGTCCGTTGAACAGGTGGCCCTTATCCAAATTGACCTTGCGAAAGCATTTGATCGGGTGTCTCACGACTTTTTATTTGCACTATTGGAAGCGGCTAATGTAGGTGATGTGCTATATAGAGGCATTCAGCTTTGCTACAAGAATTGTAGTACACAACTTGTCGTCAATCGCATCCTCTCGAAGCCAGTTCAGATCAGATCGTCTGTTAGACAGGGCTGTCCTCTATCGCCGCTACTGTTTGCACTGTACATAGAGCCTCTTTGTGTTAGCATACAAAAGAGCCAAAGAGTACGTGGTTTTTCGTTAGCGTCATGTGAAGTTAAAGTTCTTGCGTATGCTGATGACATTGCCTATTTTTGTGTTGACAAGCGTAGTGTTCACGAAGCCCTTGCATTGACTAAGGAGTTTTGTGACGTGTCTGGAGCGGTCATGAATATGGAGAAAACTTGGCCTGTGGGGAACCCAACCTTCCAAATTTGCAGGTATTACGTGGGACGGCACACCGCTTGAGTACCTTGGCGTGCCTTTGCACCAAATAAGGAACTCAGGGCCACACTGGTCTTCAGCACTCACGCATGTCAAGCGTGCCTCGCAGGCATGGATGGGGCGAGAACTTTCTGTATTTGCCCGTGCGCAAGTCTGCAATGTCTTCTTGGTAGCAAAGCTTGTTTATGTGCTTCAGGTACTGCACTGTGCGCGGGCGAAAGTCCAGGCTCTACACAGAGTGTTTGCTACCTTCGTGTGGGGTTCTGAATGGGAGCCAATGCGCAGAGATAATTTGTTTCTTCCTTTACCGTCTGGTGGTGTTGGGTTAATGCATTTGTTTGTGCACCAACTTGTGTCTCGGTTTTTCTTCTACAAGTCGGCGGAGCATCCATTTTTACGTACTGTAATTCAAGAGCGCATAAGTTACCATTTACCGTTTCTCCTTGTTTCTACGGGTGAGGTGAACCAAAAGCCGCCATGGGTTTTCTAAAAGAAGTTGTAGATACTTTTCATTTCCTTACTGCGCGGTTTTCTCTGGAGTACCTGTTTAGTCTTTCAAGGACGGCTATGACGAACACTTTAATTCATAATCTATTCCCCGTGCCTCTTTATCGCCAGCCATACTTGCGGGACCATACGAATAATGTTTTAGACCGTGTCAAGCGTATGTGCGTGCCGCCAAATGCCAAAACGTTTTTCTTTAAGCTTCATTCGCAAACGCTTCCAGTTAAAACATGGCTGCGAGAAAAGGAATGTCGATCCCTTGGTCAGACAATTGCCGCTTGTGCAACCAACCAGAAACTATTGACCACTGTTTTGTGCTGTGCCGTGACGCGGTGTTTTTCTGGGACGTTTTGCAACGGACACTAAAAAAGGACATTGATATCACCCCATACACCATTCGCTTCTTGCCATTTGAGGACGTTAATCGGGTGCCGTATGACGTTTTTGTGCTCCTAGGTTTGTTTAGCTTGTGGAAGTGCCGCATGACTGATCGGCATGCTGAACCCCCTAGGCCGACCAAGGTCATTTTTCGGGAACAGGCGGCGTTGGTACGGAGCGTTTACGTTGCGCAGAGTGATCCACCAGAGTGGCTGCATCTTTTGGATGCGTGCGTTTGCTTGCCTGAGTTTTGAATTGGTGCCGACCTTTGTTAGACTGACGTGCTTACCCTTTGCTGTCTGTTAGTGTTTATATTGTGTGTCAATTGTCTTGGCTGACTTCTCTCAAAAATTTCCATGTATTAAAGAAAAAAAAAAAAAAAAAAAGCCCCGTGGCCGAGTGGTCTGGGGCGCTAGGTGTGTCGCCGAAAGTGTTTTGCAAGTCACAAGTTCGAATCCCCTCGGGTACGCGCTTTTTTTTTTTGTAAGTTAACTTTTTCGTTTTCCGTTCGTTTTCCGCCGATGTTTTCTATATATTTTTTTTTTGTAAGTCAACTTTTTTGTTTTCCGCCGATGTTTTCTATATTGAGTTCGCCTTTTTTCGGGCCGCAACGTTCATGGCTCCACGAACTAGTTCACCGAACCCGCGCAGGCTGGCACTGGCGCGCTAGCGAGTTCTCGTTGGCGTGCTGTTGCCATAAGCACCGACTGCTTGCGGGCAGTGGGCACAGGCCCGAATGAACAGACCCTTGGCCTTGTGGGAGCACGCTTTTTACGATACAGGCATGAGTGAGGCAAGCTCCAAATATTGGGGAAAAGCGCATGACATTTGGGCGTCCGCGGGTACGCGGAGGGCGTCCATGCACTGCGTAGGCCTCGGCTAGTGAATGCTACGATTCCACGCCGTCCTGGGAGGCTTATCTTTATGCATTTTTACAGCTGACAAGATGGCAGAAGCGCGGTACGATGATTACTGAGTTATTGAGAATGCCCATCCAATAACGCCACCGGTTGTGTTTTACAGAATTGAAACCGAAACCGAAACTTGTTTGGTTGCTCACCTTGGGCATCGTCCAATCACGGTGCCCGCTCCTCCCAACGTCACAGCTTTAGTTGGTGCGGCCGCCGCAAACCGCGCATGGTAGTTTTTCTTCTTTCGCGCTTTGTAAAATAATTACCGATTTGTCAACCGGATAAACGATGAAAAGTGTGCGAATTTGAGCCTGTCTACGCAGTGCAAGCAAAAACGGGAGCTTGACAAATTTACTTCAGTGTCCCTTTAACGTTTAGTGTTTGGGGAGTTGGTGGTAGTGAATGCGTTGTATCAGCAGCTTCTTGAGGTAGTTTGAATGAGTCAAGGATATAAGGCGCGTTCGTAGCCTCCCATTCTGTGTCGGCTTTGTGACGCAGTTGGTAGAGCACCATGTACATTGCGTTCCGCCCGCAGGGTAGAGGGATCGAAACCAGGCGCCGGATAGTATTTTTTTTTATATAGTGTAGGGGGAGGGGTGCGGACTACGACTACGGACGTCAACGCGGGTGGCATCGTGAGTTACTGAAATGCTCTGCATTTAAAAAAAAAACAGGACCACATACACAGACACTTTCAACCGACCAGAATGTACACTAGAAATCCTGAAAAATAGGCCAACATGTTTGCTTATGTCAGAAGCAGTTCTGCAATACAATTGTTTCAACAATATTGGGGGCTTGAAAATAGTACATTTTATTGTATTTTTATTTAAACAAAGCTTATTTTCGTGCAACCCATCCCGAAGGTTGAATAAATAAGCATTGACCATATTTTGAAGCGCTTCTAATGAACGCCAAGAGAAAAAATCTCGGGCCCTCTCCAGTAACATCAACCCTGGGGAGTGGCGAAGCATGCAGTGTAAAGTGTATTCTTGGCAGCTTGGCGTTCTTGCCAATTGAGATGAAACCTTTGCTGTAAAAGGCTCTTGTCTTTGAAGCAGGAAGCTCTCTACCGCGAGGCGTTATTGAGTTTCCCGGTGTTTTAGAGTCGTGTCCACATGAGAAGATGATTACGACGACGACAGTAGACGCCAACAGCCCCTGCCCCTAATGGGCTTCACCCCTAAAAAAGGTTGGCGTCATCAGGGTACAATGCCAGATCAGGAGAGGAATGTATGCCGGCTATATATGGCATTGTTATATGTAATGAATATTAACGGCCTTAGTATTGATCGCTGCGGGACACCATGCTTTACTACCTCGATATCGGAGGATGTTATTTGTTCGAACAGATTGTCTGAACATTGCCTCTCTAAAGTCATTGCCGACATTCGTCATTCCTGTTCCACTAAGCATAAATTGACTACAGCTAACCACCTCTAACGGCCTCACAGAACGCCTAAAGCGCAAGCTCGCTCAACATGCTTTCTATGTATGTTTTCTCTTACTCCCAGAAGTAGGAGGCTGCCTTGCCATTTGTCACCTTCGCCTACAATTCGTCCCGCCAAGAAATAGCTGGTTACTCCCCTTTCTACATGCTCTTTGGCAGGGAACCCGCTTTACCCTTGGATACCCTGGGCTCGCCGGCCTCAGCTCCACCTAGTCAGTACGCCAACCACGCCGTCGCCCGGGCTGATCTTCCTCGTCAGACCGCTAGAACACGTTGCAGTTCCTCCCAAGCGTGCCCTAACTCCCTCTTTGATAGCCACCGCATCAATGTCCAGTTCTAGCAGGATTCGTTGCCGCTATTGCGGTCACCTCAGTGTCATGTAAGGACTCTCCGCCAAACTACTTTCTTCCTACACCAGCCCTTAGCTTGTGTTGTGCCGAGTTACCGACGTCACTTACGAAATCACGTCGCACCCATCTGCCTCTGTCCAGCCTTCCACGGACCTTGTTCACGTGGCCCGGCTTAAGCCTTACAACACCTACCTCTTCATATTATTTCACCCGACGCCGTGTCGGTGTCTTTCCGCAATGGGGGGGGCACGGACAGTTAAGTGAAGATGAGGACAGCTACGGACGGATATGCACTGTTTGAGCTGCATTTCGCTACGGCAACAAGCGCTTTTAGCTACCGGTCTCTCTGCTATACCGGTGTCATTGTTCATCACTGTAAATTGTATTTCCTTGCTTCTGCCTCGTGACTATACTGGGACCTATTACTCAGACAATTCCGCTATAGGTTCAGCGCAGTACCTCCAACCGTATAGATACAAATTAATAAGGGTGCCATGATGTACGCAATCAAATGCCTAGGGAAAATTTACGCAAAAAAAAGTAATTTCATTTGCGGAATATATGCTGCGGCACAATTAATGGCAATGACATGTGATTGTAGGTAACCACAGTTTTGGTACGGGAATGCAGGTAATGTCAACTGAAGAATATGCGCCTGCGTTCGAATTCACGGCCTTCCAAGTATGTGTCCGGACTCGAACCCACGACCTTTTAAACTTGTGTCGGGGCTTCAACCAGCGCACTTTCAAGTATGTATGGGATTAGGGTGGATTAGGTTGTATTAGGTGAATTAAGATGGATCGGTAAAACAGCACGGCTAATGTGTAGATGGGTCGGCGTGTATAAAGGAGGGGACCGGCAAAACAGTACGCCAGGACTTCAACCTAAAAGCACGCAAGCAGCCTTATGAGGCCGAAGAAGTTTTTAGATGCAGAGCATCTGATTCACTCGCCTTGTCCCTCCGGGTCGTCGTCGTCGTCGGCGGCGGCGTTGCCCGGCCCCTCCCCCATTCTCCTCGCCGCGCCAGCTGCGCTCTCCGCGCTCACCCCCTCTCCTCTCCGATAGCGAACACTCTCTCGCGAGGGGCATTGGATTGGATTCGATTGGATTGGTTGGATTGGATTGGATTGGATTGGATTGGATTGGATTTGGATTTGGATTGGATTGGATTAAAGTGGATTGTGTTGGATTGTGTTGCGTCATAGCCGCGGCAGACGCGCTGGGGCCGGCGCATGTGCAGTACTCTCTCTTCCGCGGTTTCCTCTCCTTCGGGCGCGCTGCGCATATAACCGGTGTGCCGTTCTCCGGCGAAGCAACATCCACGCTTGGCGCAAACACCTAGAGTCCACGCCGCTTTACAAGTACGCCAACGTCGTCATCGACTGGGACCGGCTTACGCAGTCCCCTCAACGTTATGCGCGCTATAAAACGCGGTCCCTTCGCCGCTCCGCCTATGCGTCGCATCTACACAGGGGTTCCCGCGAGGGGAGGTGGGAGTTTTTTCTCTGGGATATATGCCGGTCGGTCTCAACTGTATTAATTATGTCAAAACCGCACGTTCTAGAAGAAAGTGATCGAATGCCTCTCTCGGTTTGCTTATATTTCTTCTTTTTGGTATGTTACCCTTTTGCTCCTCTTTTGTGACCATTATGGAGTGGCACCAATTCTCTCCGTTATAAAGCAATTCAATTGCATTTTTATTAAACCAACGCTACTCCCCTCTGTTCTGCTCTCACGTCTTGCTTTAACATCGGATCAATGTTTCGTCTGCGCTAGCCATTGCCGACATGCAGCAACTGTGCATAGTACCAGTAGGTGTGCAAGTTGTTTGCCTATGTTGGTTTCGAAGACGTACCATGGCTCCGCCTGCGCGTGACGTCACTAGCCGAATGTCGGGTGATATGGTCGGCAATCACACCACATTTTCTCCACTCCTACCACCCCATGCTTTGGGTTCCCGCCAATTCGTGCTGTCCACGGTATTCGAATGCACATGACTCAAGAAAGTAACGTTCTGATCACATAAGAATGCCCCGGTGTCCCCGGCGTTTCCGTGCAGTTTTCTCGCAAGTAGTAGACTTCACCCGATGGGGGAACACGAGGCTGTTCTAGAAAGACATATAGTTAATTCATTGTAAGTTATACGTGCAACTAATACATGACTGGTCTTGGAAGGAGGACGCAATCGCGCCGCCGAATTCTACCCTCATCTACCGTGCGGTGCACAGGTCGTGTCTCGAAGTAGGCCACAGGTACGGACATGGTCAGTGCACCAAATCACAAATATGCCTCCAAGTGCTTGAAAGAAGTGCCGTGTTCGTTCCTGCCGGAAGCACCGGTATCTACTTTTTAAGCGCAGGCGCGTGCGGCCCGCCGGTGAGATCAGCATGACAATGTCTGAAGCGTTCCGCATTCTCCTGTTTAAAACTCAAGAGAGCAAACTCACAGTATGGCGAGGGCCGTATATCTCGGTATTACGTTACGCCATACTTCACAACTGAAGCGCCAAGTTGGGCGAGTTGGTTACTAACTCGGGAATTCATCGCACTAGCGAACATCTAGCGTGTGTTTCGCCTCCTCTTTAGCTTTTTTTCTGTCTTAATGTTCGCTAGTGCGATTATATTCCTACTTAGTTCACGCTTTCATATATCATATTGTCAGCCGCTAACTCCCCGTGCAATCGGAATGACGTTTCGTCTCATGCCGTAAGACTCAACTTCAAAGTTGCCTAACTTAGGCCCAAAACAAAGTAAACTAGGCCTATCAGCACGCACCCCATAATTATTCAGGAGCCGCTACAGGCGCCCTAGGGAGAACAACACCGGCACCTACTTTTAACAGCGATTCTGCTTGAGATGGTGGTTGGGCCAGAGAACGTGCGCGAAAAGCCCTCGCCGTGCGAGGACCTCATCGTAGTTTTGCCTCGCTGCGAGGCGGAATTCGTTTCACCGCTTGTCGGAGGCACGATGCATCTGGTACAAGCACTGGTTTGGAAACGCATTGCCGGGTGGGGGCGGGAAGGGGGAAAGAGGGTCTTGCTCTATCGCTTGTTCCGACGAGTGGCGCAGTTTTTATAGTAAAAAAAGACCAGTTATTGCCAAAACGAAACAATTCAAAAGGTCGAGAAGCAATAGCGTTAATACACTTTTTAATTTTCGTCCCCCACTCCAGACCACACAAGCCGAACGGTGGCCACCGACCGAGTGCGAGCGAGCGAAGCAACTTTATTAAAAATGCCTGCAGAACGATTAGCCGTCCCATGTAAGGAAGGCGTCACCGTGACGCGGCCACGACGTCTTCCCGGCTGTTGGCGCCTCTACTCCGGCCGCGGCCTCACTACTCCCTTTGGTCGACTGCGCCTGCCCCTGTTTTGGGGTGGCAGCCTCCCTCCGGTTTCGCTCGGTCGTTGCCTTTCGAGGGCCGCCGAGATCTGCTGGACGGCCTGGGCTTGGACTTCTTGATCGTAGCAACGCATTCCGGCTTCGAGCCGCGGCGGGATTGTTGTCATTGTTGTAGCTTGCTGCGGGTTCTTGGCACAGTCCCACAGGATGTGAGCCGCAGTGGCTCTCTCCTTTCGGCACACACAACAAAGGTCACTTACGTAAACACTGGGACATATGTGCAAAAAGTTTGAGCTAACGCTCGCCCCGCTGCGCCCGCTGCTACTCTTGGAGCTTCACCGCAAAGCCGCTGGGCACGTGTACATTGCGCATACTTTAATGACCGAGTGTCCATTGCCCTCTGGGGGCTAACGACGACACGACGCAGAAAACTTGGCCGAGTCTTCAAGCATAACCGCGCATGCACTTAGCCGAAACAAATATAAGCTAGGTGATATGCCGCCAGCTACGCTATTTGGCCAATCTTTGCGGCAATAGTGCGAAGCAGCCCCTATGTTTTTATGTTTGTTTCTCTCAGTGGCTGCTTTCTCGTTTAGAAGTTATATCGCATTTTCAAACATTTAACTCAGCTTAAACCAATCGACTGACGTGCCATTCTAGGCAACGTTGTCGAGAATTGCGAGTAGGGTAGTTTAAATACAAAGGTACATTTGTGGCAAGGCTGAAAAGTTATCTTGCGCGATTTTTATAGCGAATTCCTTGCCGGAAGTTTCTGATAGCGGTGTTTTCCTGTGGCGTCGCAGGTGATATCGAGCGAGAACGAGCGCGTGCCCCCAGCTTGCCGGGAAAGATTCCTCCCACCCGCGCACGCATGGCTGCGGGAAAATGTACCGGGGGGAAAACGCCGGAAGCCACTCCTAGCGTCGACGTCTGAGTGCTCTTATCTATAACGACCGAGTATTATAGGCTTCTGACGTGACGAGGCCTTATGGATGCGGGCTCCCTAAAAAGGCTTCTTCCCCGCGCAGCTGGCAATACTTTTGGTAAACATCGTAAACCGTGGCGAAGGGAGGCGCACGCTACTTTCCTCTCCATGTGGCTTGATATAACTGTTGGGGGAGGAAAACGCGACACAAAATAAGTATGCGGGCACGCTATGAGAAAGCATGGGCAGGTTGTGTCTGTTTTTGCGTGCCCTGCCCGGTTAAGTACGTCACGCAGGCTCACTAGGATGTAAGACTGTTTTCAGCGAAAATGCGTCCGTGCGTACCTACGTTCCCCAGGCATTTCTGTTTTCTCGTCGTGGCCGTAAAGCTGTACACGCGCTTTCGTTTCAAGAGATCCCTCTGCAATAACTCAACGCCCACTCGGCCGCTATGAAGTGGTGTGTTGGTATGCGTGATCTTAGCATGCAAATAACGTTTCAAGGATAAAATAGCAACCATTTTCTTTTGAAACGAATGAGGTATAGAGCACAGAATGTGGAACTGGGTAGTTGAATAGCTACATGTTTAGCTAGAGGGCTTTTAAAATAATGTTAGGCGTTCATTCCTGGTGGCGTGTGCTCCGTTGGGTGCTAATAGATGCGAGATACCCATCCCCACTCGTTCTACTCCACATGCTAGCAAGGCGTGATAAAACGGGATGAGCAACCAGTGCAGAATGGTGATGGTTACGGACTACACACCACTTTCTCATCCGAAAAGCAGCATCACCACTGCGCTTCTTATTCTCCACTAGGTCGTCGGAGTAGCGAGACAGAACTCCTAGATCTGCTGGAGTTCGATAATGATGACGACGGGAAGAAGGTTTTGTCGCGACGTACGCATCAACTATCCGCTCCCAAGGGAGGCGGGTTGTAATGAAAAGTGATTTTACTCTACTGTGCACTTCTCTTACACGTCTCTATAGACAGCGTTAGCAATATCGGCCCCCTTACTCGCTTATGGGACCATCCGCCGTTATCTCAGATTGGGAGCCGGGTCGTCCACTCATTTGGCTCAACTTAACAACGGCATGGGGACGATGGCAATTCGTCGATGAGCAAGCGCTTAGCTTTATGCCAAGAATATTTCAAATTCCCCCTAACATTCAGCCTGTGTGATTGTAACCAGGGGTTGCAACCACGACCTGGTGCGCAAAAGCTTAGTTAACACTTAAACTGCGTTGAATGTCCTACGGCCTCCGCAGCCCGCATGTCACAAGGCGCGGGCTACAAGAAGCGCGATGGTCTTGTGGTGCAGGGACACTATGAGGTAGGTACGGCTCTGTGGCAATTACAAACTATGTTTAAGCTAGTGCATTGTTGGAATGGGAGAATTACTACTAGTGAATCATTCAGTAACAAGGGTTACCACCAAGTTATAAGATCAGGCACGATGAAATATTCGTTGAGAAAATCAGTGAAATTGACACAATAAATAGTAAGATGGCAAGTTGGGCTAGTTGGTGCGCATTAAGATTCATTAAGACGCATCAGCGCTGTGCGTCGTCCACTCTTCCTTTTTGTCCCTGTGTTCCTTGCGCTGTTTTTCACCATGAATAATAAATAGTACATTGGGCAGGTTGACATTAAAAGCAATGAAAATTCTGTGATCTTCCCTATAACTGAGTTCAATGAAGCCGCATTTCTCGTGCAACTTCGTCAGGAGCGTTCTGTGTCGTCGTGACATGCTGTGCTTTGAAAAACAGGCGTCATGCCAGAGTTTCATACGCTACCACTATTCATTTGCCCTGCCAAATTCTTGCCTGTGCACTTGCTCCGCACGGTGATCTTCGTCTGATACGGCGACTCACATTATCAGACTTGTCATTGCATAATGACTAAGTTCCAATGCTTGATTCTTTTAAGTTGGTTTCAGCAGGATAAACGCTCAGCTCGCTGCAGCTGATTCATCGTTTGATGCCCAAAAAGATGTAATACAAGAAGTAAAATTACCAGTAGTTGAAGAGTAGTTAAAAAGCGCTCGCGTTGTCTACTTCTTGTGTTACGTCTATTCAGGCTTTAAGTGATGTAACTTGGTTTGTTCTGTCTTTTATCCTTATCTCAGTCGACAATGGAGACAAAGAAAAATTATGTAGTTGTCGTATTCTTGTGTCGTCATTCGGTCTGCTGGCTATGTCACGACAGCATGATGGCTGTCGTAGCGACAGGCAGTCCGTGTGGTGACTACAGGAGAGTTTGTCGTTGAGAAAATTTACCTTGTCGTTACGACATAAATGTGTGTCGTAACAACATATGGATTTGTCGTAACGACAGGGGTTCTGTTGTCACAAGAATGTTTGTTGTCGTAAGAGCGAAATCCTTGTTAGCTTTCTCCAGTATTTTAGTTGTCATTTTAGACTGGGATGTGTTTCTTTGTTCAACGAAGCTGCCGTTTAAGGACGCTTTTCTACCTTCTTTTCTAACACTTTCTACCTTCTTTGTCTGCATTCTGCCATTGACAATGCACTTGCATTGGTGCATTTCAAGGATGTTTAAAAGTGAATATGAATAGACATAATTACCGTGGTATCTTGGGATTGTTGACCGATCATATCGATAGTAAGCGCATGAGAAACGAAGGACACGCGGAGTAGACGGGACATGCGTACTTGTGGGTTCATCGTTCCCCCTGCGCTGTTTCTTGGTTTGAATGGACATACTAAATTTACATGTGCAGGGAAACAATTTTGAGTGTGCCATAAACTTCTTAGAAGCAGTATCCAGAATTATGCGTCCAGGGAACATTGAAAACGCAAGTTAATTTTTTCAGTCAGTGATTGGACACTTGATAAATAAGTACTTATTTAAAAAAAAAAACTTCCTTCATTAGGGCGATTTCTGTTGGTATTTAACCATTATTCATTCAACAAGCCATTCGAACAATAATATTGTTAGCGGTATAGCTAAACTACGTCTTTGGTGTGTGTGTGTGTGGGGGGGGGGGGGGTGAGGAAGACGGCCATGTATTTAAATGATTTGGTCACTGTTTATATAGTGCCGCATATGAGTCTTTAATTGTTGTATGAGAGACTATGTTTTGTCTCCCCCTTTTTCAAAAACCCTGCCGTTTATTTTTCTTTTAGGTACTGTGAACCGTGAGACCCTGTCTGAAATGCCGCAGTCAAGCACGGACGCCTCGTTACCAGTTTACAAATACAACAAATACTGCAGCTCCGATGTGCAAGCAACCTTCCATACTGCAGCCTAATAACGTTCCACACAAAGCTATAAAGTACAATGACAAACTCAAAACAATATTACAGACAGCAAAAATACAACACTATTCCCCTTTACTACTCATGGTTCTAATTAAAGTGCCGACCACACCGACGCCTTCCGCGGAAGACGGTGTAAATCTCTGGCGGTGCATCAACACTTGGTTTGCATATGAAACACTACAGCCGACGACGGCGAGTTATCTGCCACGGGAAGTTTATGCAGAGCGTCGCGAGGGCCGTTTGCCTTAAGTTGTGGTGGCGGGAGGGTCGACAAAAACAACGTCCGGTTGTACACTCCTCGCAAGGCCCTGCTCTGCACCAGAACAAAGACAAACTCACTCAAGCAGCGCATGGCGGACGTATCTGAGGTGGGAATGAGGTTGAATACAATAGTGAGACGGCGGAGACAGCTTCGTCGAAAGAGCCGCTTTCCTTTCGCCGCCTTGAATAAATGAGGTCACTTAATCACGATAACGGCCGGCTGCTTTCAATATATCGGAGAGCGGTACACTTCTCATTTATAAATGAGGCGCGCGTGGAAGCGATTTATTATGCGTCGATGCCCTTCCGGTTGCTTAATGACGACGCTGCATGGTTGTATTTTTATCCCCGCTGCAATGTCTCTTGATTTATTCATCGCCAGGGCCCCTCGGAGGACGATCGCTGCCGTTACTCGCACACGACGCTACTAGTGCTGGGCCAAAGCTTTAAAACAACGCGGTGTTGACCACCCCACGATAACGAGCGACTAATGCTCGTTGGCTGTTGACGATAGCGACCTCCCTGTTTATTCGCGCGCTGAGTTGCTGCTTGCTCGATTCTCGATGTCCTTCGTGTTGGCGCACGTGGAATAGCAAGCGTTGCTGGGGTGTCGATGCGCCACCGTTTGTGCTGAGCAGTTTGTCCTTTCTTCTCCGATAAGTTAGTGCGGTTTCCTCTCCTAACGAGGTCGTTACTCTCTCCTGTAGAGAAGACAGCAATGATAAGAACAAGACAAGTGGAGAGGGGGTAGTGAACGAACGTGCAGTGAGGTCAACTATGCGGGAGCTTGATAGAGTTGCAAATCCACCGCTAAACGGAACTAATGAAACAAAAGTTGACGGCAGCCACCGATCCCTCTTTAGCGGCTTCTGCTCTTACGCCACATCAACTGGTCCGTCGGCATTTCGAATGCAGTGGTATAGGATATACGGCAGTAGTCCAAAGCTGTTAGAAAACCGAGAGTTACCACATTACTTCTTCATTTTTATGCGCGAGTGAGTGTACCTAAACTGGTAGATTGCTATCACGGCTTGTTGGCGTCGGTCAGTCAAAGCGCCAGTCTTTAAGTCATGGAGCCCAGCTCTGCGGGCACTCCCCACCCTCCCCCCCCCCCCCCCCCCCCCCTCGCCCCTGCAACTCGTGCTCGCATAAACCGGCACCGGTCATGGGCGCATACCAAGGCGTGAAGTACACCGGCGAAAATATTGCTTGAAAAGCCTTTCAAATTCAAGAAGGATTATGGGCTCACGCCGGCGTTCCAGCCGGGCAAGTACCTCTTAAATTCTCACCTGCTCTGCGAGGTGGAATATGAGGCGGCCTTCGGTGATTTTTACGCCCAATCGCGCTTCTGTGTTCTACGCAATTATCTGATAACGGCGCTACCGCTGTTGTAAGGCGTAGCGCAACTTGTGAAAGAGGCATATGGTGGTGGCGAGGGAAACAGCACTTGTGACAGAGCGCTAGGGATGGCAAGAAGGAATTCAAGAGCGGCGCCGAGTAATTCGGCTTCACCGAAATGAAAACTGGGGGGAAGAGGGGGTAGACATATAGTGCTTCGCAGTAAAAAAAAGTGTCGTCGTCCCATGCGCGACCCACTGGCTGAAGTAACCATGGTGAGGACGACGCTGTAAACAAACGCGGGTAGAGCTGCCGCCGTCAAAAATCGCGGACATAGAGCGAATTCAGGCGGCCAACCATGAAATGAGTGCTTCGTCTCGGACAAGGTCGGACTTCGCCATCACAAGCCGCCGAGCCAACAAGTAGTTGTGTCTTGTCGGGATAATAACTTCTTTCTGTTAGCTTGACCAATATGCCTACTATTTTTGGACTTGCCTCTGCAAAAACCAGAGGGTAGATTTCTGACACAAATAGCCATCTCAGGGCCCCTTTAAAAATCCCGGGCGACCTCCACTAAGGTAAAATGTGGGGAGGGGCGAAGCACGCGGTGTGTATACGTGTATTCAATGATGTCAGTCTCTGTTTTGCCGCACGGGTGCGCTGAATGGGCCCCGGAGACCGCACCCAGTGGGAAGAGCAAGCATGCTTACTGAGGCGGTGGCGTCTTGTCTTGTGTTGAACCGGGTTTAAGCAATTCGCCTGCGCAGTGCGATCCCCGCGCCTCGCACTGGGGCCTTGATCTCGGTGATCAACGAGGCCCTGTCACCAAGCCTATTCTGGTTTATACCGACCACCCGGCTCTAGAGGCCTAGCGTCGAGAGCCGGTGGGAAATGAGACGTTGGAAAACGAGTGTCCCGATGGTAAACCGTGACTACATGAGATGACGATAGGAGACGCCGACAGCCCGAGCCCTTAATGGGCGTCGCGCCTAAAAGGATATATCAGGTCATTTCGAGCCGCATGAGGGCCTACTTTCTCTTTGTCCACCAAGGGACAGACATGGGTAGAGGAGCCACGCGCCATTATAGTCACATTGCAATGCAATGGATTGTCTTTACGCTGCACAGGCGCACACACCACCTTGTAATAGCACCGCCTTTACTAACGAGGTCCTCGTTTAGGATTGCTTGTTTGCTTTCTTTGTCCCGCACATTGCTTCCTGGGTTGAGTGCTCAGAGCGCGAAGAATACAAAAACTGTCGTTCCTCGAGCAGCCTACATTACTCTCTTGTTTTTTTTTCGTTAATGCAACTTTTCCGTGCTGTCGTCAGCCATTATGGAAGCAAGTGTGCCTCATTATAACCGGCATTGTTTCGCCCCCCCCCCCCCCAACGTACGACACTTGTTTTGTTGCAGACGCTGCCACGTTCTCCATTAAACACGCTCCTGTATAATGCAGTTATGCTGCACGTATTGTTCCACGCCCATTAGTCTAGTCCCCCCTCGAGCCATGTGCACGATAATCTCGAAGAACACAATGAAAGCGCAGCTGGAGGCTCTGCAAGAACCGGAAGGAGGTAAGAGGATGCCGCATCCAGGACCACCATCACCGGGGTTCATCCTCGCCTGAAATATGCATCAGCAGCAGCAGGCCACCGCTGTCGGCGTCGCTGTCGTCCACTGAAGCAGTATTAGCGACGACGGCAGTTGCCGGGACCGTTTTGACTCGGTGGGTACCAGTTATTAGAAGGAATCTCCGGAGAGAAAACAAGATGCGAAGCAGCAGTGTGGAAATGCTGTCCTAGAAGCTGGCACTTAGGCACGTGGCACTGTTCAGAGGAGGAGTTAGTTGGCTGGTTTTGAGAGTTAGTTCCCAGACGTTCTTAAGGAGTGGTTTCGTGTCTTCTTTTCTTGGCTGAATAATAAGCGGCAGTCTCGAAAGTAGAAGGGGCAAGGAAACTACCGCTTGTACGTGCTCGATGTGTAGGCAAAGCGTCTGGGAAGATTACACTCCAGAATGACGAGTCTGATCTTCTTGCTCTGAGATATGACGTATGATTTTGCCTGGCGGTGGAGAAGACGACAGGTGCGGGGTAGGGATAAGCAAACGCTGATGAATGGCAGTGACAGCGAGCTTGTGCATATAGCGGGACTCTTAAGAAAGGAAGCTCACTTTGTTAGCGCAGATCAGCTTTATAATTCGTTATGAGGAAATAAAAACCTCTAAGTTATTCGGGCAGCTAAAAGGAAGCAGTTGCGTGTTTTAACCTGGCGCATTGAGAAACAAGAACCTTTCCAGGGCGCAAACCTCATTGCTTCTACAGACCCGTTTTAGTTGGCACACTTGAATTACATAAGTGATGGATCGCTTATCGAGTACATTTATATCGAATCTGTCAAAATAATTTGAACCCTACGGTTAATAGCACAATGGAGTGGGAAAAAGCGCATTCTTGAGCGCCGAAAGTGCTTACGAAAGACCACATTAAATGAAGATTTTGCGTAAAAGCCCCCTTTAACACTTTTTCAAGGTTTCTTTTATTACAATATGCTTTAAGAATGAACCTACCAAGCAAATCCAGTACTTGCAAATATGGGCCAAAAATGCCTGCGCGAAAATGTCTGCTCCATGCCCATAAACCAGTTAGAAAGTTGTTCAAAACGTCTTTCTCCTTTTCCCGGTGTCCACGTTGTTTGAGTGCTCTAATTAAGTCATTCGAGCGATGTCGTGGCTATTGGCGGGATTCCTTTTAGTTGCAGATATAAACGTGTTCGATGGCCACCTTGAGGAAAATAGCAACAAAAAGCATTAGCTCGCTTTCTGGTTGCTATTTTTCGTTTATCTTTTTCAACCGGCATTGTCCCTTCAGAGTGGCGTGTCGCTCGTGTTGTACCGATGTTCAAAAAAGGGGATAACACATTGGAAAGAAGTCTTGTTTGTTGCTATAACTGGATTGTTTTGCGTATGGTAACGGCATACTTCATATTGTTTTGGTTTCCTCATGCGGAAATGGGGGGAGGAGGCGGGGGGGGGGGTTCCCGCACATTGCGAAATCGTAAGACAAACTCGTTATAGGCGGGTTTCTTATATCGAACCATTGGATATATCGAACTAATTGCAGCGCATATTACAGGAGGCAATAACCGGGTTTCACTCTATGCGGGTGCTTTCACATTCTCTTGGTCGCGCTGAAGTAAAATGGATAAGTAAACTTTCCTGCGCTGCTCTAGGATTTGAATCTTATACCATGTTGGGCTAGTTAGTGACTACACTGGTGAAATTGCACAGCGCACACTTTTAGGGGCGAGGCTCCTTAGGGGCTGGGGTAGTTGGCGTCCCCAGTCGTCCTTCGTCGGCGGCGCAATCATCGCCTCATGCAGTGACGGTACTAAAAGACCAGGAAACTAGTATACGCTTCGCGCTAGAACGTAACGCGTACTAAAAAAACACCAGGACGCTCGTTTACGTCTCGTGCTGGAGAGCTTCATGCTTCAAAGACAAAAGACCTTTACAGCAAAGCTGTATGCCTCTACCCCACAACGGCTTCATCTCCGTTGGTAAAAACGCCATTTTGGCTCACCACGTGGGACGTGTAGTTATCCTCTACACTACGTTCCCTCCCACACAGTCTACATACATAAAATATCAAAAAATTGCTTGTGTATAAATTATTTTTTCGTAGCATTTTTGACTTTGTCGATTCGTTAATGGAACAAGTTGGCGTCATCGGTGTTCGCTCACAGTTCGAGCAATGCATTTCTGCTTAGGTTTATATCACCGGACTATTGAAATTAACATAGTCTTCTCTTCCGTATGAATATTGTTTTCGTCTTGCACTAAATTTAACTGACAAGCGTTCAGAAGGCTTTCGGGTATTAATTTCTTTCTGCATATTTCAGGAAAGCCGTCCTCAGCTTATATGTTTTGCTCAACAGCGAAACTCCATTTTTATGCACGTGGGTGTTACTTCATGTGGTGCTTTCATTTTGCTTTGTTTATTTTATCATTGACTAATATATAAGCCCCCCCCACCCCCTTCCTTGTAAAGGCGCATGGCGCTTCGTTTATCAGATATATAACAAGCGAAATGAAAGCAGGCCATTTGCCTCTTCACTCGTTGGTGCTGTCCAAGGCGGAACGTCCGAAGAGTTTCTAATCTCGTATGTCGTCGTAGCTTTCTTTTGGCAGCCCTAGCATGCAAGGAAAAATAATGAAGGACACTCGTACGTACCAAGAGGACGTTTTAGGTTGGTTTGCTTAACTGCCAAGAAGCCTCGGGAATTTTTAACCACATGAGCCTAGTTTTTGAAGCTTTTTGGTACAAAAACAGGTAGACAGAAACAGAAAGTAACCAGTACTGCAAGAATAAAAAAAAAGAAGAAACATGACGTCGCAATACGTAAAACCCAAACAACCGTATCCACGTGTGAACATTGTTAGAATGTTTCTCACCCTCTTCCCTGCTCACAAAGAAAAAAAAAAAGAACGGTAATCTCCTTCACCGTTGTTGTTTTCCTCGGATTGTACGCTCGCCTGTCTGAGACATTCCATACACCGTCGAAAGGGCTTCCCTACGGACAGCAAAGAGTTTGGACTCAGCGCTCTCTTTTCTCTTCACTATTTTCTCATTACCGCCTTTTCGCGTTGTCGAACAGAGCTTCTTTCCTCTGCGCTCAACAGTCCGCCAGTATTACCAGTCCGCCCAGCATCAAGGAAATGAGGCTGAACGGTAGGCAGGCGTGAAGGTGAGCACGGCGACTTGTCTAGTGCCAGCGGACGCGTAGAAGCCACGAAACCGAATTAGGTTCTAGTGCGTGTCTCCCAACTCTTCTGCGTGTTTCTACTCGGAGATGGCGCACGTTAACGCCTTGCTTCTTCGCCAACTGCGGGCGTTTCCGGTTAAAGCGAGATCGCGATTTCTCCTTTAGTTTCTCCACTCCGTGGTTCTCGTTAGGAACAGGGCGGGGAACAGCGAATGTTAGGGAGTGTCTCAGTAAGGAATAGGAGCTAATGTGGCACACGGTTAGTTGGAAGCGTCTTCTAATTTTAGGGATACAGCACTGTCCCCGCGAAAAAAACGCGATAAAAGATGGGCAAAAAACACTCCGGATGATGTCTCTGCTGTTGTAGCGATTTGTTAGCAACATATTGTGCTTGATGGTGTTTTCCCACTCCTAAAAATACCAAGCCTCAAAGGGTTAGTTGATAGAGTTCCTGTTTATTCGCGTTTATGAGATTTATTATGCCGTACAACATTGGAGAAACGGAAAGTAACAAAAATGCGAGATTTCTCTGTCTTGGTCAGTCGGGAAAGATGGAAGCTTTCGCGCGAGTTGTGTGATATCGACCAACCTCTGGGTCTAGGTTACCTTATCTGTACGCATAATAACCCAAAACGGTCATAAGAAGCAGGGAATGATCACTTCCTTGTTTATTCTCCCAACGCTTACTGCTCATCAACCAATTTGGAGGGTTTTTTATCCCCCAGCATATTCTGAACGTGGCATTGCACTGTGTGCCGTATAGTGCACAGTGCATCTAGTAGGCCATTCAAACGTAGTAAAGACATTGGATTCGAAAGTATTTCACATTCTACTATTAACCAAGACAAGTTTCGAAGCGGGTACGTGCTCTACTCCGAACTGGTTCATGGGAAAGAAACAGAGCGTAGGATCAAGAAAAGCGATGACAACCGTCCCCTTTAAAATGTATCAGGAAGAAATGCAGAGCGTTGTCTTATTATGTGACTGCACCGAAAAGTTAAAGTTCAGCCGCTCGCAGTTTCGCATCTACAAATCTGGAAATGTTGAACATAATAGTTTTTTTCCTTGCGTTTCCACTCACATTAGACTTTTGCAGAAGGAGGTTTACTCGAAAGTTATTTATTACATCGTCTTATTCATTTTCTCCTTTGCTTATCCCTAAGAAATAGTATATCAATAGAAGGAAATCATACAATAAGCGACTTTTTATTTTCTCTAGTTAGTACGCCTGGCTGCTCACACGCAACTAGTATTGCGTAAACAGAATCAGCAGCAGGAACGATGATTGCGGGGCATCCCTTTTTCTCCATAATGTCGTTTTTTGACTTCGTTACGCTTTAGTGTTTACTCCTATTTTCATGTCTTTTGCCAGGCGAGTAAGCGGTGTATGCTTAGAAACTTCGCCGGAATGTAAATTTCGGCCCACAGTGGAGGGTAAGGTTCCATTTTTAGCGCCCTTGATAGTAAACTACAGCGTTTCGAGGTGCTCAATGCATAAACCTATAAGCCGTTACAAAGCCGCTCTTCCACAAAAGTTTCATCGGGTTTATTTATACCTATCTATGTGGTGTTATCAAGAATGGGACTCGAAAGTATGACTTCATTCGATTTGACGAATATACTGAAAAGAATCGTACACCAAAGCGAGGCACACAGATCGAACCTAATAATCAATTAGTTATTTCAATGTTAAATGAAAGCGCTGTGGTAATGAGGTCGATTAGGTATGCTTGTCAACCAATTATTTATGTCTCACTTCCCCTCGCACCAAATACCAGCAGGATAGGCTACCATGCGACTACAACCAATTGCAATGAATATATTATTGTCAAAATATCGCTGCGACGAAGCGCGCTTGTAGGTGAGTAAATGATATGGAAGTGGTATTATTCGTCACAAAGATGACAGATTAAAGTCAAGAAGAAAGGGAGTCGGTCTTGATTTAGGGCAGTATTTATATGCCACATCCCACGAGGTGTTCCCGGTCAGTGCAAGTTATATAAAAAATAAACTACACCCTTTCATTTGTTTTTCGTTATCGCAGGGCGCACAGTTGTGATATATTCAATTGAAACAATAATGTTGTGAAACTAAAATTGCAAAAAGGGCATGCTCTGCGTAATTAACTCCCATCAAAGCCTGCAAAAGGCTGGATTTTTTCTCCTGAATTATTCATATCTACAACGTCCAGCTTAGACATAGAACCTGCTAGATGGTTCTATGTCTATTTCCATCGGTTAGCAAGCCTCCTTTAGAGCTGGTTGTTTGGCCAAGGTGGCAAACGTTTTGAAGGCAGAGGGAAAGGAAAGGCCAGGCCTAATTCGTTTTGGTAAAATACGATTTAGAGGCCACCGAGTTCACAATGGCCACGTCACCTGTTCACTTGGTGCTGCACTATGGAACCCGTCCACGTCATTAGGCCGTGCTTATGTCGCCAGCAACTCGTCCTTCATTCAATTGTTCCCCCTCGTGATCTCTTGTTCTACCCGACTTGTTCGACCATTATTTTCGAAGTGGCGCTGCGCCCCTTCTCTACACCAAGACCTGCCTTCGGGGTGTCGGCATGAACTACCGGCCCATCGCTAGGGAAGCGTTGTTTTTACTTTTTGGGATCATGACCGCATTTGTACACGTTCCAAGGCGCCCAATTTCTTGTCTTGGCACCGCGGGCCTGTTTTACCTTCGGGGCGAATTTCAATTTGCAGAATTCTTGAATGGGGCGATGGGATGCTCGAAATGAGGATTACTTGAACGAAGAGGATTTCCTGTGGAATTTTTATGACATGACAGTAAGGACACCGTTTTAAGCAACATGTGATAGGTCCATATAGGTTGTGAATATATTGAAGACACCGTAAATAGGTAGAAAAGTTGCGAAGCACAGCTGCAAGCATGCACGCCTGCTGAAACGTGGACTGGCTCCAGAGGCAGCAGCTCTCGCCGCGTACATGGGCCAGCCGCCGAATACGATGCCAGCCTTTTCCGCCGCAAGGCCACCCTGGCTGTTACATCAGGTGACGGACAACAAGCCTCTGACAAGGCTACACGTCCGTACCTCGGGCCTTCACTAGCCTCCAGATGCCGTCCTTCATGCCCGTGACTAGGCGCCTGACACGCAACCGCTGGTTGTACAGGCTTTTGTGGACGCTGGGGCATACGACTGCTTTGCCACCCCGGCCCTGACGTGTCCCTCCTATCCTGCCCTAAATCAAAGCTGCGCGTACGAATCACTCCGCGCATTCCAAAGCCTGCTAGGAGAACTTACTGCCATTAGGGATGGCCTGCAGGCGCTTGCATCGACTTTGACTACTGGGGACAAGCTGGAACTTTACACGGACTCAACGGCAGCAATTCGGCATTTGCGTCGCGTTGCGGGTTGTGCAAGCCTGGCAGCACGCATTCACGAGATTATGTACACTTATCCATGCCCTGTCCGCGTTTCATGGATTCGTCGGGACACGCTTCCTGCCCACACTGTGCAGATCGCACCTGCCACCGAAGAGACCTCCCACGGCCACTACCACTACTTCGAGTATCTACCCTAGAAGAACTGTTGGTGGAAAAAAAGAACCTCCACCGCGCCAAGCGTGCTTTACTTTCAACGCGTGGAACTGACCTCCCCAGTGGGCTCGCTCGCTGAGGGGAGGTCTTGCTGAAGAGGCTTCGAGTTGGGGTGGCGTTATCCCCAGCAGTTACTCACGCTTGGCCTGCCCGATACCACGCCAAGTTTGCGGACACCTGCCCCTTCTGTGTGACTCCTGCGCCAGAAGATGACGTTGAACACCTGCTGTGGACTTGTTCAGGTCTTAGAAACGCCAGAATCCAACACCTCCGAGGCACAGGGCTCCATCCTGGGAGACCCCCCGATCTTAAGCGTTGGATATGGGGACCGCAGTACCGGTCTCTTCTTGGCTTGCTGCGTGCAACTGGTGCAATGTTGTACCTATAAACATCCCTGTTATGCTGTAGGGCAATCTATCGAAATAAAAAAAAGCTAAAAACGATAAAAATCATAAAACAAAGCTTTGAAGTCCAGATTGATACTAATAAAAATCGGTGATAGCCATAAAATATAACGACACACTTTCCCGACTATATAGCGGATTATAAGAAAAAACTTAATGGAACAACTAAAGTAGAGAAACGCCTACACCGACCGAGGGACATATTTGGCCCTCTAGCGTTGCGAAAAGCTGGAAAGTGCTGGCTTCCTAAACGTAATTGAGTTTCGAGTTCCTACGCCTCACCGGGTACGTTTCCCAAGCACGTACATGAAAGTGAGCGAGAAACCACTCGCTGTCGATAAGTTGCGAGCCATCGCGTGCCATCAAGTTAGAAATTTTGGAATCCCCTGAGCTATTTCGCACGAACTGCTTTACACGGACGGAAGATCAAGATCCGTGTTATGTTGGTGAGAAGCGAAAGGTTGGAGGGAGAATGTAAGAATTAATGAAGGTTTCCTTCACTTTCCCAAGATTTATAGTGGCTGAAGGCTGAATATTTTATGCCATGTTCCGCGTTGAATAAAGCTCTGAATTGCACTTTCCAGCACAAACTTGGTCATTGCAAAAAAAGAAGCTCTGCGGTCAGAAATCTTGTGCTTGATTTCTGTTTTGTGCAGACGAGAACTTCGCTCGAGCTGAGCAAATTTTTCAAGTGCATCAGCTAATGGCATTTTGATATCAAAAAGCGAGACTCCTACAGTGGAGGGAAGCAGCTAGCTGCAACGCATGCGTTCCAGATATCGGGATCTTGTGAGCACACGCCTACGAGTCGAACGGAAATATAGCAGTGGTTACACAGTTCCTTTTCCACCCCATTGGACAGTATGTAAACTGAACCGATTCTGCATGATGTGCTGGATTTCGTATTGGTATTGCGGCATTTTGAATTTCTTGGACAGCAAACCTATTATTCTTTTCAAGCCCTACACAAACCATCTAACGCTGTTGGTGTCTTGTTGTAGTGGGCCTCATACGAGAATAATTTTGCAATTCAGTGTATTTCATAACGCTCTGTGCATTAAAAATTTCAACATTTGAAGCACCCTTTCTGAAAATTCGGGGGGTTTCCGCGCGCCGAACATGCACATGTTATCTGAGACCTGCAGTAGCGGATGGCTGGAGATTAATTTTTAGCTCATAGAAATATCTTACGTACACCTAAATCTAGACACCTAAGTGCTCTTGTCTTTCGCTGGCATCATAAAAACTGCCTCCTAAGCTGGCATCGAGCCCACACCTTCTTTCTCAGGCGAAGTACTTTTGATGTCCTGGGCGACCACAGCGGAAAAAAATCCCCTTCTGTATATTTTATACATGGAGGGAAGGGGGTGAATAAAAGGGGGTGAAAAAGTAAACAGGTGCCATCGTGTCAAGTTGGTTGTCGGTTCAGCTGATGGCATTAAAAGCTTGAGAGCGTAAAATACCGCACGAACAAAAAACTAGAGGCTCGTTCTACGAAATGAA